>CM033713.1:35972649-36572649 GCA_019671005.1 Hibiscus mutabilis | reverse complement strand
GTGTATCTAAAGTGCAAACAATCACAAACTCAGTTCCAAAATAATTTACTCAAGATATTTAATAAAAGCACAGTAAAACACAATGCATGTAATGATGAAACAGACAAAACACATTTCCCAGCTACATACTCTAATTACAGTGGTGGCAAAGCCAACCAGTCACAGAGGAGGTAGTTACCCAAAACTCCTCACCCTTATTTCTCTAATCACAGTGTGGTCAAACCACTTCTTCCTTCGTACAAACCCATCCCATGCATATAAAATATAGTAATAATGATAAACAAAAATCACATCACAGTTTATCATACTGAATAAGAGGATCACAGTTCTAAAATTCTAATAGATTCATTAAAACACAGTCTGACACAATATGCATGATATCTCAAAATACATTGTAATCACAACACAGAAAAGTAGTCATGCAAGTTGTAAAACATTTCACAAAATATATAACACAGAAAGAGAATACACCTTAGCCGAAGCAAACTCAACCTATTGAATAATGTGTTTCCTACTAGGTCCAGTTGTATCAAAATCTACAATGACAATTCTACATTAACACTATCACTATGCCACCTAAATACTAATCCGAAAGAATAACCACGTGGTGGCCTTGAAGCACATGCATGATCAGAATGAGCAGGCGAATGGGGTGGCTATTCGTCTTCCTCAGAAACAATGTCGTCTGAAACACAATAGCAACTACTTCAAAACCCATACTCAAATTCTCAGGATTTATTAAGTACAACTTAAATTGCAATTAGCAAAATTGGCATTTCGAGTTTAAATTAAACGAAATAGACTGCAAATTTGGACTTAGGACGTCAAAAGTGTCAAATCAAGGTTAACTAAAAAAGTCAACGGTTAACTGTTAATGTTGACTTTAACCGTTCAAAGTTAAAACTAACGTCACTGCTCCAGTCAACAATGACATCACTGCCCTGGTCAATGCTAATGTCATCACTCCAATCAACGCTGACGTTACTGCCTTGGTCAACGTAAACATCATCACTTTGGTCAACAGGTCGAGTCGGTCAACGGGTCCTCAAAAGATTCTGCCAGTTCGGGTTAGGGGTCCAGTTTGGGTTGCACAAGTTAATTCCCATACTGGTTCAATCTGGTCCAGATACTGGTTCGGTTTGGTCCGATCCACTCATGTATACACCATCCTACTTAGTCTCTCACACGCATAGGCCTTACCATCTGGCCAAACTACGGCCTACTCCCCACTCACATTCACAAGCTTGGGCAAGGTTCCAACAGATGGGCTCAACCCAACAATAAACACACACCAGCCCACTCTCCCTTTCCTTTGCAAACTACAGCTAGGGTTGGAAACCCTCCTCGACAGTGGTAGATCTAGCCAAGCATGGCCGCAAGGCGTAGCAACGGTGGCACGACAGAAACACACACGGCACGGGACTCAAACGTGTTCACTCTTCCCCAAAAACAAGGATTTTAACACACACCTCGGCCATAACAGATCTCAACACAAAGGGAAAATGAGGCTTACCCAACACACACACCGGGTGGAGGGGCACGCCGCAGCAAAAGAAAAACCAAAGGGTTTTCATGTGATTCTGAAGATAATGAATGATGACGGAAAGCTTGGTGGTCGGGTTGATTAACAAAGGCTCAAGGGTCACGGTGAGAGGGGCGGTGTAGGACACGGGCGGCAGCAACCTCTTTTGCTAGAGCTTGATCGGAGAATGCAAGGAATAGGAAAAAATAGAGGGCTTCGAGGGAGGGGAAACAAGGGTGAGAGGCTGAAGGAAAAATATGGGAGATCAAAAGCCTTAATGTTAATAGTGGATATTATAAGCCCATGCGAATTCGGTAAATTACACAAGGGTCCCCTCTCTTATCCACATTATTGATAGGCCACAGAAGTTCTATTTTTAACCACTTCAGTCTCTAATTCGGATTAAAACCAATTAATCCCCAAATTAGGTAATTAGGGTTTTAGGTTTTAAATTCCTAAATTTTAGGGTTTCAAATTGGGAATTTTTGAAATTAAGGTTAGGGTTTTTTTAAAACAAATTTTTAGGGTGTTACAGTGTTCGTTTGTTGGGGTTTAAGGCGAGCATGTCTAAATGACCTTTATAGTGGACCCGTTGGAATTTTAACCGATTAAAAATTTCTAAAATTGAGGTTAAGCTATATAATCATATTCAAAAGTTCATAATCAATTATTCTAACTCATAAAACTTGTTTTAATCTTATTTTGTGGCCGTTTTGCTGGGGTTTAAGGTGTGTATGTCTAAAAATGGGCTTTACAGTGGACCCGTTAGAATTCTAACCGAGTAAAATTTTTTGAAAATGAGGTTAAATTATACAATCATGTTCAAAAGCACATAACTAAATATCTTAAGTCATAAAATATGGTTTAATCTTATTTTGCGGCAATTTTATTGGGTTTAAGGCGTGCAAGTCTAAATAGGCTTATAGTGGACCCATTAGAATTTTAACCTAGTAAAAATTTCTAAAAATAAGGTTAAGTTGTATAATCACGTTCAAAAGCCCATAGATAAATATTCTAATTTATAAAATTTGATTTCATCTTATTTTGCTGCCATTTTGTTGGGGTTTAAGGCTTTTGTGTCTAAATGTTATTTACAGTGGACCCGTTGAAATTTTAACCGAGTAAAAAGTTCTAAAAATGAGGTTAAGCTATGTAATCATGTTCAAAATCCCATAACTAAATATTTCAAGTCATTAAATTTGATTTAACCTTATTTTTTCGGTTGTTTTGTTGGGGTTTAAGGCATGCATGTCTAAATGACTTTATAGTGGACCTGTTGGAGTTTTAACAGAGTAAAATGTTCTATAATTGAGGTTAAGCTGTATAATTATGTTCAAAAGTCCATAAATAAATATTTTAAGTCATTAATCATATCTTGCGACAATTTTGTTGGGTTTAAGGCGTGCATGTCTAGATGGGCTAATAGTGGACCCGTTGTAATTTTAATGAAGTAAAATTTCTAAAATTGCGGTTTAGCTACATAATCATATTAAAAATCCCATAATCAAATATTTTAACTCATAAAATTTGATTTAATCTTATTTTGTGGTCGTTTTGTTGGGTTCAACGCGTGCATGTCTAAATGAGCTTTATAATGGACAAATTGGAATTTTAACCGAGTAAAAATTTCTAAAAATGAGGTTAAGCTATATAATCATGTTCAAAATCCATAACTAAATATTTTAAGTCATAAAACATGATTTAATCTTATTTTGCGGCAAATTTGTTGGGTTTAAGGGGTGCATGTCTAAATGGGCTTATAGCGGACTCGTTGGAATTTTAACCGAGTAAAAATTTCTAAAATTGTGGTAAGGATATATAATCATATTAAAAAGCCCATAATCAAATATTTTAACTCATACAATTTGATTTAATCTTATTTTGTGGCCGTTTTCTTGGGGTTTAAAGCGTGCATGTCTAAATGAGCTTTATAGTGGACCCGTTGGAATTTTAATAGAGTAAAAAGTTCTAAAAATGAGGTTAAGATGTATAATCTTGTTCAAAATCCCATAACTAAATATTTTAATTCTTAAAATTTGATTTCATCTTATTTTTCGATCGTTTTGATGGGGGTTTAAGGTGTGCATGTCTAAAAAGGCTTTACAATGGATTCGTTGGAATTTTAACCGATTAAAAAGTTCTGAAAATGAGGTTAAGTTGTATAATAATGTTCAACAACCCATAACTAAATATTTTAATTCATAAAATTTGATTTCATCTTATTTTGCCGCCATTTTGTTGGGGTTTAAAGCGTGCATGTCTAAATGTTCTTTTTAGTGGACCCGTTGAAATTTTAACAGAGTTAAAAGTTCTAAAATTGAGGTTAAGCTGTATAATCATGTTCAAAATCCCATAACTAAATATTTTAAGTGTTGGGGTTTAAGGCGTGTATGTCTAAATGGGCTTCACAGTGGGGCCGTTGGAATTTTAACCGAGTAAAAACTTATGAAATTGAGGTTAAGCTATATAATCATATTCAAAATCCCATGATCAAATATTTTAATTTATAAAATTTGATTTAATCTTATTTTGTGTCCGTTTTGTTGGGTTTAAGTATTGCATGTCTAAATGTGCATTACAGTGGACCCATTAGAATTTTAACCGAGTAAAAAGTTCTAAAATTGAGGTTAAACTATATAATCATATTCAAAACCCCATAATAAAATATTTTAACACATAAAATTTGGTTTAATCTTATTTTGTGGCCGTTTTGTTGGGTTTAAGACATGCATGTCTAAATATGCTTTACAGTGGACCCGTTGGAATTTTAACCGAGTAAAAATTTCTAAAAATGAGGTTAAGCTATATAATCATGTTCAAAAGCCCATAACTAAATTTTTTAATTCATAAATTATAATTTAATCTTATTTTGTGACAATTTTGTTGGGTTTAAGGCATGCATGTCAAAATGGGCTTATAGTGGACCTGTTAGAATTCTAACCGAGTAAAAATTTACGAAAATGAAGTTAAGCTATATAATCATATTAAAAAGACCATAATAAAATATTTTAACTCATAAAATTAGATTTAATCTTATTTTGTGGCCATTTTGTTGGGGTTTAAGGCGTGCATGTCTAAATTGGCTTTACAGTGTACCCGTTGGAATTTTAACCGAGTAAAATTTTCTAAAAATAAGTTTAAGCTGTATAATCATGTTTAAAAGACCATGAATAAATATTTTAATTCATAATTTTTTATTCATCTTATTTTATGGCCATTTTGTTGGGGGTTTATGGATTGCATGTCTAAATGTTCTTTACGGTGGACCCGTAGGAATTTTAACCGAGTAAAAAGTTCTAAAATTAAGCTTAAACTATATAATCGTGCTCAAAATCCCATAACTATATATTTTAAGTCATAAAATTTTATTTAATCTTATTTTTCTGTTGTTTTGTTGCGGTTTAAGGTGTACATGTCTAAATGAGATTCACAATGGACCTATTTGATTTTTAATCGAGTAAGAAGTTTTGGAATTGAGGTTAAGCTATATAATCATATTATAAAGCCCATGATCAAATACTTAAATCGTAAAATTTGATATCATCTTATTTTGTGTCTGTTTTGTTGGGGTTTAAGGCGTGCATGTCTAAATGGGCTTTTATAGTGGACTCGTTGGAATTTTAATAGAGTAAAATGTTCTAAAATTGAGGTTAAGCTGTATAATAATGTTCAAAATCCCATAACTAAATACTTTAAGTTATAAAATTTGATTTAATCATATTTTTCGACCGTTTATTGGGGTTTAAGGCGTGCATGTCTAAATGGGCTTCACAGTGGTCCTGTTAGAATTTTAATCGAGTAAAATGTTCTAAACTTGAGTTTAAGCTATATAATCATATTCAAAACCTCATGATCAAATATTTTAAATCATAAAATATGATTTCATCTTATTTTGCATCTGTTTTGTTGGGGTTTAAGGCGTGCATATCTAAATGGGCTTTACAATAGACCTGTTAGAATTTTAACCGAGTAAAAAGTTTAAAAATTGAAGGTAATCTATATAATCATATTCAAAAGCCCATAGTAAAATATTTTAACTCATCAAACTTGTTTTAATCTTATTTTGTGGCCATTTTGTTGGGTTTAGGGCGGGTATGTCAAAATGGGCATATAAGGACCCGTTGGATTTTTAACCGAGTAAAAATTTTTGAAAATGAAGCTACGCTATATAATCATGTTCAAAATCCCATAACTAAATATTTTAAGTCATAAAATTTGATTTAATCTTATTTTTTCGGCCGTTTTGTTGGGGTTTAAGGCTTGAATGTTTAAATGAGCTTTATAGTGGACTCGCTGGAATTTTAACATAGTAAAAAGTTGAGGTTAAGATGTACAATCACGTTCAAAAGCCCATAACTAAATATTTTAAGTCAAAAAATTGACTTAATCATATTTTTTGGACATTTTGTTGGGCTTTAAGGCGTGCATGTCAAAATTGGCTTCACAGTGGACTCGTTGGAATTTTAACGAGTAAAAAGTTTTGAAATTGAGATTAAGCTATATAAATATATTCAAATGCCCATGATCAAATATTTTAAATCATAAAATTTGATTTAATCTTATTTTGTGTCAGTTTTGTTGCGTTTAAGGCGGGCATGTCTAAATGGGCTTTACAATGTACCCGTTAGAATTTTAAGCTAGTAAAAAGTTCTAAAATTGATGTTAAGCTATATAATCATATTCAAAAGCCCATAATAAAATATTTAAACTCATAAAATTTGGTTTAATCTTATTTTGTGGCCGTTTTGTTGGGTTTATGGCATGCATGTCTAAATGGGCTTTACATACAGTGGACCCGTTAGAATTTTGACCGAGTAAAAAATTCTGAAAATGAGTTTAAGCTATATAATCATGTTCAAAAGCCCATAAATAAATATTTTAAGTCATAAAATATGAGTTGATCTTATTTTGCGGCAATTTTGTTAGGTTTAAGGCGTGCATGTCTAAATAGACTTATAGTGGACCCGTTGGAATTTTAACCGAGTAAAATTTTTTGAAAATGAGGTTAAGATATATAATCATATTAAAAAGCCCATAATAAAATATTTTAACTCATAAAATTTGATTTAATCGTATTTTGTGGCCGTTTTGTTGGGGTTTAAGGTGTGCATGTCTAAATGAGATTTACAGTGGACCGTTGGAATTTTAACCGAGTAAAATTATCTAAAAATAAGGTTAATCTTTATAATCTTGTTCAAAAGCCCATAACTAAATATTTTAAGTCATGAAATTTGATTTCAACTTATTTTGCTGCCATTTTGTTGGGTTTAAGGCGTGCATGTCTAAATGTTCTTTAGAGTGGACCATTTAGATTTTTAACAGAGTAAGAAGTTCTAAAATTGAGGTTAAGATATATAATCATATTCAAAAACCCATGATCAAATATATTAGATCATAAAATTTGATTTAATCTTATTTTGTGTCCATTTTGTTGGGTTTAGGGCGTGCATGTATAAATGGGCTTTTACAGTGGACCCGTTGGAATTTTAACCGAGTAGAAAATTGTAAAATTGGGGTTAAGCTATATAATCATATTCAAAAGCCCATAACAAAATATTTGAACTCATAAAATTTGATTTAATCTTATTTTGTGGTCGTTTTATTGAATTTAAGGCGTGCTTGTCTAAATGGGCTTTACTGTGGACCCATTGGAATTTTAACCTAGTAAAAATTTATGAAAATGAGGTTAAGCTATATAATCATGTTCAAAAGCCCATAACTAAAGTCATAAAATGTGATTTAATCTTATTTTTCGGTCGTTTTGTTGGTGTTTATGGCGTATATGTCTAAATGGGCTTTATTATGGACCCGTTAGAATTTTAATTGAGAAAAAAGTTCTAAAATTTGAGTTAATCTTATTATTTTGCTATTTTGTTGCGGTTTAAGGCGTGCATGTCTAAATGGGCTTCACAGTGGGCCCGTTTGATTTTTAATCAAGTAAAAAGTTTTAAAATTGAGGTTAAGCAATATAATCGTATTCAAAATCCCATGATCAAATATTTAAATCATTAAATTTGATTTCATCTTATTTTGTGTATGTAACCCCCTAAACCGGCCAATAAGAAAAGGCAAAATTTTGAAAGTCACATTCGTAACTTTTCCCTTAAGTAACCAACATTGATTTAAATATCAAACTTTTCTATACAAAGGTCTTCAAAAGTATATTAAAATTCATCATAGAGTTGTATATCAATAATATAATAAAATATTTGAATTAAAAGTAAATGCATGCATACTAAAATCATCCTCAAACCCCAAAACAGTCTATAGTCCCAATTACATCCAAACTCGATAAAAAGTAATTATAATAATAATTTGAAAATAAACAAATTCATACTGAAGAACAATAAATCTGAAAATGCAAGAGGTCCTCCGAGTACCAAGTCGCCTAGAGCCAAGATATCTGTAAAAGAAACTATGAGGGAGTGAGCTATTGAGCCCAGTGTGTCTATAAAGTGCAAACAATCACAAACTCGGTTCCAAAATAATTTACTCAAGATATTTAATAAAAGCACAGTAAAACACAGTGCATGTAATGATGACACAGACAAAACACATTTCCCAGCTACATACTCCAATTACAGTGGTGGCAAAGCTAACCGATCACAGTTAAGGTAGTTCCCCAGAACTCCTCACCCTTATTTCTCCAATCACAGTGTGGCCAAACCACTTCTTCCTCCGTACAAACCCATCCCATGCATATAAAATATGGTAATGATGATAAACACAAAATCACATCACAATTTATCGTACTGAATACGAGGATTACAGTTCTGAAATTCTGATAGATTCATTAAAACACAGTCTGACACAGTATGCATGATATCTCAAAACACATTGTAATCACAACACAGAAAAGTAGTCATGCAAGTTAGAAAACATTTCACAGAACATATAACATAGAAAGAGAACACACCTTAGCCGAAGCAAACTCAACCTATTGAATAATGCATTTCCCATGATCAGAAGAACTGGGTCTAGCTGTATCCAAACCTACGATGACAATTCTAAATTAACACTATTGCTATGCCACCTAAATATAAATATAAATTCTAATCTGAAATAATACCCACGTGTAGGCCTCAAAGCATGTGCACGATCAGAACAAACAGGCAAAGGGGGTGGCGATTCGTCTTCCTCAGAAACAATGCCGACTTAAACACAATAGCAACTACTTCAAAACACATACTTAAATTCTCAAAATTTATTAAGTACAACTTAAATTGTAATTAGCAAAATTGGCATTTTGGGTTTAAATTAAACGAAACAGACTACAAATTCAGACTCAAGACGTCGAAAAATGTCAAGTCAAAATTAACTGAAAAAGTCAACGATTAATGTTGAGTTTGACCGGTCAAAGTCAACGCTAACATCATTGCTCTAGTCAACGCTGACGTCACAACCCTAGTCAACACTGATGTCATCACTCCAGTCAACGCTGACATCATTGCCCTGGTTAACGCTGATATCACACTTTGGTCAACGGGTCCTCAAAAGATTTTACCGGTTCAGGTTAGGGGTCTCGTTTAGGTTGCACAAGCCAATTACCATGTTGGATCGGTCCGGCCAACATACTAGTTTGGTTCGGTCTGGTCCACTCATGTATACACCATCCCACTCAGCCTCACACACGCAAGGGCCTGACCATCCTGCCAACTCACGGCCCACTCCCCACACTCACACTTAGAGGCTTGGGCAAGGTTCCAACAGTTGGGTTCAACCCAACAATAAACACACACCAGCCCACTCTCTCTTTCTTTTACAAAATAGGGCTGGAAACCCTCCTCGATGGCAACAGATCTCGCCAAGCACGGCGGCACAGCGTAGCAACGCGATGGTGGCACGACATCAACACGGATGGCACGGTGACTCAAACTTGTTCACTCTTCCCCAAAAACAAGGATTTTAAGACACACCCGGCCACAACAGATCTCAACACAAAGGAAAAAACGAGGCTTACCCAACACACACACGCCGGGAACGAGAATGGTTGAGGAGCACGTGACGGCGCAAGGGAAACCAAATGGTTTTCGTGTGATTCTGAAGATAACGAACGATGACGGAAAGCTTGGTGGTCGAGGTTGTTTAGCGAAGGCTCAAGGGTCATGGTGAGAGTGGTAGTGTAGGCCACGGGCGCGGTAACATCTTTCGCCGGAGCCTGATCGGAGAACGCAAGGAATCAAAAAAAACCAAAGGGTTTCGGGAGAGGGGGAAACAAGGGTGAGAGGCTGAAGGAAAAAATATGGGAGATCAAAAGCCTTAAGGTTAATAGTGGAGATTATAAACCCATATGAATTGGGTAAATTACACAACAAGGGTCCCCTCTCTTACTCCTATTACTGATAGGCCACGGAAGTTCTGTTTCGAACCACTTTGGTCACTAATCCAGATTAAAACCAATTAATTCCCAAATTAGGTAATTAGGGTTTTAGGTTTTAAATTACTAAATTCTAGGGTTTTAAATTGGGAATTTTTGAAATTAGGGTTAGTTTTTTTAAATAAATTTCTTAGGGTGTTACAACTCTCCCGCCCTTAAAAGAAATTTCGTCCTCAAAATTTCACACTTAGAACTAGATTCCTAACATTAACAGGTGCACGGACAAACTTCTTCATTTTAAAATTCCTCATATACCAAAATTAGAATAAGAACTAAAATTATCATAACAGTACCTGCCATGTCCTCAAACTCATCATTATAATTACCACGAGCTCCGGTTGCATAAACCAAACTTAGTCGTCTAACCCAGAATTTAGTTGATCTATCACCCTGAGAAGGTATACCTCTACTAGCAGTACCAGATGCAGTTGACCAACTCTGCTCTCTACTTCTAGGTGGTGCCCGAACTGACGCATGTGTCTGACTCTGCACGACTGAACCCGTACGTGATCGCAGACAATCATTAAGGAAATGATCAAGAGAACCATATCGAAACAAGCTCCATTCTTCTTCCTACATTCCCCACCATGCCATTTCTTACAATAATTACATCGAGGCATAGAATAAAAACCTGTTGACCCATCGATACTACCTATCGAAACTATTAAAACTACTGGTCTCGTTATCTGGTTGCCCTGATGATTATTAGATTCCTCCCTAGCCCTCTTACCGGATAATTATCTAAACCATGCTGAACATTTGAACCTTGTTGTTTCTTGCCTCGATCTCTTTCTTGAACTGTCTCTCTTTTCGAGAGGGATTCCATTCTCTCTACTGTCTTGGCTCGATCAACCAACTCACTGAACGTCTTATCTTTGAGTGGAGCCACTTTCTCATGAATCGAAAAACGAAGGCCTTTGAGAAACTCCTGGCATCTATTATTTTTCGTGTCTACCAACTCAGGTGCATACAGAGACCACTCCACGAACAAAATCTCATAGGATGATACTTTCATGCCCTCATGCTTACGGTCTATGAATGCTTGAAGATGATCAACCAAGTACTGCTCACCCACATAACGGTTCTAAAATGCCCGTCGAAAGGCCTTCCACCAATGTTGTGCTTCACCATACAGCAGTGAAACAACAACTCTCAAATTCTTATTAATAGAATATCCCATCTCCTCAAAAAGCCTCGCAAGATCCTCCATCCATAACTCAGCATCGGATGGGTGTTCATCAGACACACCCGAAAATACCCTTGTACCAGCACTCAAAAATACTGTAAAGATAGGCCTCCTCGCATTCTTTGACTGGTCATGAAAATACCGCAACAACTTCTGATTAACAGTAGCACTATCCAGCTCGACAGTCTCACTATCATCTAAATCCAACAAGTCCTCACCATGTGGCTGCTGATCATATGTATCACCATCACTAGACTGCTGACTCACAGTCTATTGTCTTACAAATGGCTAGTTTCCTCTCGGATTATGTATCTCTTCCTGATTAACCGTATGGTCCACAATAATTGGAGGTTCACTAGTGGCAACAGCTGCCTGACCTCGGCCTCGACCTCTATCTGAAGCAAGTCTAACACTCCTACAAGTTGGCATAGTCTCTTTCTACAAGAATAAGAACCTAGAGATTAGAATTGGTACTAGAGACTCAAATTAAAAATTTTAAAAATATTTAAATAATAACTGTTAGAAAACTATCCCATGTACCCAAAACATTTAATGCATGCATAAAATTTTCAAAAAAATTGAAAAAGATTATTGTGAGCTGCACAGTCCGAGGGTTGAACTCAGCTCTGATACCACTAGATGTAACCCCCTAAACTGGCCAAGAAGAAAAGGTCGAATTTAGGAAGTCACATTTATAACTTTTCCCTCAAGTAACCAACATTGATTTAAATATCAAACTTTTCTATAAAAAGGTCCTTCAAAAGTTTATTAAAATTCATCATAGAGTTGTATATCGATAATATAATAAAATATTCGAATTAAAAGTAAATGCATGCATACTAAAATCATCCTCAAACCCCAAAACAGTCTATAGTCCCAATTACATCTAAACTCGATAAAAATTAATTATAAAAATAATAATTTGAAAATAAACAAATCCGTACTAAAGAATAATAAATCTGAAAACGCAAGAGATCCTCCGAGTACCAAGTCGCCTAGAGCCAAGATATCTGTAAAAGAAACTATGGGGGAGTGAGCTATTGAGCCCAGTGTGTCTCTAAAGTGCAAACAATCACAAACTCAGTTCCAAAATAATTTACTCAAGATATTTAATAAAAGCACAGAAAAACACAATGCATGTAATGATGAAACAGACAAAACACATTTCCCAGCTACATACTCTAATTATAGTGGTGGCAAAGCCAACCAGACATAGTGGAGGTAGTTCCCAGAACTCCTGACCCTTATTTCTCCAATCACAGTATGGTCAAACCACTTCTTCCGCTGTAAAAACCCATCCCATGCATATAAAATATGGTAATGATGATAAACATAAAATCACATCACAGATTATTGTATTGAATACGAGGATCACAGTTCTAAAATTTTAATAGATTCATTAAAACACAGTCTGACACAGTATGAATGATATCTCAAAACACATTGTAATCACAACACAGAAAAATAGTCATGGAAGTTGTAAAACATTTCAAAGAATAAATAACACAGGGAGAGAACACACCTTAGCCAAAGCAAATTCAACCTATTGAATAAAGCGTTTCCTACGATCAAAAGAACTGGGTCCAGCTATATCCAAACCTACAACGACAATTCTACATTAACACTATTACTATGCCACCTAAATATAAACAAAAATACTAATCCGAAAGAATACCCATATGTAGGCCTCGAAGCACGTGCACGATTAGAACAAACAGGTGAATAGGGTGGCTATTCGTCTTCCTCAGAAACAATGTCATCTGAAACACAATAGCAACTACTTCAAAACCCATACTCAAATTCTCAGAATTTATTAAGTACAAATTAAATTGCAATTAGCAAAATTGGCATTTTGGGTTTAAATTAAACGAAACAGATTGCAAATTCGGACTCAAGAAGTCAAAAAATGTCAAGTCAAAGTTGACTTTGACTGGTCAAAGTCAATGCTAACGCAACTGCTCCAGTCAACTCTGACGTCACTGCCCTGGTCAACGCTGACATCATCACTCTAGTCATTACTGACGTTACTGCCCTATTCTATGCTAACGTCATTACCCTGGTCAACGCTAACGTCATCATTCTGGTCAACGGGTCATGTCGGTTAACAGGTCAGGTCGGTCAACAGTTCCTCAAAAGATTCTGCTAGTTCGGGTTAGGGGTCTGGTTAGGGTTGCACAAGCTAGTTCCCATACTGGTTCGGTCCGGTCTACATACTAGTTCAGTTCGGTCCAGTCCACTCATGCATACACCATCCCGCTCAGTCTCACACACGCATGGGCCTCACCATCCAGCCAACCCACAACCCACTCCCCACACTCACACTCACACTCACAGGCTTGGGCAAGGTTCAAACTGTTGGGAACCACCCAACAATAAACACACACCAGCCCACTCTCCCTTTCCTTTGCAAACTATAGCTAGGGTTGGAAACCCTCCTCGGCGGCGGCAGATCTAGCCAAGCATAGCAGCACGACGTAGAAATGTGGCGGTGGCACGACGATGACACAGATGGCACGGTGACTTGAACGTGTTCACTTTTCCCCAAAAATAAGGATTTTAACACACACCCTGGCTATAACAGATATCAACACAAAGGGAAAAAACGAGGCTTACCCAACACACACACGCCGGGAACAAGAATGGTTGTAGATCACACGGAGTCGTAAGGGAAACCAAAGGGTTTTTGCGTGATTCTAAAGATAACAAACGATGATGGAAAGCTTGGTGGTCGAGTTGATTAACGAAGGCTCAAGGGTCATAGTGAGAGGGGCAGTATAGGCCATGGGCGACGACAACCTCTTTCACCGGAGCTTGATCGGAGAAAGCAAGGAATGTGAAAAAATATAGGGTTTTGGGGGAGGGGAAACAAGGGTGAGAGGCTGAAGGAAAAAATATGGGAGATCAAAAGCCTTAGGGTTAATAGTAGAGATTATAAACCCATGCGAATTGGGTAAATTACACAAGGGTCCCCTCTCTTACCCGTATTACTGATAGGCCACAGAAGTTCTATTTTTAACCCATTTGGTCACTAATCCGGATTAAAACCAATTAATTCCCAAATTAGGTAATTAGGGTTTTAGGTTTTAAATTCCTAAATTATAGGATTTCAAATTGGGAATTTTTGAAATTACGGTTAGGGTTTTTTTAAAACAAAATTTTAGGGTGTTATAGGGTCCGTTTTGTTGGGGTTTAAGGCGAGCATGTCTAAATGACCTTTATAGTGGACTCGTTGGAATTTTAACCGAGTAAAAATTTCTAAAATCGAGGTTAAGCTATATAATCATATTCAAAAGCTCATAATCAATTATTTTAACTCATACAATTTGATTTAATCATATTTTGTGGCCGTTTTGCTGGGTTTTAAGGCGTGCATGTCGAAATGGGCTTTACAGTGGACCCGTTGGAATTCTAACCGAGTAAATTTTTTTGAAAATAAGGTTAAATTTTACAATCATGTTCAAAAGCACATAACTAAATATTTTAAGTCATAAAATATGATTTAATCTTATTTTGTGGCATTTTTTATTGGGTTTACGGCGTGCAAGTCTAAATGGGCTTATAGTGGACCCATTAGAATTTTAACTGAGTAAAAATTTCTAAATTTCATGTTCAAAAGCCCATAAATAAATATTTTAATTTATAAAATTTGATTTCATCTTATTTTGCTGCCATTTTGTTGGGGGTTTAAGGTGTGCTTGTCTAAATGTTCTTTATAGTGCACCCGCTGAAATTTTAACCGAGTAAAAAGTTCTCAACTTGAGCTTAAGCTGTATAATCATGTTCAAAAGCCCATAACTAAATATTTTAAGTCATAAAATTTTATTTAATCTTATTTTTTGACTGTTTTGCTGGGGTTTAAAGAGTGCATGTCTGAATGGGCTTCACAGTGGACACGTTGGATTTTTAATTGAGTAAAAAGTTTTGAAATTAAGGTTAAGCTATAGAATCATATTCAAAAGCCCATAACAAAATATTTTAACTCATAAAATTTGATTTAATCTTATTTTATGGCCGTTTTGTTGGGTTTAAGGCGTGCATGTCTAAATGGGATTTACAGTGAACCCGTTAGAATTTTAACTAAGTAAAAAGTTTAAAATTTGAGGTTAAGCTATATAATCATATTCAAAATCCCATAATAAATTATTTTAAGTTATAAAATTTGATTTAATCTTATTTTGTGGCCGTTTTGTTGGGTTTAAGGCGTGTATGTCTAAATGGGCTTTATAGTGGACCCGTTGGAATTTTAACCGAGTAAAAAGTTCTAAAAATAAGGTTAAGCTATGTAATCATGTTCAAAATCCAATAACTAAATATTTCAAGTCATCAAATTTGATTTAATCTTATTTTTTCGGCGGTTTTGTTTTTTTAAGGCATGCATGTCTAAATGGGTTTTATAGTGGACCCGTTGGAGTTTTAACTGAGTAAAATGTTCTATAATTGAGGTTAAGCTGTATAATTATGTTCAAAAATCCATAACTAAATATTTTAAGTCATAAAATTTTATTTAATCATATTTTCCAACAATTTTGTTGGGTTTAAGGCGTGCATGTCTAAATGGGCTTATACTAGAGCCGTTGGAATTCTAACCAAGTAAAATTTTCTAAAATTGCGGTTAAGCTACATAATCATATTAAAAATCCCATAATCAAATATTTTAACTAATAAAATTTGATTTAATCTTATTTTGTGGTCGTTTTGTTGGGTTCAAGGCGTGCATGTCTAAATGGGCTTTATAATGGACAAATTGGAATTTTAACCAAGTAAAAATTTCTAAAAATGAGGTTAAGCTATATAATCATGTTCAAAAGCCCATAACTAAATATTTTAAGTCATAAAATATGATTTAATCCTATTTTGCGGCAATTTTGTTGGGTTTAAGGCGTGCATGTCTAAATGGGCTTATAGTGGACCCGTTGGAATTTTAACCGAGTAAAAATTTTTGAATTTGCTGTAAGGATATATAATAATATTAAAAAGCCCATAATCAAATATTTTAACTCATAAAGTTTGATTTAATCTTGCTTTGTGGCTGTTTTGTTGGGTTTAAAGCATGCATGTCTAAATGGGCTTTACAGTGGACCCGTTGGAATTTTAACCGAGTAAAAAGTTATGAAAATGAGGTTAAGTAGTATAATCATGTTCAAAATCCCATAACTAAATATTTTAATTCTTAAAATTTGATTCCATCTTATTTTTGGTCGTTTTGTTGGGGTTTAAGGCGTGGTTGTCTAAATGGGCTTCACAATGGACCCCTTGGAATTTTATCAAGTAAAAAGTTTTTAAATTGAGGTTAAGCTATATAATCATATTCAAAAGCCAATGATCAAATATTTTACTTCAATAAATTTGATTTCATTTTATTTTGTGTCCGTTATGTTGGGGTTTAAGGCGTGCAAGTCTAAATGGGTTTTACAGTGAACCGTTGGAAATTTAAACGAGTAAAAAGTTCTAAACTTGAGGTTAAGCTGTATAATCATGTTCAAAAGCCTGTAACTAAATATTTTAATTCAATAAATTTGATTTAATCTTATTTTGCGGTCATTTTGTTGTGGTTTAAGGAGTGCATGTCTAAATGGGCTTTACAGTGGACCCGTTGTAGTTTTAACCGAGTCAGAAGTTTTAAAATTGGGGATAAGATATATAATCATAATCAAAATCCCATAATCAAATATTGTAACCCATAAAAAATTTTCAATCTTTGTTTGTGTCCGTTTTCTTGGGTTTAAGGCGTACATGTCTAAATGGGCTTATATTGGACCCATAGGAATTATAACCGAGTAAAAATTTTTGAAAATTAGGTTAAACTATAAAATTTTTGAAAATTAGGTTAAGCTATATAATCATGTTTAAAATCCCATAACTAAATTTTTTAATTCATTAAAATTGATTTAATCTTATTTTTGACAATTTTATTAGGATTTAAGGCGTGCCTATCTAAATGGACTTTATAGTGGACCCGTTGGAATTTTAACCGACTAAAAATTTCTAAAAATGAGGTTAAGCTATATAATCATATTCAAAAAGCCCATAACTCAATATTTTAAGCCATAAAATGTGATCTAATCTTATTTTTCAACCGTTTTGTTAGGGTTTAAGGCGTTCATGTCTAAATGGGCTTTACTGTGGATCAATTGGAATTTTAACCGAGTACAAAGTTCTAAAATTAAGGTTAAGCTGTATAATCATTTTCAAAAGCCCATAACTAAATATTTTAAGTCATAAAATGTTATTTATCTTATTTTTTGACCGTTTTGTTGGGGTTTAAGGTGTGCATGTCTAAATGGGCTTTACAGCGGACCCGTTAGAATTGTAACCAAGTAAAAAGTTCTAAAATTGAGGTTATACTGTATAATCATGCTCAAAAGCCCATAACTAAATATTGTAATTCAAAAATTTTTATTTAATCTTATTTTGTGGCCATTTTGTTAGGGTTTAATACGTGCATGTCTAAATGGGATTTGCAGTGGAACCGTTGGAATTTTAACAGAGTAAAAAGTTATGAAGTTGAGGCTAAGCTTTATAATCATATTCGATAGTAAATAATAAAAAAATTTAAGTCATGAAATTTGATTTAATCTTTATTTTTCAGCAGTTTTGTTGGGGTTTAAGGCGTGCATGTCTAAATGAGCTTACATTGACCCGTTGGAATTTTAATCGAGTAAATTGTTCTGGAAATGAGGTTAAGCTATATAATCATGTTCAAAATCCCATAACTAAATATTTTATGTCATAAAATTTGATTTAGTCTTATTTTTGGCTGTTTTGTTGGGGTTTAAGGCGTGCATGTCTAAATGAGCTTTTCAGTGGACCCGTTGTAATTTTAACTGAGTAAGAGTATTAAAATAGAGGTTAAGCTATATAATCATATTCAAAAGCCCATAATCAAATATTTTAACTCATAAAATTTGATTTAATCTTATTTTGTGTCTGTTTTGTAGGGTTTAAGGCGTGCATGTCTGAATGGGCTTAAAGTGGACCCGTTAGAATTTTAACTAAGTAAAAATTTATGAAAATGAGGTTAAGCTATATAATGATGTTCAAAATCCCATAACTAAATATTTTAAGTCATAAAATGTGATTTAATCTTATTTTTCGATCGTTTTGTTGGGGTTTAAGGCGTGCATGTCAAAATGAGCTTTACAATGGACTCGTTGGAATTTGAGCCGATTAAAAAGTTCTAGAATTGAGGTTAAGCTATATAATCATGTTCAAAAGCCCATAAATAAATATTTTAATTCAAAAAAAATGATTTAATCTTATTTTGTAGCCATTTTGATGGGGTTTAAAGAGTGCATGTCTAAATAGGCTTTACAGTGAAAACGTTGGAATTTTAACCGAGTAAAAAGTTCTAAAATTGAGGTTAAGCTAAATAATCATATTGAAAAGCCCATAATAAAAAATTTTAAGTCATGAAATTTGATTTAATCTTTATTTTGCAGCCGTTTTGTTGGGGGTTTAAGGCGTGTATGTGTGAATGAGCTTTATAGTGGACCCGTTGGAATTTTAATCGAGTAAAAAGTTATGAAAATGAGGTTAAGCTCTATAATCATGTTCAAAAACCCATAATTAAATATTTTAAGTCATAAAATGTGATTTAATCTTATTTTTCGTCCGTTTTGTTGGGGTTTAAGGCGTGAATGTCTAAACAGGCTTTATAATGGACCAGTTGGAATTTTAACTAAGTAATAAGTTCTAAAATTGAGGTTCTGCTGTCTAATCATGTTCAAAAACCCATAACAAAATATTTTAATTCAAAAAATGATTTAATCTTATTTTGCAGCCATTATGTTAGGGTTTAAGGCGTGCATGTCTAAATGAGCTTTACAATGGACCTGTTGGAATCTTAACCAAGTAAAAAGTTCTAAAAATGAGGATAAGCTATATTATCATATTCAAGAGCCCATAACTAATTATTTTAAGTCATAAAATGTGATTTAATCTTATTTTTCGACCGTTTTGTTGGGGTTTAAGGCGTGCATGTCTAAATGGGCTTTACAATGGACCCATTAGAATTTTAACTGAGTAAAAAGTTCTAAAATTGAGGTTATGTTGTATAATCGTGTTCAAAAGTCCATAACTAAATATTTTAATTCAAAAAATTTGACTTAATCTTATTTTGCAGCCATTTTGTTGGGGTTTAAGGCGTGCATTTCTAAATGGGATTTATAGTGGACCCGTTGAAATTTTAAACGAGTAAAAAGTTTTGAAATTGAGGTTAATCTATATAATCATATTCAAAAGCCCATAATCAAAATTTCAAGTCATGAAATTTGATTTAATCTTTATTTGGCAACCGTTTTGTTGTGGTTTAAGGCGTGCATGTCTAAATGAGCTTTACAGTGAACCTGTTGGAATTTCAATCGAGTAAAAAGTTCTAAAATTGAGGTTAAGCTTTACAATCCTATTCAAAAGCCCATAATCAAATATGTTAACTCATGAAATTTGATTTAATCTTATTTTGTGTCCGTTTTGTTGGGTTTAAGGCGTGTATGTCTACATGGGCTTAGAGAGGGCCCATTAGAATTTTAACCGAGTAATCATTTCTGAAAATGAGGTTAAGCTATATAATCTTGTTCAAAAGCTCATAAATAAATATTTTTGGTCATAAAATTTGATTTAATTTTATTTTTTGGCCATTTTGTTGGGGTTTAAGGCGTGCATGTCTAAATGGGCTTTACAGTGGACCCGTTGGAATTTTAACTTAGTAAAAATTTCTAAAAATGAGGTTAAGCTATATAATCATATTCAAAAGCCCATAGCTCAATATTTTAAGCCATAAAATGTGATTTAATCTTATTTTTCAATCATTTGTTGGGGTTTAAGGCATGTATGTCTAAATAGGCTTTATAGTGGACCAAATGGATTTTTTTTTGAAAATTGGGCCTCATTAAAAAACCCCTAAAGTCACTCGTTGTCCGAAGGCTCCGGGTGAACACCTATGGGGAAAAAGAGTACCCATATATATTATATTGGATGAGAAAAAATCTCATTAGTTACAAATGTTTGAATATAGTCAGGATAATCCGTACAAAAAAACGGATGACATGGAACGAAGAGCCCTAGTGGCAAGAGTATGAGCAACAACATTCATTCCTCTAGGTACAAAACATATACTAAAATTGACAATATCGGCTAGAAGAGAACGAGCATGGTCAATCAGAGGTCGCAAAGTTGATACATCAAGACCCTGTCGATTGATCTTATTAGGAATTGTAGCCGAATCTGTTTCAATGATTAGATTGGACCAGCCACGATCACATGCAAAAATGATGCCCGCAATAACCGCATGAGCTTCGGCCGAGGCAACATCCAAGCAGCTGCCCAGAGGATAAGAAAGGCCTCTAAAGATAGCACCGGTGAAGTTTCTCACGATAACACCTACAGCAGTAGCTCTAGTGATAGGGTCGAATGTCCCATCCGTGTTAAGCTTCAAAGATCCTTCTCGGGGGCGTTGCCAACTTGGTTGCGCTAGGGAAGTCATTTTTGACTGCTGAGGGGCGGTTATGGTCAAAGTAGCTGCTGCATATTCCCATAAAATACCCTGAGAATTAAGAATCGTAAGCCAAGGTGGTTGTAGGTGGTGATTATGGATCCAATCATTATGTCTGTTCCATATGTTCCAAAGGACTGTCGTAAACAAAGTGAAAGACTGGAGTGGTAAGCTAGTAGCTCCTTCCTCAATCCATTGTAAAGACGAAACTGTGGTGCTAGAAATGATGGAAATGGGCAGACTAGCCAGCCGTAGAGCCTCTTTTTCACCTAGACAATCATGAAGAGCATGAAGAGTTGTTTCCTGGGCCACGTTGCACAGGGGGCATAGTCTTGTACCAAGATTTGCAGCTTGAAGTTTAGTGCCTGTAGGTAAAGCGTCATGGCCTAATCGCCATCCAAAGGAACGTATTTTTGGTAGAACATGTAACTTGGATATAACTTTCCAGATACAAGATAGTCTATTAATAGGTGCCGGTGGCCTCTGTAAGAACGAATATCTAGAGCGAACGAAGTAAATGCCAGTCATGGTTACTCCATAAAATCGTATCTTGTTGGTTCTTGATGATAGGAACACCTAGAATAGTGTTTGCATCTTCCTGGTCGAAATAGCTTCGAACCTTTGTGGCATCCCATCTAGGTTGACCAGGAACCATAAATTTGCGACAACGAGTGATAAGTGTTCAAAAGTACTATTTTTCTTACCCTTTTTACTCATATTATTGTTAGACTTAGGCTCATATTAGTTGCATAGTTAGCCATTCATGCATTAATCCATGTTTCCTTCAATCGTTGAGCTTGATTACATAACTTGGTAGTTTTTGTGGAAAAGATGCTGCTTTGGTGTGCTTTGTGTGTGTATGTGTAGGATCACTTGCCAAAGCAATGCCGAGCTAGTTGCCAGGGCAATGTATGAAGGAGACGCCGAGCCAGTTGCCATGGCAATTGTCGACAAGAGTAAAGGTGATATGGTAGTCGAAATTGATGACTAAACAAGCCCAAGATGACGTGGAGCAAAGCCCAAACCCAAAGGAATTTGATTTCCATGCAGAGATTAAAGAAGAATTAAATTCCAAGAAGATAGGAGAAGTTCTAGTAGGAATACAATTATAATAAAGAATTATATTCTTTAAAGAAAATTTAATTCGAACTTAAACTCCTCCTCAAAGAAGGACTTTGGCCTAGCCCTATAAATAGCAAGGAGATTTCAACAATCCAAGGAGAGAGAGCAAGAGAGGGGAATTTCGACAAGTCCAAGAAGGGCAAGAGGAGAGAATTTTCGACAAGCATCTAGGGCAAGGAGGATTTCGACAAGCCTCATTCTTCATCCTTTTCTTTCTTGTTCGATTGGGTTCATGCTAGGGATTATTTATCTTGTGTTTCTTTGGAACCTAGCCATGAACTAAATCTATTTGGCTATGGTTATTGTGTTTTGTGGTTGTGAGAAACTATTCGTTTTTGTTTAGGTAATAAGAGTTTGCACTTTTCTATTTCAAGGTTTATTCATTCTTGGTTCTTATTCTTGTTTGCGAGTGAATTAGGAGAGGATCTCGTGATTTCATCTATTTATCTAATATCGGGAGAGTTAGATTCAAGAAACAAATGAATATGATCTTTATTCAATCTATTGATGGTGAAGATTAATCCGGCTTAGGAATAAGTTAAGGATTTCAACGGCTAAGAGGAGCGCAAGATTGGTTGTTGTTCACCCTTGATTCACGCAGGGATGTATTATCAAGGCATGCACAAGTAGCTAGAGTTTTGACTTAGGGATAAGAAGAAACCATTGAAGAACGCTCTGCCAAACCTTGAAGGTTGCTGCCCAGACGCCCAAGTAGTTGCCCAGGCAACCATCGATTAGTTGCCAAGGCAACCCCGTTGTGCAAGTTGCCACGGCAACTGAGTTGCCCATGCACTCTTTTACCAAAACGATCCAATCGGCTATCACACCTCAACTCACGATAACCTGGCCTATCTCTTTCTCATTTGAATTCATCTTTTCTTTTACTTTATTTCTTTCTAGATTAGTCATTAGTTAAACTCCTATAATCCTTTACTTGTGTTTTTACTTTTTACAGTGCAAGAGACTAGATCCTTGAAGTGGCACCAATCCCTGTGGAGACGATATCTTTTATACTATAACTTGCGACGTGTATACTTGCACATTTGCGTAGCACTTATTACGCACAACAAGTTTTTGGCGCCGTTGCCGGGGATTGGCAATAGCGACTTTGTTTTTATTTTCTTGCACTTTCTTTTTTATTTTTCTTGTTTAAAAATCAAAGGGCTAAAAAACTTTGGTTTTGCATTGGTATATGACCAGGGCGAGACCAACTTCACCAGAATATCCCTTTGATCCAGAAATCGAACGAACCTTACAAAGACTTAGACGAAGGATAAGAGAAGCAATGACAAATCATGACGGCAATATGAATCAAGATGTTCGAGCAGGAGGAGGAGTGATTCTTGCACGAAACAGAACTATTCGAGACTATCTTGAAGAAGATCTTGATGGACTTAACCCAGGAGTTGTAGCACCTGAAATTGAAGTCGACCACTTTGAGTTGAAACCGGTAATGTTTAATATGATCAACACAATAGGTCAATTTGGCGGCTCAGCAACTGAAGATGCACGACAACATCTGAAATCTTTCCTCGAGATTTGCAACTCGTTCAAGATACACAGAGTCACTCCCAATATCTTACGATTAAGATTATTCCCCTATTCACTTAGGGATAGGGCGAAAGCATGGTTGAATAGCATTCCTGCCGGATCAATAGCCTCCTGGACTGATCTTTGTCATGATTTCCTTGCTAGATTTAATCCTACAAATTTGACTGATAAGCTTCGTAACGACATTACTTCTTTTCGGCAGGCAGATGATGAATCCATGTACGAGGCTTGGGAGCGATATAGAGAACTTCTACACAAATGCCCCATACACCGATTCCCGGTGTGGACTCAAGTAACAATGTTCTACAACACCGTGAATACACCAACAAGGATGATTCTAGATGCCTCGGCAAACGACATACTCCTAGATAAGTAGCCGGAGGAAGCAATGCTAATTCTAAATAGGCTGGCCAAGAATGATTATCAATTCCCATCTACTAGAAGAGGAGGAGTTAGACGCCAAGCCACAATACATGAACTAGGATCATCAGATTCAATTTCGGCACAATTGGCCACTCTAACCAAGATGGTCCAGAACATGCAAAAACCAAACAACACACATGAAGTCAAGGTAATGGATTCTTTTTGCGAGTTATGTGGTGATAACCATAATTCTTCTGAATGTATGCAGAATCCGGAATCCAGCTTCTATGTGGGGAATTACAATTGGAACAACAATGTGATGTCCAATACATACAATCCAGCTTGGAAAAAGCAGCCAAATTTTTCATGGAGTAATCCCAACAATGCTCTAAACCAGAACAATCAGAATGCACAAGCATCGGGATTCCAGCAGAATATGTCACGGCAACAGATGCCGCAGCAACAACCGACAACATCTAGTTCTTTGGAAAATTCTCTAAATGCTTTTATGATGAAAACTGAATCTTATATGGCTGAGAATAGTAATTTCATAAAAAGAACTGATGCTTTTATTAACAGGACCGAGATGAGATTGCAAAACCAAGAGGCGGTAATCAAATCATTGGAAAATCAAGTCAGACAGTTTGCTCAAAATCTGAATACTAGACCGCAAGGAGGTTTACCTAGCGATACTGAAGTCGCAAGAGGAACTGGCCATGAGCATTGTAAGGCAATCACCACTAGAAGTGGCCAACAACTTAGAGAGGTTCAAACCCGCTCATCAAACAAAACTCCACAAAAAGATCAAGATGAACCTAGCGGCAAAGCCTCAGATGTTGAACCATGAATTGCCGCGGCAACCGGCAATAAGCATGCCTCGGCAACTGGCAATTAGCATGCCTCGGCAACCCCAGTTGATAACGCCTCGGCAACTCCAGATGTCCTGGCAATGCCGTCAATCAGATTTCCAACCAATGAAAGAATCGAAGATATCCGACTTCCACCACCATTCCCACAAAGGTTGAAGGGACAAAAGCAAGAATACCAATTCAAGAAGTTTCTTGATATCCTAAAGCAAGTCCACATCAACTTGCCATTAGTGGAAGCAATTTAACAAATGCCAAACTATGCCAAGTTTCTTAAAGACATTGTGTCCAAGAGAACAAGGCTAGGAGAGTTTGAAACAGTTGCCGCAACAGAGGGATGCATGGCAATGTTGCACAATCGTATGCCACCTAAGTTGAAGGATCCCGGAAGTTTCACAATACCCTGTTCCATTGGAAATCACTATGTCGGGAAAGCATTATGCGACCTTGGGGCTAGCATAAACTTGATGCCTAAATCGGTTTTCCAAAAACTAGGAATCGGGAAGGCAAGACCTACAACAGTTATGCTACAGCTAGCCGACATATCCTATGTGCATCCAAAAGGAAAAATCGAGGACATACTAGTAAAAGTTGATAAATTTATTTTTCCCGCTGACTTTATTGTTTTGGATTGTGAAGCAGATGAGCATGTACCTATCATTCTCGGGAGACCATTCCTAGCAACAAAGAGAACCTTGATCGACGTTGAAAAGGGAGAACTCACAATGAGGGTGAATGACCAGCAGGTCAAACTAAATGTGTTCCAAACACTAAGGCATGCCGATGATCCAAAAGAATGCCAACTACTTCATGCCACGGCAGAGTTTAACTTCGATGAGGAATTTAGTTGCCTCGACAACTACATTGCCGATCAAGAGGAACCTGAGGAGTATGAAGAACTGGTCGATGAGAAACAACAAGAAGAGGCGAATTGGTTGTCAATCGACCAGGTACATACTTTGAACCACTGGATTACTCAGGTAAGGAAGGTAAACTCAAAAAACCCTCTATTGAACAACCACCGATTCTTGAGTTGAAACAATTGCCAGAACAACTAAAATATGCATATTTAGGAACCGGTAATACATTTCCTGTAATTATTTCTTCTAAGTTACAGCCTGAGCAGAAAAAGAAGCTGATCAAAATGTTGAAGCTACACAAAAAGGCAATACGGTGGACAATTGCCGACTTGAAGGGAATTAGCCCGGTAGTGTGCATGCACAAGATTCTGTTGGAAGATGATCACAAACCTTCAATTGAGGCCCAGAGGAGACTGAATCATGCCATGAAAGGGGTTGTAATGAAAGAAATCATCAAGTGGCTTGACGCCGGCATTATATACCCTATCTCTGATAGTACGTGGGTAAGTCCGGTATAATGTGTACCGAAAAAAGGAGGTATAACGGTGGTAAGTAATGAAAACAATGAACTCATTCCAACCAGGACTGTGATCAGTTGGAGGGGGTTTGTATGGACTAGCGAAAGCTAAACAAAGCAACCAGGAAAGATCACTTCCCATTACCCTTTATTGATGAAATGCTTGACCGTCTTGCAGGTAAACCCTTTTATTGTTTTCTTGATGGTTATTCAGGTTACAATCAAATTGCCATAGCACCAGAAGATCAAGAAAAGACAACCTTCACATGCCCATATGGTACTTATGCCTTCCGAAGGATGTCGTTCGGATTGTGTAACGCCCCGGCAACCTTCCAAAGATGCATGATGGCGCTCTTTTCAGACATGGTCGAAGACTTCCTTGAGATCTTCATGGATGATTTTTCTGTTTTTGGTAATGACTTCGACAGCTGTCTTGGCAATTTAGAGAGGGTATTGGCAAGATGTGAAGAAACGGATTTAGTCCTCAATTGGGAGAAATGCCATTTTATGGTAGATGAAGGAATAGTGCTCGGCCACAAGATTTCATCCAAGGGAATTGAAGTAGACAAAGCCAAGGTGGATGTGATCGAGAGATTACCCCCACCAAGTTCGGTTAAAGGAATTCGAAGTTTTCTCGGACATGCAGGTTTTTACAGGAGGTTCATTCATAATTTTTCTAAAATCACTAAACCCTTGTGTAATCTGCTTGAACAGGATAAAGTCTTTGATTTTGATGATTCTTGTAACCAAGCATTCGAAACCCTAAAGAAAAAGCTTGCCTCGGCACCCATTGTCGTTCCACCAGATTGGACGCTACCTTTTGAGCTCATGTGTGATGCAAGTGATTTTGCGGTAGGAGCAGTCCTAGGCCAACGCACAGGTAAGACCTTCCATGTGATATACTACGCTAGTAAAACTCTTAATGGTGCTCAAGTGAATTACACAACAACGGAGAAAGAGTTACTAGCTGTAGTTTTCACATTTGACAAGTTCCGATCCTATTTAATTCGTACAAAGGTAATTGTTCATACGGACCATTCGGCAATCAAATACTTATTTGCTAAAAAGGATGCTAAACCTCGTTTGATTCGTTGGATATTACTTTTACAAGAATTTGATATTGAAATTAAGGACAGGAAAGGAACAGAAAATCAAGTGGCCGATCACTTATCACGTTTGGAACGTAATAGGGAGGAGGACGCGGATCTAGAGATATGTGATGCATTCCCGGATGAACAAATTTTAGTTGCCTCGGCAACCCTTGACGCATCGGCAACCCTCGACGCCTCGGCAACCCTAGACGTCTCGGCAACCCTAGACGCCTCGGCAACCCACGACGCCTCGGAAACCATGGATGCACACGCCTCGGCAACTCTCGATGCCGCAGCAGCCTTTGACGCGCACACCTCGGCAATTTTGGGAGCAGTCGCCATGGCAGCACATGCCTCGGCAATACCCTGGTACGCGGATTTAGTTAATTTCCTTGTTTGTGGTATTTTTCCTTATGGCATTACTCACTAAGGGAAGAAGCGGTTCCGCCATGATGGTAAGCATTACTTTTGGGATGAGCCTCTTTTGTTTAAACAATGTGCAGATCAGGTTATACGCCGATGTGTCCCTGAAGAAGAGCAACAGAATGTACTCTAGCAATGCCATTCTTCACCCTATGGAGGACATTTTGGAGAAACTCGTACCGCGACCAAAGTGTTGCAATCCGGTTTGTATTGGCCAACATTGTACAAAGATGCCCAAGACTTTTACAAGCAATGTGATCGTTGCCAGAGGACGGGCAATATCTCTAGACGACATGAGATGCCGCTCCAAAACATCATCGAGGTGGAATTGTTCGATGTATGGGGGATCGATTTTATGGGACCTTTCCCATCTTCATTCGGCAACCTCTACATTCTACTTGTCGTCGACTACGTGTCTAAATGGGTTGAGGCAACTGCAGTTCCCAACAACGATTCCAAGACCGTGCAAAGATTCTTGCAGAAAAACATATTTACACGGTTTGGGATGCCAACAGCAATTATCAGCGACGAAGGCAAGCATTTTGACAACAGACTAATTGCCAAGATGTTGCAACGCTTCGGCATATCACACAAGAACGCCACGGCATATCACCCACAAACCATTCTCCTATTCAATTCCATGGTGCCGTGATAATCAAGTCAATTCACAGGAAACTAGTTCTCCTATTCAATTCTCGGCTAAAACTTTTCTCGGGAAAGCTGAAATCAAGATGGTCGGGACCATTCGAAGTCGTCAAACCATTCTCTCATGGTGCCGTGATAATCAAGTCCATCTCTGACAACCATGAATTCAAAGTTAATGGGCTTGATTATCACGACACCATGGGAGAATGGTTTGATATTTTAGGAGATGCATGAGCATGCTCTCCCTTTGATATTTTATTTTTATGCTTATTTTTTTTATTTTTTTTCTTTCGACTAATATTTTTTTCCGATTTTTATGCTCTCCCATGGTGCCGTGATAATCAAGTCCATCTCTGACAACCATGAATTCAAAGTTAATGGACAAAGATTGAAGCACTACAATGGTTCCCATGTGGAACGTAACAAGGAAGTGGTCAATTTAGGAGATGCATGAGCATGCTCTCCATTTGATATTTTATTTTTATGCTTATTTTTATTTTTATTTTTTTTCGACTAATATTTTTTTTCGATTTTTTTATTTTTTTATATTTCTGATTATTAGTAATTTTCTTTAGGATAGATTTTTTTTTAGTTTAAGAATCCTATTACACATCTTTATTTATTTTCTTTATTAGTTTATCTTTAATTTCAATCCTTATTTGATTTGTCTTTGAATTGTAGGAAAAGAAGTTCAAGATAAAGAAGGAATTCTAAACCAAGTAGGAAAACATCTTCAACAAGGAAACTAATGGGCTGAATCTAAGGCTTATATAAAGCCTCCAATTCATCCTAACCAAAACCCCTTGTCGACAACTTCTACCAAACCCTAAACCCTTTTTCGTTTTCCCCTAATCCCACCCACCTATCTTTTCTATAAAACCCATCACCCTTAACCTATTCCTACTTTCTATCTTGCAACTTTTTAGTTTCTTTTCTTTTCTTTGTTTTTACTCACAACCAAGATCATCCATGGCATCCAAGATTAAACTTTTAGTTCATCCAAGTTCCTCCAAAGAACCAAGATACAAGAAATTTGCTACACCGGTGGTTCAAGAAAGATTTCAATCCAAGTTTGAAAGCCAGAAGATTCATGAAGAACAAGGCTTTGAATACTCCAACTCTCATCAAGATTTCGGCCTTGAACCATTCATCATCGAGAGGATTGGACATCAAAAGTGGCAAATCTTTTGCCATCAACCGAAACCGGGTAACATCTCATGGGTAAGAGAATTCTATGCTCACTCACCTAACCCGGATAATCCTTATGTTTTTGTTCGTGACAAGGCCATACTTATAAGTCCCGAAAGCATCAACACCTTTTACGGACTTTACATTGAGAAGGACGAGCATCAAGCCTTCGTTGATCAAATCAATCCCAAGCAACTCGACAAGGTGCTTCAAGAACTCACTCAACCGA
Source organism: Hibiscus mutabilis (assembly GCA_019671005.1). Lineage (NCBI taxonomy): Eukaryota > Viridiplantae > Streptophyta > Magnoliopsida > Malvales > Malvaceae > Hibiscus > Hibiscus mutabilis. Next base: position 36,543,219 of record CM033713.1, on the reverse strand, counting down.
GAACTCATTGGAACGACGGTAAATACAAGGGCACGGTAAATCGCCTTCAGCTTAAACCCGAGGCAAAACTATGGAATAAGTTTGTTAAAACTTCTTTAATGCCCACCACGCACAATACTACCGTTGATATACCACGTCTTTTGCTCATACATTCTATTTTGCATAATTGCATCATTAACATTGGAAAAATTATTTGTGATGAGATTTTTGTATGCAGTTCAAAAGATAAGGGTTCTCTTTTCTTCCCTTGCTTAATTTCTAATCTTTGCAAGGAGATGCATGTCCCGAGTGAGTCCACCGATGAAAAGGCCCTACCCAAGTCTGGTTGGAATCAAGCACTAATCCGAAAGCTAATGGGAGAGGCACCGGGAGATTCTTCAAGGCCTCCAATTTCCACAGCAACTCCTGCCGCTGCGGCAATCCCTAATGCCCAAGCACCTAACGCCAGGGCAACTCGGCCATCGACCCCGGGACACTTTGAAGCACTTTTGCACCCATTGGCAAGCCACCTAAGGCAAATTGAAGACCGGAAACTAATGTTCATGCAGTACATGAAGGAGCACAACAATGCCATCACCCAAGTCATCCTAGAAAAGTACCCGGACAATCGCGTGCCATTCCCAATCTTTCCCGCCGAGATCCTTGCCCCGGTAACCAACGAAGCAGTCACCGCGCAACCTACATCATGTACGCGCAAGATGATGCCACGGCAACCAAAGCTAAAGCATCTCGACAACCACTGCAAAAGCCAAAGGTAAAGCACCTATGCCCGAATCAACTCCTACAGAATCATTTTCTAATTTTTCAGATTCGGACGAGTCCTCCATTGAACCAATAAAGACCGCACCAATTGAATCCTCCAAGCAAAAAGCCATTGACATTGATGAAGAGGACGATGAGGACAACCCCGTACGAGGATCGATTCCACCACCGGCAACAAGAAAACAACCATCGCGTTCAAGCAAGAGAATCAAGACACCGACTAGAAGGAAATTAATCATCTACGATGATGAACTCTCGGAGTAAGTCCTCGTTTGCATTTTTATTTTTATTTTTTTGGTATTTTTATGCATGCATTGAGGACAATGCCTCACTCGAGTTTGGGGGGGATTGTTATTAGTAGTTACCATGTTTAGTTACATTAATCTTAAGTATTACATTTAGGATACATAAATTGCTTGTCATGCCTTTAATTGGAACAAGAATTGCTTAGATTTGATGAATATCCGATGATGACTTTGCCAATGCACTTAATTGATAGAATTTTTATTCTAGGATAACCATGGAAAAACTTAGAATTTTACTATGATGCTAAATTTGATGAAACACTATTGTGGTTTGATTGATTTAAGGAATTCTAGTAAACTTAGGTTGATAATTAACAAATTGGGGAATTAGAATAAAAATTGGATGAATGCTAGAGGTGCCCGAAATTGGCTCTAGCATGTGCTAAAAAATTGATCACTAGATGTGCCCGAAACTGGCTCTAGTATGTGTTAAAAAATTGATCACTAGAGGTGCCCGAAACCGGCTCTAGTCGAATAAATTAACTTAATAAAACTAAAAACAAAACACTAGAGGTGCCCAACACTGGCTCTAGTTAAAACATGTTAAAAAGAACCCAATGAAGTAATTTGAAAACCTCTTGTTTGCATAGAATCCGAAAAATCAACTTGCACACAACTCCGCACATGCTCACAAGCATTATAGTTTGATTCTGAGTAACTCCTAAATTTTCTGAAAAATAAAAAGCCAATCATACTGTGCCCCGGTTCAGAGAATTGAAATCAATTTCAAAGCTAAGTTTGTGAAAATTGAAGTCTTGGCAGGTAATTATGAGTTTGCATTGCTTGAGGACAAGCAATAGTTCGAGTTTGGGGGTGTGATAAGTGTTCAAAAGTACTATTTTTCTTACCCTTTTTACTCATATTATTGTTAGACTTAGGCTCATATTAGTTGCATAGTTAGCCATTCATGCATTAATCCATGTTTCCTTCAATCGTTGAGCTTGATTACATAACTTGGTAGTTTTTGTGGAAAAGATGCTGCTTTGGTGTGCTTTGTGTGTGTATGTGCAGGATCACTTGCCAAAGCAATGCCGAGCTAGTTGCCAGGGCAATGTATGAAGGAGACGCCAAGCCAGTTGCCATGGCAATTGTCGACAAGAGTAAAGGTGATATGGTAGTCGAAATTGATGACTAAATAAGCCCAAGATGATGTGGAGCAAAGCCCAAACCCAAAAGAATTTGATTTCCATGCAGAGATTAAAGAAGAATTAAATTCCAAGAAGATAGGAGAAGTTCTAGTAGGAATACAATTATAATAAAGAATTATATTCTTTAAAGATAATTTAATTCCAACTTAAACTCCTCCTCAAAGAAGGACTTTGGCCTAGCCCTATAAATAGTAAGGAGATTTCGACAATCCAAGGAGAGAGAGCAAGATAGGGGAATTTCGACAAGTCCAAGGAGGGCAAGATGAGAGAATTTTCGACAAGCATCTAGGGCAAGGAGGATTTCGACAAGCCTCCTTCTTCATCCTTTTCTTTCTTGTTCGATTGGGTTCATGCTAGGGATTATTTATCTTGTGTTTCTTTGGAACCTAGCCATGAACTAAATCTATTTGGCTATGGTTATTGTGTTTTGTGGTTGTGGGAAACTATTGGTTTTTGTTTAGGCAATAAGAGTTTGCACTTTTCTATTTCAAGGTTTATTCATTATGGGTTCTTATTCTTGTTTGCGAGTGAATTGGGAGAGGATCTCGTGATTTCATCTATTTATCTAATATCGAGAGAGTTAGATTCAAGAAACGAATGAATATGATCTTTATTCAATCTATTGATGGTGAAGATTAATCTGGCTTAGGAATAAGTTAAGGATTTCAACGGCTAAGAGGAGTGCAACATTGGTTGTTGTTCACCCTTGATTCAGGCAGGGATGTATTATCAAGGCATGCACAAGTAGCTAGAGTTTCGACTTAGGGATAAGAAGAAACCACTGAAGAACGCTCTGCCGAACCTTGAAGGTTGCTGCCCAGACGCCCAAGTAGTTGCCCAACTTGTTGCCCAGGCAACCATCGATTAGTTGCCAAGGAAACCCCGTTGTGCAAGTTGCCACGGCAACTGAGTTGCCCGTGCACTCTTTTACCAAAAGATCCAATCGGCTATCACACCTCAACTCACGATAACCTGGCCTATCTCTCTCTCTTTTGAATTCATCTTTTCTTTTACTTTATTGCTTTCTAGATTAGTCATTAGTTAAACTTCTATAATCCTTTACTTGAGTTTTTACTTTTTATAGTGCAAGAGACTAGATCCTTGAAGTGACACCAATCCCTGTGGAGACGATATCTTTTATACTATAACTTGCGACGTGTATACTTGCACATTTGCGTAGCACTTATTATGCGCAACAGCGAGTATGTAGTTCATCACTAAGTTCATATTCGCCATAAAGTTGAACAGCAGAAGAACCACCCCAGTTGTCATGGTGAATTCAAATTTTACTGTCAATCCCTAGCCTTTGGAGAAAACCATTATGGATTTTTAGCAAGGCTTGGTGAAGACCTTTCCAAGCAAAGGAAGCTCTGTGATTAGTCTCAGATTCAAGAATATGCCCAAAGGGATAGTATTTGGCCTTATAAATCTGAGCAAGCAGATTATTTGGTTCACAGATGAGATGCCATATTTGTTTACCAAGAAGTGCAATGTTGAAAAGATGCAAGTCCCAGAAGCCAATGCCTCCGGTAGATTTTGGTTGGCAAATAGTGTCCCATAGAATCATATGCCAACTTCATTTGTTGTTCTTCCTCGACCACCAATAATGTCGTACGGACGTCGTCATGTCATCAATAATATTTTGTGGTAAAAGGTAATATGACATCACATATTATAGTAGAGATTGGGTAACGGCTTTGATGAAAACCTCTCGACCACTGAATGAGAGAAGGTGTTTGTCCCAATGAGATATATGTGAGTTCACCTTATCACGTGTGAACCCAAGGGCTGCAATTTTATTTTTCCTTAATAGGAGAGGTACACCAAGGTAGATCCCAGCATCATCTACTTCCGTAACTTGAAGGATAGCATTAATAGTCTGTTTATGCTCAATAGATTATTGTGGATTAAAAAAGATGGTTGATTTATCGAAATTGACTGCTTGCCTAGAGGATAGAGCATAAGTTTTAAAAGCATTTTTAGATGTTCCGCCTCTGTAGTATTGTTTCTTATGAAGACCATGCAATAATCTGCAAAAAAAAGATGATTTACTCAGGGTCCATGTCGACTAGCACATAGTCTAGAGAGATGACTATTCTTTTTTTCAGCGTTTAGAATTGCTGATAGACCTTGTGTGCAGAATAGGAATAAAAAAGGTGAAAGAGGGTCTCCCTGTCGTAGATCGCGTTTGGGTTGGAAAACTGGTGAAAGAGCGCTATTCACTCTAGCAGTGAAGGAAACGGTTGAAATACAACGCATGATAATAGAAACCCAATTTGTATTAAAACCTATTCGAAGCATAACTTGCTGAAGGAAAGACCATTCCACTCGATCGAAAGCCTTTTCCATATCTAATTTAAGGGTTGCGCCTTGAAAAAGGCTTGAGTCTCCTGTGTTGAGGGAGTGAATTAGTTCATGGGCAATTAGTATGTTATCAGTGATGTTTCTTCCTCTAACAAAATTGTGCCGTTAATCTCTCGAACAAAACTGTGCTGTTAATGTCTGTCATGTCCTCTTTCCCAGAAAGAATATCCAGACATAGATTAATTACGTCCTGTCCAACTGTATCCCATTGTTGTTGGTAGAACCCACTTGGTAGCCCATCAATACCAGGAGCTTTCCTTGGGTTAATGTCTCGAACAACATGAGTGATTTCCTTCGGGGTAAAGGGCCTTGTCAAGGCTTCGTTCATAGTAGGGGTAATAGTGGCGTTAATGTTATTAAGAATTTGGGTCGAGATATCTAGGTTGGAAAATGAGAAAAGATTTGGAAATAGTCGACCACAACTCCCATAATATTTTCCTCATTATCCTGCCAAATATTGTTTTTGTCAAAAAGGCCTTTTACTTTTTTTTTCTTGCGTCTTTCATTTGCTCGAGCATGAAAAAAGGATGTGTTTTTATCTCTATGGGCAAGCCAAGATGTACGAGACCGTTGTGCCCAATATGCTTCTTGAGTGTCAAGAAGTCGATTAAGTTCGGATTTGGCTGCGAGATAAGATTCTTCCTCAGCATTTGAAAGGTGACGGCAGAGACAGGAGTTAATATGTTTTTTTAAGTCATTAATACGACCTGTAGAGGTGGTTCGCTGGTACAATTGCCAGTCTTTAAGGCAAGAACGGACTTCTTGTATTTTTCTATAGCAGAGCCATTGGTGGTTGACCAAGTTTCTTGAACAATAGAGATACAATCTTTATTATTTGCCCAACAGTTTTCAAACCAAAACTGATTGTTATGATGTTGAAAACGTTGAGTATTGTTGTATTCAGTATCCATGAGAACGAAGCAATGGTCAAATTTTGCTTGAAATTCAGAGGTGGCACGATGCATTGAGTAAGAATTAAACCAGTCTATGTTTGCGATAAAACGATCAAGACATTCAAGAATAGTTGGAGAGTTTGGGCCTAATTTAGTCCAAGTGAACCATCCATTTTTTGGTTTGCAATCAAATAAATTATTTCTAGATAGATAATCCCTAAAATTATTAATTTGTGAGCGTGCACGACGACAACGACCTTGTTTTTCATTATCGGATAGAATTTCATTTAAATCTCCATCTATTAGACAGGGGAGATGCGATGTAGAATTTAGAGAGTCGATTAGTTGCCAAGTTTTGATTTTTTTTTATTTGTTTTAGCATAACCGTGTATTCTTGAGAAGTGGAAGTGGGATGAATTTGTGTGAATGAGAGAATCAATATGATGGTCCAAGTACAAAAGCAAATCAACATTTATTATATTATTCCATAATAAAGCTAACCCAGAACAAGATAGGCTACTTTCAACCGGCAATCACCCAAGTATACTTAATGAAATACGTAGTCTTTCAAATTAAAACTTATTTAGATGAGTTTCACAAAGAAATAAAACCTCGGGATTTATCTTAGTGACAACTCATTTTAAAGCTTGAACTGCCTGGGTTTTACCAAGACCCTAGCAGTTCCAACATAGGATTTTCATTTCCCTCGGTGGGGTTGAACGTCTGCCGGAGAGTTTTTTTCGCTGTTCATCCCAGCTTTGTCATTTGAAAAAGGTGGTGGAGGTCAGAGCCTTTTATTCTTGACAACATCATGCATAAGGGAATGTCTCTTGGTGCCACGATTGATCGAAGTTAACGAGCCTTTGTTGTTAGGGCCTGCGTGTGGTGGGGACTTTTTAGATAATCAGACTTCGAATTCTAATAGCATGGATGATGTAGGTAGGAACGACGTACTTATATCCTTTTCAAGATTGGGAATTGCTTTGGTCGTGGGATCTTTACCCTTGATTGGAATTGTGCTAAACGGAACAACAACAATAGGTGCAGCTGTATTGGTCATGGAGGTTGAGTGCTCATCAGCATCGTTGGGCGGTGGGGCAGTAACGACAGCTTGAATAGTAGCTGCTGGTACGACACCTGGTGTTTTAGTCGGGGTAGTAGCAGTGGCCACTGCTTTGTTTGCATTGGCCAGATGTGTAGCAGGGACAACGACAATCGCGCCAGCTGTGGATTGGGCAGTCAAATTAGCGGTAGCTGTACTCTCAGGATGGATGTGGATGTTGTTAAATGATTCGGCATCCATAGAGTTATTAAACTACTCAGGAAAAGATTGTCATCGTCTGAAAAAATATAGTTAGCAAAAAATGATGTAAGATCGGAGTGTAAATTAATTATGGATAGAAGATTAATTAGAATATAGTGATTATGGAAGTAATAAAGTTTTAGAAAGAATTAGTGGAAAGAATAGATAGAAAGGAAAGAAATTTTGAGTATAAATTAATTATGGAGGTGAATTTACTTAGAATATAGTTAAAACGGTAGTAAGATAAATTTAAAGGGAAATTTATAGAAGGATGGAAAATAGCACCAGTGTCCTTCTTGGCATCTTCATGCTCTGTAGTTGGTGTACTTTTCCCTTTATCTGGAGGTAAGTAAATTAGTTGAGAATTTTAAGTTTATGTATTGAAAGGCATATAGTAAAATAGGAATAATTTCATTACCGGAATTGGTATGTGGTTTGGTTGCGGAAGATCCGACATCAAGATATCTGATGCGACCTTTTGAATGTGGTGCGGTTTCTTGCTTTTTTGGTGGGATGTATCGAAGCCAATCCCCATATTGCAGTTTCATTGTCTCTGAGAGTTTGAATGTTGTACAAGAGTCAACCGAGTGGCCAATAAGACCACATCCATGGCATAGAGTGGGAAGTCTCTTGTATTGTAGTGGACATAATTTTGGTGTTGGTCCGGAGCCACCAATGGCTACACAACGTCAGACGGGTTTAGTGACATCAAGAATGATTCCTACACGAAGGTAGTCAACCATGTTCCGGTCTATACGACGAGTGTCTGTCTTAAGCACTGTTCCTATCATGGACCCAAGTGAGTCTCCAGTTTGATGAGCAATTTTGTTTTTTGCCATCAGTATGGTCGGGATGCTATGGATTCAGACCCAGATATTCATATTGTTGAAAGTATAATCATCAATGCTAAGTTTTGGATCAAAGGGGGCAAGGGCAAGCCATTCGTCTTTGAATGTCCATGGGCCCCTTTTTAGGGTATCGTTCATATTGGATTCATCAGAAAATTTGATACGGAAGTAATTTGGTTTTAGGATGGAGATGGATTCAACCTTGTTATTTTTCCATATGCCTTGAAATCAACCTTGTTATTTTTCCATATGCCTTGAAACACACAGACCACGGCTTGATCATCAATATGCTTGGAAGATATAATCTTTCCAATTAAAAGAAGGTGATGTCATCGGTTGTGGAGTCCCAGTTGATAGTTGGTGTGAAGACCATACCTTGTTCTTCATGGGTGAAAATCAATTCACCTAAATGTTTGAGGAAGGAATTGGAAGCCATGGTGAAGTTGGTGGTGTTGGTTGAAAGATGTGTTAGAGGAAGTATGGTTCGGTTTTGATTAGAGATAAGAAGGAGGTGGTTTGATATGGTATTTATAGAGTTTGTATTGAGAAGAGGTCAGTTTAATTAAAGATATTCGAATATGGGAAAGATTAGTATGGTGACAGTAATTAAGGACGATAGAATAGTTTGAATTGAGGAAGTCGAAAAGATCATGTATAATTGAGGTAAGAAAATATTTTATTGGTATCTTATAAGGAGAAGACTTGGGTGGGAATTATGTCACCTTAGTAAAGATGGTATATTTAGTTTTATGTTTCTGAAATCGTTTCAAAGTAATGGAATGGTATAATAATCTCGTATTGTGATAGTAGTTAAGGAAATAGGTGCAAATTCGGTTGAAGTCCCCGAAGATTTTTATATTAATTTTTTTTTTCAAAAATTGAAGGGTGTTGTGGTGCTCGAATTTTTTGATATGGTAATGAGAAAAATAGAATGTGGTAATTTTTCGAGAGAAAGAAAAAAGGCAAGTTTGTAAAAATGAGGAGCAGAAGGGTGTAATTGTCATCGTAGAAAGGAACAGAGGAAAAAGTGATTATTTCACATTAATATATATGGTATGCATTTTTATTTGCTTCCAATGTTGGGAAGTGTTGTAGGATTTGGTTGACGTTCGATTAAGTAAAGGAATGTATTGTAAAGTTCGGAAACTTTTGTGGGAGCTATTAGAGATGGGAAGTTGTTAAGTGTAATTTGGTAATAAAGATGAAAAGATGAAAGGCAATAGAAATTATCAACTTAGTTATAATTGTAACAATAGGTTCAATATAGAAAGAAAGGAAGTGGAGTGACGTGACGTGACGTGAGTGAGCCAAATTTGATCTGTATAATTTTTTGTTTCTTACGTTGTAGTGTAGAGCTGGGTATTGGAATTTGACTCTTAATTGCCAAGTCGGTAGTTGTGGAAAGAAACCAGTCTATGTAGATGAAAATAAAGAAGTATCCTATGGTTATAGAGTGTATATGGAGGGAATTAATCATATTTAGGTTAATGATAAAATAAAAATATGATTATAGTAGGATATTATTAAATGTAATATGGTAAGAGATTTGATAGTAAAGGCAATAGTTATTATCTCGTATGATGTTATTGTAAAATATATTTTAATATAGGTTAAAAATATTTTATTAGTCCCAAGTATAATTGGAAAGTTTTGTTTGAAAAGATGTAAAGAAAAAGAAATGTTCGGAAAGTTGTACAATCTCCGGTGCAGGTTTGGAGATTTGAGGTAGGTTACACATCTGGTTTGGACAATTGCTATGGAGGGAAAGTAGGAATTATGGGTATTTAGAGGAGTAAATCGGTTTGAAGTATGGAGGGATTCTTTAATTTTAAAACCATTGTAAAGGTTGATCAGTAGTTGGTTATGATAATAGTGGTAAAAGGTTGTTATATATATATGAAGATGTCAACAATATTATTATGAGGCCAAATTAAGTATTTGGCGTAATTGTAGTATCGGACAATTAAGGGAATTTTAAGTAATAGTTGGTAGAACCCGAGTTTATTATTGAATTTTTGTTTGTTATTATATGTAGGATTATGGAGATATAATATATTTTCGAAATATAAGCAAGGATGTTTGGTTTTGAAGAAGGTTTTAGGTATAATTTTCCAAAGGTCATTCATGGTACTATGAATTTTACTTGATATGAGGTGAATTCCATAATTATTAATATGATTTCTGGTAAGATTTCCATTTAATATGGCGAATTTATATTTTGATGGTAGTTGTGGATATGGAAAGATTTGGCCACGTAACAGTGTCCATATTAGGATTGTTCCAGGTTGGATTATTAAATTGGAATTGTCTTTAATAATAGCAGGTAAATAAGGGTGAGTGATTTTAGTTTCCATGAAGTCATTGTTGATAACATAAATTTTATGTGATATGTTTCGGGGTCCATAAGTATTGATGTAGTTTTTGGTAATATTTTCATAGTAAAGGGTAATTTTATGTAATGATGGTATTTGTGGATATGTTGTAGAATGTATATGGAAGGAGATAATTATAATGATACTAAGTAAATAGGTAGTTTGAATATAATAGGAAATTATTAAGTGTGATTTGGAAAGATATTTGAAAAGAATGAAAGTAATAGTTGTCATCCCGTTTGATTTTATTGTAACATATATTTTTATAGAGATATTATGTTCATTATAGAAAGAAATAGTAGTAAAATTGTCATTTAAGTTGGTAAGAGTATATATTGATGTTAATTGTGGATGTAGAATATTTTGATCACATTTTAGTTTCCATAAGAATGTAATGCCAGTTTGATTTTTGAATAAAATCATAAAGATTCTGTTAGGAATAATAATAATAATAAAGATATGTAAATGTAAGTCTGATGTAGTTTGTCGATCGTATTTGTTTCCTTTCGAGAGTGAACATATCAGGATTAGTGTGATGAATAACAAAATGATTAGCATATTAAGAAGGTATTGTGTTTTAACGTACATGTGCTTGTTATTAATAGTCCAGAACCAAGGCCATGAAGGCCAGGATAATTGCCCGAAGTAGGCAGTAGTTTTAGATGTCGTGGAACATCTAGTAGTAGCTTCCCCATTAAGGGATGGCTTAAAGACGTAATTGTCTTTGTTCAAAAGAAGAAAGATAGATAAAGCCATATTTGAGTACATGAAAATGGTAGTCGTGTTGCATGATGGAATATATGAAATTGGCATGATTTTAGCAACTATTAGAATATGTCGATTGTGATGATTATGTTTTAAGTCTAAGAATTTGTTGTGCTTGCATAGCATCATGGAAATGAAGGAAAATAGCCTGTGTTTGATTAAATCTAGGATTCAAATATAATAATATAAAGAAGATTGTGAAACAAAGGAAATTCAAATCTGGAAATAATAATAGGTATAATATAAGAAAATATTGATTAAATTTGATCAATATAAACCCAAGTATTATTAGCATACTACGTATGATACATATAAACAACAAATATGTAGGATAAACATTTGTATGTTAAACATATGTATGGTAATCGGTTAATAAAGCTTAGTGTAGTATAAATATATTCGTATAGATTGTTCGATAACCAAGGCCATGAAGGCCAAGACAGATGCTTAAATAGGTCATTAATTTTGGATGCCATAGAGCATCCAATGGACTCTTTCCCATTAAGGGCATAGAGATAAAGCATAGTAAATTGATGCAAGTAAAAGGGTTTAGTAAAAGAACTATTTGTATTCAATTGAAACGGAATAAACGAATTCAGTATTGAAAACATGAATATGGTAGCCATAGAGAGAGGAGTAAACAAATGGTAAAATAATGAATAAGAGTAAAATATACTGCATGTTGTAAATAGAAAAAAAAACTTTGGACCAGGATGTGAAAGCTACATGATTCCCAATCTAAAGTTGGTCTCCATAAGAAATGAATAAGATATAGGAGATCGGTGGCTAAATGAAACCATGAAACAGTGAAAAAATCATGACAAGACATATAGAATATTAAAGATAATGAGGATAAATGGAACAGAGTAAAGAGGGATTGAACCATGCATTTAACAACAAAAGCAAATGCTATAATACTCACCGGATAAATTTTGAGGTAATACAATTGGATACATGGGCAATGTGTAGATCGGTATGGGCAACGGTAGCTTCGAAATGCCTCTTTACTCATTCTCAACGATAGCGTGCTGGATCTGTGCGGAGATGGTTGTTTCGAATGCTTGATGTGTATGTTTGTATAAAAATCGCTCCAAACAACAAGGGGCGAGATTTCAACACCGGTTAAGGGAAGAGGGTAGACGGTGATGCTGTTACACGGTGTTGTTGCTGGCGGACGAGGAGGCTGGTAGTGTAGGGGAAGGTTGAGAGAAGGGAGATGGGAAAAAGAGAAAGGAGAGAGTTGAGAGCATTTTTTACACTCGTTACCCGTTGGACCAATTGGAATTTTAACCGAGTAAAAAGTTCTAAAATTGAGGTTAAGCTGTATAATCATTTTCAAAAGCCCATAACTAAATATTTTAAGTCATAAAATGTGATTTATCTTATTTTTCGATCGTTTTGTTGGGGTTTAAGGCGTGCATGTCTAAATGGGCTTTACAGTGGGCCCATTGAAATTTTAACCGAGTAAAAAGTTTTAAAATTGAGGTTATGCTGTATAATCATGTTTAAAAGCCCATAACTAAATATTGTAATTCAAAAAATTTGATTTAATCTTATTTTGTGGCCATTTTGTTGGGGTTTAATACGTGCATGTTTGAAGAGGCTTTGTAGTGGACCCGTTGAAATTTTAACTGAGTAAAAAGTTATGAAATTGAGATTAAGCTTTGTAATCATATTCAATAGCCCATAATAAAAAAATTTAAGTCATGAAATTTGATTTAATCTTTATTTTTCAGCCGTGTTGTTGGGGTTTAAGGCGTACATGTCTAAATGGACTTACACTGACCCGTTGGAATTTTAACTGAGTAAAAAGTTCTGAAAATATGGATAAGCTATATAAGCATGTTCAAAAGCCTATAACTAAATATTTTGTCATAAAATTCGATTAAACTTATTTTTTGGCCGTTTTGTTGGGGTTTAAGCCGTGCATCTCTAAATGGGCTTTACAGTGGACCCGTTGTAATTTTAACCGAGTAAGAAGTATTAAAATTAAGGTTAAGCTATATAATCATATTCAAAAGCCCATAATCAAATATTTTAACTCATAAAATTTGATTTAATCTTATTTTGTGTCTGTTTTGTTGGGTTTAAGGCGTGCATGTCTGAATGGGCTTAAAGTGGACCCGTTAGAATTTTAATCGAGTAAAAACTTATGAAAATGAGGTTAAGCTATATAATGATGTTCAATATCTCATAACTAAATATTTTAAGTCAAAAAATGTGATTTAATCTTATTTTTTGACCGTTTTGTTGGGGTTTAAGGTGTGCATGTCTAAAAAGTCTTTACAATGGACTCGTTGGAATTTTAACCTATTAAAAAGTTCTATAATTGAGTTTAAGCTGTATAATCATGTTCGAAATCCCATAACTAAATATTTTAATTCAAAAAATTGATTTAATCTTATTTTCCAGCCACTTTGATGGGGGTTTAAGGAATGCATGTCTAAATAGGCTTTACAGTGGACCCGTTGGAATTTTAACCGAGTAAAAAGTTCTGAAATTAAGGTTAAGCTATATAATCATATTGAAAAGCCCATAATAAAAAATTTTAAGTCATGAAATTTGATTTAATCTTTATTTTGCAACCATTTTGTTGGGGGTTTAAGGCGTGCATGTGTAATTGAGCTTTATAGTGGACCCGTTGGAATTTTAATCGAGTAAAAAGTTATGAAAATGAGGTTAAGCTCTATAATCATGTTCAAAAACCCATAACTAAATATTTTTAAGTCATAAAATGTGATTTAATCTTATTTTTCATCCGTTTTGTTGAGGTTTAAGGCGTGAATTCTAAACAGGCTTTACAAAGGACCCGTTGGAATTTTAACCGAGTAATAAGTTCTAAAATTGAGGTTATGCTGTCCGATCACGTTTAAAAACCCATAAATAAATATTTTAATTCAAAAAAATTGATTTAATCTTACTTTGCGGCCATTTTGTTGGGGTTTAAGGCGTGCATATCTAAATGAGCTTTATAGTGGACCTGTTGGAATTTTAACCAAGTAAAAAGTTTTTAAAATGAGTTTAAGCTTTATTATCATATTCAAAAGCTCATAACTAAATATTTTAAGTCATAAAATGTGATTTAATCTAATTTTTCGACCGTTTTGTTGGGGGTTTAAGGCGCGCATGTCTAAATGGGCTTTACAATGACCCATTGGAATTTTAACTGAGTAAGAAGTTCTAAAATTGAGGTTAAGATGTATAATCATGTTCAAAAGTCCATAACTAAATATTTTAATTCAAAAAATTTGATTTAATCTTATTTTGCGTCCATTTTGTTGGGGTTTAAGGCGTGTATGTCTAAATGGGATTTATAGTGGACCTGGTGGAATTTTAACCGAGTAAAAAGTTTTGAAATTGAGATTAGTAATCATATTCAAAAGCCCATAATCAAAATTTCAAGTCATGAAATTTGATTTAATCTTTATTTGGCAACCGTTTTGTTATGGTTTAAGGCGTGCATGTCTAAATGGGCTTTATAGTGAACCCGTTCGAATTTCAATAGAGTAAAAATTTCTAAAATTGAGGTTAAGATATGTAATCATATTCAAAAGCCTGTACTCAAATATGTTAACTCCTGAAATTTGATTTAATCTTATTTTGTGTTCGTTTTGTTGGGTTTAAGGCGTACATGTCTAAATGGGCTTATAGGGGCACCGTTAGAACTTTAACCGAGTAATAATTTTTGAAAATGAGGTTAAGCTGTATAATATCATTCAAAAGCCCATAAATAAATATTTTTTTTCATAAAATTTGATTTAATCTTATTTTTGACCGTTTTGTTGGGGTTTAAGGCGTGCATGTCTAAATGGGCTTTATAGTGGACCCGTTGGAATTTTAACCGAGTAAAATTTCTAAAAAGGAGGTTAAGCAGTATAATCATGTTCAAAAGCCCATAACTAAATATTTTAAGTCATAAACTGTGATTTAATCTAATTTTTCAACCGTTTTGTTGGGGTTTAAAGCGTGCATGTCCAAATAGGCTTTACAGTGGACCCGTTGGAATTTTAACCGGGTAAAAAGTTATAAAATTGAAGTTAAGCTATATAATCATGTTCAAAAGCCCATAACTAAATATTTTAATTCAAAAAATTTGATTTAATCTTATTTTTCGGCAATTTTGTTAGGGTTTAAGCCGTGCATGTCTAAATGAGTTTTATAGTGGACCCGTTGAAATTTTTACCGAGTAAAATGTTCTAAAAATGAGGTTAAGAAATATAATTTTAATGCCCTGAAATTGGGCCTAGATGTTAATCGAACCGGGTAGGTGATTCGAAAGAACCAGTTTAGGCAATTCAAGTTAGTTTGGGAATTAAATTCTAATAAATTGTTTTTGGGTAAAATAAAATATGGAAAAATTATAGAAAATGCTTAATTAATATTTTAAGTATTTTTTCGATTCAATTTGAAGAAATTAGATATGATTTTTGGACATTTTGGTCTAGTGACTAAAATGAAAAGTTTTCAAAACTATTTTTGGTGACTAAATTGTAAAAGGGTCAAAACATGGAATCTTAGGGAAGGAGTTTGTGGTGTATAGCGACGCATCCTACATTGGGTTGGGATGTGTGTTGATGCAAGAAGGAAAGGTGGCAGTCTATGCCTCGAGGCAGTTGAAGGTTCATGAACGCAACTACCCTACACATGATCTTGAACTTGTCGCTGTAGTGTTTGCGTTGAAGATTTAGAGACATTACCTCTATGGTGAAAAGTGTGTTGTGTACACTGATCATAAGAGTTTAAAGTATTTGATGACACAAAAGTAGTTGAATCTCAGGTGGCATAGATGGTTGGAGTTATTGAAGGATTATGATTTGACCATTGAGTACCATCCAGGCAAAGCCAATGTGGTGGCTGATGCTTTGAGTAGAAAGTCCGTTGTGGAGTTGAGAGCCATGTTTGCAAGGTTGAGTGTGACTCATGACGGGGGTATGTTGGCAAAATTGCAAGTGAAACTGTCGTTGTCGCAATTGATTAAGGAAAATCAACCATATGACGAGACGTTGGTGTCGCATGTCAAGGACATCACGGTCGAAAATCCTATAGATTTTCACTTTAATAATGATGGGGTGTTTTGTTTTAAGGAGCGGGTAGTGGTGCCTAATGGCATGGAGTTGAGACGGATGATTTTGACTAAGGCAAATGCTAGCCTTTTTACTATCCATCCTGGTAGTACTAAAATGTATCAAGGGTTGAGGAAGGAGTACTATTGGGTGGGTTTGAAAAAGGATGCAACTGATTTCATTGCTACATGTATGGTATGTAAGCGTGTGAAAGCTGAGCATCAGTTTCCTTCCAGATTGTTGCAACTGTTAGAAATTCCAGAGTGGAAATGGGAGAAGATCACCATGGATTTTGTGTCAGGGTTACCTTTGACACCGACTAAAAAGGATTCTATTTGGAAGATTGTTGATCGGTTTACGAAGTGTGTGCATTTTTTGCCAGTGCATATAACATATTCTTTGGATAGGTTGGCGAATTTGTATGTTGCTGAAATTGTGAGGTTGCATGGGGTACCTAAGTCGATTGTTTTGGATAGAGATACGCAGTTTACAGCGAGGTTTTGGAAATGTTTGCATCGAGCTTTGGGTACTCATTTGAATTTCAGTACATCATATCACCCTCAGATGGATGGCCAGTCTGAACGTGTGATTCAGATCTTGGAGGATATGATGAGATGTTGTATCATTGAGATCCAAGGAACCTGGGAAAGGTAGTTGCCTTTGGTTGAGTTCGCGTATAATAATAGTTATCAAGCAAGTATAAAGATGGCACCGTATGAAGCCCTATTTGGTAGAAAGTGCCGTACACCTCTGTGTTGAGCTGAGGCTGGGGAAAAGTATGTTTCCATGCCTGATGTGTTGAAAGACATCGATGAGAAGGTAAAGCTTATTTGTGACCATTTAAAAGAGGCCTCAGATAGGCAGAAATCCTATGCAGATTTGAAGCGTAAAGAGATTGAGTATACTATTGGTGAGAAAGTTTTCTTGAAAATTTCACCTTGGAAGAAGGTGATGCGTTTTGGGCGTAAAGGAAAGTTGAGCCTGAGGTTTATTAGACCGTATGAGGGAGAGTTGTAAGCCCCGGTTTTGGGCCTAGGAGTTTCTAGGTGATTAGATGGTCCGATGAACCGAGATTAGAGATTCGAGTCATATTAGGGATTAAAATCAAAATAAAAATTTTTGTTCGAGAAAACTATGGGAAAATATCTAAAAATAATTATTTAGTATATAGATATTTTTGGTAAAGTCAATTTTGGAAAATGGAATTTGAAATTGGACATTTTAGTTAGTGACCAAAATGCAAAGTTTTAAATCTGTTTTTAGTGACTATTTTGAAAAGGGGTCAAAACTTACAATCTTTAAGGAGCTATTTTACCTAAAAGTTTTATCAGACTTTTCTCTCAATTGGGATTATTTTAATAAGTTTTAATTAAATATTAAAAAGGATTTAGATAAGGAGATGTGGTTATTTTTCCTAAAAACTACTCTGACGTAACTTTCTTTCTCTCAAATTTTCTCTTAAAATTTCTCCATCCAAGCACTCTTTTTTAATGAAATATTTTAGGTAATTCTCTTGATTTATTGAACTCATGATTTCTAAATTGATTCTTCAATTTTGCTTTCCAAATCTCATGGTTTTCCATTGTTTTCAAGAGAAAAAATCCAACTGAGAGGAAATTCATCCATTAGAGGTAAGATTTGTTCTTATCCTCTAATGAATGTTTCTTTACTAAAATTCCCAAGTATTTGATCCCTTACTTATGTTTCTTAATGGTTTTTAATGAATTAATTATGGAATTTGGTTAAATCAAGGTTAATTGAGATGATTAAGTAATTTTCGTATAGGTTCTATTTTGTTGGGTTCTTGATTGATTTTAATCATAATTTTGGTATTGAATAATGTTAATAGATGGGTTTTAACATTAGAATCCCGAAACTATGTGAACCTCTAATTTTCTAGGT
The DNA here is from genome assembly GCA_019671005.1 of Hibiscus mutabilis. Taxonomy (NCBI): domain Eukaryota; kingdom Viridiplantae; phylum Streptophyta; class Magnoliopsida; order Malvales; family Malvaceae; genus Hibiscus; species Hibiscus mutabilis. The sequence goes on along the minus strand of CM033713.1, from coordinate 36,525,494 downwards.
TGCTAATTATATGTTTTGAGGAGTTGTCGTGGTTAATTGAATCTCAAGATTTAAGGATGTTAGAGTTGTGTTTTAAGATGTTGTTTGATGATAATTGATGTGTGGAAACATTAGATTATGGCTGGGTTAAGTTTGGAAGAGTTTCGTTGTTAGTTTTGGGTGTTCTAGAGGGAATTTGGATAAATGATGTTGAGGTTTAGTGTTGCTGTGATGTTGATTGCATTTTGATGCAATGTACCTCTGTTTTGTGTGGCTAAAGCAGGGGAAGTTGGTCCTCAAACTTGAACGTTAGTTTCAGAAGCTATGGAGGCACAATTATCGCATCAGCAAGTGAGGCTTTGCGAGTCAGTGAGTGGAAACATGTTTTCAACTTTGCAAAGGTTTGAAAGTTATGTTTGGGAGTTTAGACCGAGCTTGAAAAGTTGGTCTAAGCTCGAAGTAAGTAAAGATTGAATTCTCTCTCGAACTCGATTTGGCTAATAGTTTGATGCACTTGTTTTACATAGTTTGATTACTCACTGTTTATGCATGTTTTGAGCATGGTTTAATGTTGGAAATTGACTACATAATGATGTTGATGCATTTGGAAGTAATGCATGTTTGTTTATGTTTAAGAACATTGGTTTATGCAAGGTTTATTGCATTGGTTTATTGATTTGATGATGCATATGAAAACTGTGAGTTGTGGATGTTAAAATGAATTATATTGGTAAGTGATGCTATGGAAAGGTTTGTAAATGAAATCAGATATAGTTGGCTGGCCATAGATTGATAGTGTAATATAAAAGGCACCTTGGATGTCGAGGTGTTTATAAGGTGTATCGTATACTCCATCCAAGTACCCTAACGGTCGAGGGATTTATATGTACCGAAGAGTCTCGTTATTGGGTTAAACATCGTACCGATTAGTGGTGTTGAGGGGTTTATGTGTACCGAATACTCCACCACGGGTGTCCCAACGGTGAAGGGGTTTATGTGTACCGAATACTCCCATGTGTGAGCCTTGTGTTACCGATAGATTGTTTGTTGAGAGTTGAGAGAACACTTGTTGAATCCGTGTATCCTATGTTATGTTTTGTAAAGTGTAACTTGGGTAATTGATCACTTGGAAAGCCAATATAATTATTTATGTATCATGAGATGGATTGTTGTTTAATGTGGTTTGAACATGTTATACTCTTTAAGCCTTGCATTGGTAGTATGCACGGGAAAGCTTAAACTGAGGGTAGCAAATAACACTTTACTGTTGAATCCATGATAACTGTTGCATATGGTTTAATATGTTATTTTGGAAGTGTTAAGAGCATGGTTTTGATAAGGCATGATGTTATGATGTTGTTTTTAAAGTGTTTTGAAAAGTGGTTTTCAAAGATATGTAAAATGGTTTAACTTGCATTGATGATGGTTGTTGTTTGAGCATCCCTCACTAAGCCTAGTGTGTTTACGCTCTCTTTTCCATCAATGTAGAGAATTAAGGTTCAAGTAGTGAGGAAGCAAGGAAAGAAATTCCAAAGACTCGTTTTCAATGTATGGATTGGAACGTTGAAAAGTAGTAATAATGGCAATGTGTTGTTTAGGGTTTTGGGAGATGTTTGATGAACTCTCTGTTGTTGCAATGTTTTTATTGTTGTTTTGGACTTGTAATAAGTTTTAAGTGGTTAAGTTGTGTTTGGTTTAACGTTTTGAAAGTGGTTTAGGAAGCATGTTGTTAAGTGTGAAAAAGTACTATGTTTCTACCTTTTTACTCTTAATTATTGTTAGAGTTAGGCTCATTTTAGTTGCGTTATTAGGCATTCATGCATAATTTCATAGTTTCTTTTGCCGTTAAGCTTGATTAATCATTTTGGTTGATTTTGTGGAAAAAGATACTGCTTTGGTGTGCTTTTGTGTGCAGGAACTAATTGCCCAAGCAATCGGGAAATTGCCAAAGCAGTTGAGGATAAGATGACATGGTAGCCGATTGTGATGACTGGATAAATCCAAGGTGTTCGAGATAAATTGCGAAAAGCAAGGATAAATCCTAGAAGAGTTGGAGTTCCAAGAAGAGATTAAAAGGAGATTAAATTCCAAGAGTTTTATAAGGAGTTTTTAGAGGAATAAAAATATAATAAAAGAGATTTATTTCTTTTATATTATTTTATTTCAATTTAACTTCCTCCTCATGAAGGACTTCGACCTAGCTATCTCCTATATAAGACGAAGCTGCCAACCAGAAGAGGAGGAGTCGAACTAGGGAGAGAGAGAGGCTGTTGACATCTTGTTTTTGTGTTTCTTTTGCACCAAGCCATGGACTAAATTTAATTGGCTTGGGTTATTGTGGTTGTGAGAACGATTAGATTTGTTTAGGTTTTGAGTTTGCAATTTCAATTCAAAGTTTGTTCATTCTTGGTTCTTAATTTTGATTGCGAGTGAATTGGGAGAGGATCTCGTGAATTCATCCATTTATCTAATATCGGGGGAGTTAGATTCAAGAAACGAATGAGCATGGTTTCCATACAATCAATCAATGGTGAAGACTAATCCGACTTAGGGATAAGTTACGGATTTCAACGGCTAAAAGGAGCGCAAGATCGGTTATTGTTCACTCTTGGTTCATGCAGGGATGTATTATCAAGGCATGCACAATTAATAGTGTTTCGAGTTAGGGATAACAAGAAATCATTGAAGAACGCTTCTTCGAACTTTGAAGATTATCGCCCAATTGCCCAAGCAATCGTTCCATTCTCAATTGCCCAAGCAATCGCAGAATTGCCCAGGCAATTCGACTAGATTCAATTGACAAAACAATTGAGCCATTCTAGCACTCAATTACCACGATGATCCATTCCATTATCACTCCATGACTCACGATAACCCAGCCTACTCTCTCTTATTTGATTACATCCCTCTTTACTTTAATTGATCTTTTACTTTACTCGTCAAAATCAACTCCTATTATCAATTGTGTATTTATTTTTACAGTGCGAGAAGTTAGATTTCCGAAGTAGCAACAATCACTGTGGAGACAATATCTAATCTATACTATTACTTGCAACGTGTACACTTGCACCGTTTGCGTTGCATTCAAATCACGCAACAAGTTTTTGGCGCCATTGCCGGGGATTGGCAATAGCAACATTGTTTTTAATTCCTTGCACTTTTAATTTTATTTTTATTTTTGTTAATCGGTTTCAAAGGACTTACAAATTTTGGTTTTGCATCTGTGTATGACTAGGGCGAGACCAACATCACCAGAGTACCCGTTTGAACCTGAGATAGAACGAGTTCTTCATAGGAAAAGACATGAGCAAAGAGCAGTAATAGCATATCCTATTGTCCCAGACGACAATCAAAATAATGCGGCAATAGGAGGAGTTTTAGTCGAGCAACAACCTGTTCTAGTCAAAAATAGGGCAATCCGAGATTACCTAGAGGAAGATCTCAATGGTCTAAGCCCAGGAGTTGTCACACCTGAAATAGAAGCCGCCCACTTTGAATTAAAACCTGTGATGCTCAACATGATCAACACAATTGGTCAATTTGGCGGTTCGGCAACTGAAGATGCCCGACAACATCTCAAATCATTCCTGGAGATTTGCAATTCATTCAAACTACAAGGAGTCCATGAGGATATCCTAAGGCTGAAATTATTCCCCTATTCACTGAGGGATAGGGTGAAATCGTGGTTGAATAGTATTCCATCCCGATCTATAGGATCTTGGACTGATTTATGTTGTGATTTCCTTGCTAGATTTAGTTCTACAAATATGACTGATAAATTACGTAACGAAATTACCTCTTTTCGGTAGGCAAATGATGAATCCATGTACGAGGCTTGGGAGCGATTAGAGAGCTTTTACACAAATGTCACATGCATGGATTCCCAATATGGACACAAGTGATGATGTTCTACAACTCAGTGAATACACCAACAAGGATGATGTTAGATGCCTCGGCAAATGGTATACTCCTTAACAAGTCTCATGAAGAAGCAATAGAGATTCTAAACCGTCTTACCAAGAACGACTATCAGTTCCCAACTACCCAAAGGGTAATAGTCAGACAAAACGCCACGATAAATGAGCTTGATTCATCGGGATCTATTTTCGTACAATTGGCTACTTTAACCAAATTGGTTAAAAATTTGCAACGACCAAGCAACACACAAGAGATCAAGGTAGTAGATTCCTTTTGTGATTTATGTAACAGTAACCATGATTCTTCTGAATGTCCACAGAACCCAGAGTCTAGCTTCTACATTGGAAACTATAACCAGAACAACAATTTGGCAACCAACACCTACAATTCAGCCTGGAGGAAGTATCCCAACTTTTCATGGAGCAATCCGAACAATGCCCTCAATCAGAACAATCAGAATACACAAGCACCGGTGTTCCAGCAGCATATGCCTCGGCAACGGATGCCGCAGCAACAATCAACACTATCTAGTTCTTTGGAAAATTCTCTCAATGCTTTTATGTTAAAAACTGAATCTTATATGGTTAAGAATAGTAGTTTCATGGAAAGGAATGAGATGAGATTGCAGAATCAGGAGGCTGCCCTGAAATCATTGGAGAATCAATTTGGGCAATTCGCCCAAAGCCTGAATACAAGACCGCAGGGAGGTTTACCTAGCGATAGTGAGGTTGCAAAAGGAGTAGGCAACGAGAAATGTAAGGTAATCATCACTCGGAGTGGCCGGCAGTTTGAGGAAGACCAAGATCATCCAATGGAGAACACTCAACCAGCAGAACGAACTCCTATCCAAGAAGACACCAAAATTGATAAATCAGCAATTGCCCAAGCAAAATCTGATGGCCAGGCAATTCCAATTGCCCTGGCAAGTCCCAATGCCCAGGCAATATCCGATAATCCTAAAATGAAAAAGTAGAAAGAGGAGATCTGAATTCCACCTTCATTCCCGTAAAGGCTGAAACGGAAAAAACAAGACTACCAGTTCAAGAAGTTCCTTCATATCTTGAAGTAAGTCTGCATCAATTTGCCGTTGGTTGAAGCAATAAAGAAAATGCCGAACTATGCTAAGTTCCTTAAAGACATTGTCTCTAAGCGAACAAGATTAGGTAAGTTTGAAACAATAGCCGTGGTGGAAGGATGTATGGCAATGTTGCACAACCGAATGCTGCTGAAGCTAAAAGATCCCGGCAGTTTCACAATACCTTGTGCAATTGGAAAACACTATGTTGGGAAGGCATTATGCGATCTTGGAGCAAGAATAAACCTTATGCCGAAATTAGTCTTCCAATGATTGGGCAAGAATAAACCTTATGATGTAGCTTGCGAACAGATCTTACGTGCATCCAGAGGGAAAAATCAAAGATATACTGGTAAGAGTTGATAAATTTATTTTTCCCACTGACTTTATTGTTTTGGATTGTGAAGCAAATGAATTCGCTCCTATTATCCTTGGAAGGTTGTTTCTTGCAACAGGAAGGACCTTAATCGATGTTGAAAGGGAGAACTCATTATGAGGGTGAACGATCAGCAAGTCAAGTTGAATGTTTTCCAAACTCTCAAGCATGCTGATGATCCAGAGGAGTGTCAAGTCATCCAAGCTACCACTAAATTCAATTTTGGAATAGAGGAAGATTGCCTCGACAATTGCCTCAGCAATTGTATTGCCGGACTAAAGAAATCAAAGAGCAAGAGGACAACGAGCAAGATGAAGCCAATTGGATAGCAAGTCATCCATGTACGTACTTTGAACCATTAGATTACTTAGGTAAGAAAGGTAAAACAGAAAAACCCTCTATTGAGCAACCTCCTATTCTTGAATTGAAAGCTTTGCCAGGACAATTGAAATATGCTTATTTGGGAACCGATAACACACTGCCCGTAATTATTTCTTCTAAGTTGCATCCTGAACAGGAACAGAGATTGACCGACATGTTAATGCTCCACAAAAAGGCGATAGGGTAGACAATTGCAGATTTGAAGGGAATTAGCCCGGCTGTATGTATGCACAAAATCCTTTTGGAGGATGATCATAAACCGGCAATTGAGGCACAAAGGAGACTTAACCTTTCTATGAAAGAAGTCGTGAGAAAAGAAATCATAAGTGGCTTGATGCTGGTATCATATATCCCATCTCCGATAGTACATGGGTAAGTCTGGTACAATGTGTACCAAAAAAGGGAGGTATAACCATGGTAAGTAATGAAAGCAACAAACTTATTCCAACTAGAACTGTCATCGGTTGGAGGGTTTGTATGGATTACCGTAAGTTAAATAAAGCTACTAGGAAAGATCATTTTCCTTTGCCATTTATTGACCAAATGCTTGACCGTCTTGTAGGCAAATCCTTTTATTGTTTTCTTGATGGTTACTCAGGTTATAACCAAATCGCCATAGCACCAGATGATCAGGAAAAAACCACCTTCACATGCCCATATGGTACTTATGCATTTCGAAGGATGCCATTCAGCTTATGTAATGATCCGACAACCTTTCAAAGATGCATGAAGGTAGTTTTCTCCGATATGGTGGAAGATTTCCTGGAAATCTTCATGGACGATTTTTCAGAATTTGGAGATAGCTTCCACAATTGCCTAGGCAATTTGGAGAAAGTGCTAACAAGGTGTGAAGAATATAACCTAGTTTTAAATTGGGAGAAGTGCCATTTTATGGTAAACGAAGGTATAGTGCTCAGTCACAAGATCTCATCAAAAGGAATTGAAGTCGACAAGGCCAAGGTGGAAGTGATTGAAAAATTGCCACCACCAATTTCAGTCAAAGGAATTTGAAGTTTCCTCGGCCATACAGTTTTTTACAGAAGGTTCATTTATAAGTTTTCTAAACCTTTGTGTAATTTGCTTGAACAGGTCAAAGCTTTTGACTTTGATGAATCATGTGCCACATCATTTAAAGACCTAAAGAAGCAACTTGCTTCAGCACCAATTGTCGTTCCACCTGATTGGCCCCTATCTTTTGAACTCATGTGTGACGCAAGTGATTTTGTTGTAGGTGCTGTTTTAGGCCAGCGAAAAGGTAACATCTTCCGTGTAATATACTATGCTAGTAAAACCCATAATGGCACTCAATTAAATTACACCACAATAGAAAAGGAATTACTAGCCGTAGTTTTTGCATTTGACAAGTTTCGTTCCTATTTGATTGGTACTAAGGTAATTGTCCACACTGACCATTTGACAATTAAGTATTTGATTGCTAAAAAAGATGCCAAACCTCGTTTAATTTGATGGATTTTACTTTTACAAGAGTTTGACATTGAAATTAAGGATAGGAAAGAAACAAAGAATCAAGTAGCCGATCACTTGTCAAGGCTAGAAGAAGGAAATACTGATAATAACCCCTTGGAGATCGACGATGCATTCCCAGATGAGCAGTTATTAGTAGCCTTAGCAACACCATGGTATGCCGATCTCGTTAATTTTTTGGTTAGTGGTATTATGCTTTATGACCTTACTCATCGAGGAAAGAAGCGGTTCCAACAGGATGCTAAGCATTATTATTGGGACGACCCTCTTTTGTTTAAACAATGTGCAGATCAGGTTATTAGATGATGTGTTCCCGAAGAGGAGCAGCAAAATGTGCTCATGCAATGTCATTCTTCACCCTATAGAGGTCATTTTGGAGGAACATGAACGGCGGCCAAAGTTTTGCAATCCGGCTTATATTGGCCCACTCTTTACAAAGATGCCCAAGAATTTTATAAGTAGTGTGATCGTTGTCAACGAACGGGCAATATTTCAAGGAGACAATGAGATGCCATTACAGAGTATCCTTGAAGTCGAACTATTCGATGTATGGGGAATAGATTTCATGGGGCCTTTCCCATCCTCATTCGACAATCTCTACATCTTTACTTGCCGTCGATTATGTATCTAAATGGGTTGATGTAGCTACAGTTCCCAAAAATAACTCCAAAACCGTTTAGAGATTTTTGCAGAAAAACATATTCACACAGTTTGGAAAGCCTAGCGCAATTATTAGTGATGAAGGCAAGCATTTTGACAACAAACTCATTGCCAAGATGTTGCAACATTTTGGAGTGACATACAAAATTGCCACGGCATATCACCCATAGACGAACGGACAAGCAAAAATTTCCAATCAAGAATTAAAGAGTATCCTTGAGAAGGTTGTCAGTCCCTCTCGAAAGGATTGGTCTCTTCGAATTGATGATGCACTTTGGGCTTATGCACAACATTCAAAACACTGTTAGGCATGTCCCCCATTAGACTTGTCTATGACAAGACTTGTCATCTACCGGTGGAAATCGAGCACAAGGCATACTAGGCAATCAAAATTGTGAACATGGACTCGGAGAGTGCCGGACAAAAACGCCTATTGGACCTTAATGAAATAGAGGAGTTTCGTGCCTTATCTTATGACAATGCAATAATCTACAAGGAAAAAACTAAGCGTTGGCATGATAAGAAACTATTGATGCGGCAATTTTTGCCCAGACAATTGGTATTGCTCTTTAATTCTCGATTAAAGCTCTTTTCGAGAAAACTAAGATTGAGATGGTTCGGACCGTTGGAAGTAGTCAAACCCTTCTCCCATGGTGCTGTGATAATCAAGTCCACCATTGACGGACATGAATTCAAAGTTATCAGACAAAGATTAAAGCTATGACGGCACCCATGTTGAGCGTGACAAAGAATTGGTTACTTTAGGAGATGCATAACCATGCTCTCCTTTAGTATTTGTATTTTCTTTTGTTTTTCAGTTATTCTTTTTAATTTCAGACAATTTTTATTTATTATTTTTGATTTTAGGATAAGATTTTCTTAATTTTAGTTTAATTTTTTATTCTTTTATCTTTATCTTTCCACTTTCTTTATGATATTTATCTTTATAGCTTTGTCTTTATTTATGTTTAATTATTTTTATTTTTATTCTTTAATTAATATTTTTTATTTGTGTTTGAATTTTAGGAAAAGAGTTCAAGATCAAGAGGAGTTTGATTGAAGATTGAGTTGGACACAATATGGGCTAAAACTTAAAGAGTCTAAATCCATATTTAACTCTAAAAGTTTGCCCTGATTTTTTCCATAAACCCTACCCTAGCCGTATAACCCCTACCCTTTCTCCTAACAATCTTGCCGCATACCCTTTCCCTACTCTCTACTTCTCTACTTTCTTTTCTAAATTCTTGAACACCCACAAGTTCTCTTTGTTTTCCTTATATTTTTTGTTTCCAACCAAAAACACAAGATCATCCATGGCCACGAAAATCAAGACCATTCCTCACCCAAGTTCAACCGAAGAACCGTCATTCCGCCGATTTGCAACACAAACCATTGAGGAAAGATATCTTGCCAATTTTGCAAATCACAAGGTATGGGAGGAACAAGGATTCGCCTACACCATCTCCCAAAAGAATCTCGGCCTCGAGGAGTTTATCTTCAAAGTTATCGAACATCACAAGTGGCAAATCTTTTGCCATCAATCGAAGCCCAACAATGTATCATGGGTAAGAGAGTTTTATTGTCATGTTTCTAACCCAAACAATCCCTATGTTTTTGTTCGTGGTAGGGCAATCCTTATCGATGCCGACACTATCAATACCTTCTATGGGATATACATCAAGAAAGATGAACACAAAGCTTTTGTCGACAATATCACGAAAGAAAGAGTCGAAAAAGTCTTTCAAGACCTCACAATCCAAGGCGTCGAATGGAATAGAGGAGCTTTAAAAGGGACGGTAAATCGCCTCAGGCTAAAACCCGAGGCAAAACTGTGCAATAAATTTGTTTAAACTTGTTTAATGCCCATAATACCACGGTTTCATATTCTCGTATTTTGTTAATTCATTCTATTTTGCAGAAGTGAATTATTAATGTTGGACAAATTATATGTGATGAGATATTTGCTTGTAGTCAAAAGGATGCAGGTGCACTTTTCTTCTCGAGTATAATATCCCAACTATGCGAGAAAGAAAAGGTGCCAAGTGATCCAATGGACGAGAAATTGCCCTCCAAAATCGGGTGGAATCGAAAGCGCTATTTGAAGATTATAGGTGATGAACCGGCTAAAGGAGAAGAAGAAAAAGTACCAACGAAGGCACCAACATCAAAAATTTCCCGGGCAACCAAAATTGCCTTGGGAATTCCCGATGCCTCGACAAGTTCTGATGCCCAGGCAAATGATCCTACCTCGGTGAACATGGATCAAATTGAAGACATGATCCGCCCTTTGACACACCAATTGGAGCGAATTGAGGCTCAATAGCTGCTATTCATGCGATTCATGAAGGACCACACCACCGCCGTCACGCAAATAATTTTGGAGAAATATCCCGATAGCACTGTAACCTTCCCAGTGTTTCCTACCGAACTAGTTGCCAAGGTAACTAAAAATGTCGAGGCAACTTTCGCAAAAGATAAAGGCAAGGCACCCATGGCTGAACCAACTCGAACTACATCCCTACACAGATTCACCGATTCGAACGAGTCCATCTCCGAACCCATACCATCACAACCAATCGCACCACCAAAGCCAAAGCATAAAACTCTAATCATTGAAGAAACTGACGAAGAGAGTGAAACACACGATAAGACGGAGAAAGTAAAGGTTCAAGTCGTACCACCAGCCACACGTATTCAACCACCACGACTAGGAAAAAGAAGCAAGCAAACGGCTTAAAGGAAACTCATCATTCAAGGTGATGACCTTTCCAACTAACTCATTTACATTTTGATTTTCATTTGCATTGGGGACAATGCTTCTCTCGAGTTTGGGGGATATTTGTTTCTAATTAGTTTCATGTTTAGCTGCACTCATCTTTAGCAATCGTATATAGGTTGCATATGTTACTTGCCATGCCTTTGATTGGATTTAATTGCTTAAGACTTGTTGAATATCCAATGATGAATTTTTGCCACTGCACTTAATTTAAACAACCTTTAAATTTAGGATTGCATGGAAAGAACTTAGAATTTTACTATGATGCTGAATATTATTGACACGATTGTGGCTTGTTGATTGAAAGAAACTTAGTGATCTTAGGTTGCTTAAACTATTGAGCAAATTAAAATTTAAAATTTTCTTGCTAGATGTGCTTGAAACTGGCTCTAGTTAAGAATCACTAGAGGTGCCCGAAACCAGCTCTAGTTAAGAATCACTAGAGGTGCCTGAAATTGGCTCTAGTTAATTAACATAAAAATAAGAAATTGCTTGTTTTGCTAGAGGTGCCCGAAATTGGCTCTAGTAAACTTCAAATTAAATGCCCCAGTAATTAAATTGATAAAAGCCTATTGTTCACATAGAATCTTGAAAATCAACTTGTACACAACCATGCACATACATTTTTACAAGCATTATAGTTTGATTCCATGAAATTTCCGTGCTATCTGAAAAATTCAAAAGGTAATCATACTTTGTGCCACGGTTCTGAGGTTTGAAGTCAAAGCATGTCTTTTATGATTGAAGTCTTGACAAGTAATTGTTAGTTTTGCACTGCTTGAGGACAAGCAATAGTTCGAGTTTGGGGGTGTGTTAAGTGTGAAAAAGTACTATGTTTCTACCCTTTTTACTCTTAATTATTGTTAGACTTAGGCTCATTTTAGTTGCATTATTAGGCATTCATGCATAATTTCATTGTTTCTTTTGTCTTTAAGCTTGATTACTCAATTTGGTTGATTTTGTGGAAAAAGATACTGCTTTGGTGTGCTTTTGTGTGCAGGAACTAATTGCCCAAGCAATCAAGAAATTGCTCAAGCAATCGAGAAATTGCCAAAGCAATTGAGGATAAGATGACATGGCAACTGATTGTGATGACTGGATAAATCCAAGGTGATCGAGATAAATTACGAAAAGCAAGGATAAATCCTAGAAGAGTTGGAGTTCCAAAAAGAGATTAAAAGGAGATTAAATTCAAAGAGTTTTATGAGGAGTTTTTGGAGGAATAGAAATATAATAAAAGAGATTCATTTCTTTTATATTATTTTATTCCAATTTAACTTCCTCCTTAAGAAGGACTTCGACCTAGCTATCTCCTATATAAAACCAAGCCGCCAACCTCAAGAGGAGGATCGAACTAGGGAGAGAGAGAGGCTGTCGACATCTTGTTTTTGTGTTTCTTTTGCACCAAGCCATGAACTAAATTTAATTAGCTCTGGTTATTGCATTTTTGTGGTTGTGAGAACGATTGGATTTGTTTAGGTTTTGAGTTTGCAATTTTAATTCAAAGTTTGTTCATTCTTGGTTCTTAATTTTGATTACGAGTGAATTGGGAGAAGATCTCGTGAATTCATCCATTTATCTAATATCGGGAGAGTTAGATTCAAGAAACAAATAAGCATAGTTTTCATACAATCAATCGATGGTGAAGACTAATCCGACTTAGGGATAAGTTGCAGATTTTAACGGCTAAAAAGAGTGCAAGATCGGTTATTGTTCACCCTTGGTTCATGCAGGGATGTATTATCAAGGCATGCACAATTAATAGTGTTCTGAGTTAGGGATAACAAGAAATAATTGAAGAATGCTTCACCGAACTTTGAAGATTATCGCCCAATTTCCCGAGGAATCGTTCCATTCTCAATTGCCCAAGCAATCGCAGAATTGCCCAGGCCATCTAACTGGATCCAATTGATGAAACAATTGAGCCATTCTAGCACTCAATTACCATGACGCTCCATTCCATTATCACTCCACGACTCACGATGACGCGGCTTACTCTCTCTTATTTTATTACATCCCTCTTTACTTTAATTACTCTTTTACTTTACTCGTCAAAATTAACTCTTATTATCAATTGTGTTTTTATTTTTACAGTGCGAGAAGTTAGATTCCCGAAGTAGCACCAATCCCTGTGGAGATGGTATCTAATCTATAATATTACTTGTGATGTGTACACTTGCACCGTTTGTGTTGCATTCAAATCACGTAACACATGCCTCTAGACTTGGTGATTGTGTATGCTAGATAAGCTAGGTTGGCTTAAATTGTTGTTATATTGATGTTTAAGTATGATATTGATGTTATATGATGTTCAGCTAAGAGTTAATGTGGTTTGGATTGAACCAAAGTGTCATATATTGGACCTAGAGGTCACTACAGGCCTCTGCGTATAGGTACGAGTACCCTGAGTTTTGGTACGCAGGGTCCGTGCAAGGCTCAAACTGTCGAAAATAGGCCTAGCGTACCGATACGCCTAGCCACCGTATCGGTACACCATGAAGGAAAATAGGCACAATTATCGATACACAGGATGACGTATCGAAATGAACCCTCGAGATTAAACTAGTTGTATTGGTACGCGGGGTACCGTATCGGTACGGTCTTTAGTTACTGGAATCCAAGTTTTTGAAATGGTAAAGAGAGGATCGGTACGGGGTCAAGGTCGTATCGGTACGAATTGGTCAACAAACTGTATCAATATGGATGTACGTATATTGGTACGGTAATTTGTTATGTTAGTTGGTCCGTATCGGTACGGGACTCTCCTATATCGGTACGCCCTGTTGAATTTGTGTTATTTGGTGCTGAAGTTTGAATATCTTCCAAATTAGTCCCTATTTTCGTATGAATGCAATTAATTGTATTTGAATGATTTGAATTGGAATGAAAATTAACATATGAGCATGAAATGGATCTAATTAAGGTGGTTGGTAAACTTAACTGTTCTAAAAGGCCCCTTAATTTGTCATATTTATGTTTTGGTCCCTGATGTGCATCGTGATTAAATTGGAACCTAATTTGTAATCTGACGTGAATGTAACACAACCGTGAAGCATGCAGATATAGGGCATTAATGAAATGCATTTAGACAAGATAAAAAGAAAAAAAGGCTCGATTTAGGTTTTAGCTCCGATTTGCTTTGGCAAACCTAAGTTGCTCTTTTAGACTGGTTTCGGCTAGGCTAGGCTAAGGGGGTTATAGTACCGATACGCCTGGTAACCGTATCGATACGCGTAGCTGGAACATAGGCCTGGTGTCAGTACACGGGCAACCATATTGATACGCTCTTTAGCTGCTAGAATTCCTTATTTTGAAATACCTTGTAATTATTGGAAATTACATTTTAGTCTCTAAAATGCAAACTTGTGCAATTGGATGTCAAATCGACGCCTGATTGAGTTGTAACTTTCACCATAATCATCATGATCACCTTAGGACTTAAAAATGCATTTAGATAAGTTAAAAGAAAAAATGGACCATTTCCAATGTAAATCTTCTGGGTTTGTCTCGACAAACCCTAATGTAGCTCGCTCGGTTTGGTCTTGCGACTAGATCGGGTCAAAGGTGTTACATTTAGTGGTATTATAGCTAGGTTTATGATTGTTAGGAGGTGGGTTATGGTTGTTTGGTTGATTGTTGTTACATGAATATGTTGTTTGACATGCACAATGTATGAATTTGTGAGATTATGTTTGATATGTAGTATGCTTGGGTGTTTAACTTGGGGAAACATTGTCTTATTGCTACTTGAGTTAAATGATTTTATTTTTAAACAAGAGTGACTTGGATTCTTGGTGCAAGCTGGCCTAATTATTTTGTTTTATTGCATTATCATGTTTAGACTCATATTTTTGCGTATGAGACCAAGACGAGAGACTAGAGCTCATACGGGGAGTGTGGTAGATAGACACTGATAAATGCATGAGCGGGATCAAATTACTCATATTGGACAAGAATTTGAAGTTGTTCGATGCAAACAATAAAGGCTAAAACAATGTATGCATAGGAGGTCAAAAACGATGCATCTTGGACAAGAAACTGAATCTGTTTGTGAAGTCTAGAAAGTCAGCCAACTTGCGACGAGTTTTCGGATGGGATCCAGGCATTTCTGGGTTATGTTGTCTTCTAAAATATTGTCTGTCATTCAATTACCTTTCCAACGCATCAATCGAACATCAAAAACTCAAGATACGTCCAATTTACTAAAGACTGCACATGCAAGAAACTGGATGCGGGATTTTTACGGGATTTTGTAAAATTCAACCCAAAAGCTAACATATAAGCCTTTGGGCAAATTAAACTTAACCCAACCTAATTATTAACATTTAAATTATGTTTTTAGGGTTTTATATACTTTAGGAACCAACCACCCTTCTCCCAAGCCGTTAGATCAAGTCCAATTTAATGGACCAGATTTGTTTATTTATTTTATTCATTCTTAGCTTTAGGTTAAAGCATCCTTCATCTATAAAAGGATGATGCTTTCTTCTTTGTTTGACAGATTTCATTGATTAATAAAAAGTTCTCTTTGCAGATTTTAGTATTCTTTGAGTTTGCAAGTGTTCGGTAAACTTGTCTAGAAGCCATCTTCAACATAAGATCATCGAGTTTTTATGAGGAAGATCATCTTCACACTTTTTCTTGCCTAGGTAATTGTATCTAGGAGGGTGGTTTAGAGCCGCTTGAGGTTGCTTGCTTAGATAATTGCGTCTAAGAGGGTGCCGAGGACAAAACAACAACAAATCGCGAACCATCTTCATCTTCGATCTTCACGCCATCTCCACAAGCCATAAACAAAGCTAGAAATTTTAGATTTGTTTTATCTATCCTTTTATCAATCTTTTTAACTTTATACTAGTTATTTATCTTCTAATCATTCACTTTGTCATTGTTTCTTTAAATTTCCAGCCTTGAATCTTTTCTCCTGAGTTTTCAGATCTGCCCAAACTTCCTTGATTGAGTCTAGAGCTCCTAGTTCTTGCAACAACTTGATTGAAGGCTTCCAAATCCACAATTGTGCTACTCTATCTGACAAGATGATGAGTTGCCTCCTCTTCAACTGATTCCTCCTGCTGGTGTTGGAGTAGAGGGCGATGCGCCTCAAGCACCACAAGGACCTATTTTTAGGGATATGACAACGTTAATCCAAGCGATGATATGAGCTTTCTAGGTGGCCACGGCTGGAGTACATGCACCGACGTTGTAGCTGTTAACACCAGTTTACCTTTGGAGTGTCTATATAGCTTGGGTGGTACCGAGGTTTGGCTCTTGAAGCAGCCGAGAAATGGTTTGCTAGCGCGAAAAAGATCCTTGGTCAGATGGAGTGTATAGACGTTCGCAAGCTGGGTTGTATTTTGTCGTTGCTTCAGGGTGATGCTTATAGTTGGTGGACAACTGTGATTGTGGGTATGGAGTGTTCTGATGTGACATGGGAATTCTTTCGTTCTGCTTTTCGAAATAAGTATTTGGGATCTCGATATCATGACGAGAAAAAGAGGGAGTTATGGCTTTGGAGTAGGGGAACATGCCTATTTTTTATTATGAGATCCAATTTGTTCAGTTGAGCCAGTATGCTCTTGAACTGGTTCTTGATGAGCGATAACGATATGATCGGTTCTACTATGGGTTGGTCAAGGAGGTGAATACGTACATGCTGGCTATAGATTATACAGAGTTTGATGTCCTGGTTTCCCGAGCTAAGTTTATAGAACATAGTTTATGATTGTCTGCTCGTTCTATAAGTTTATCTGCAAGAAAGAGGAATGTTGAATCAGATGTTGGTAGGGATCATTACAAGATGCACAGAGATAGAAGGTACCTTTCAGATTAGAGACACGGAGGAAATGGTGCTAGACATGGTTATTAGGGTCAAAATACCTATACTGGAGTTCTTGAGTGTAAGAGATGTGGTAGGAGGCATTCGGGGGAGTGCTGGGTGCTTAGGGTAGTTGTTGGAGCTGTGGATCATGGGATCATATTAGGTGAGACTGTCTGCAGTTAGGCAGAGAAGGTTAGGCTCCTGCACCTACAGTTGTACCATTGAGAGGTCGTGGGCGCGGCCGCGTACATTTCAAGTGTATGGATAACGGGCAGAGAGTGGTGGCCCATACGATAGTGGTTCAGCCTAAGAGTGGTGGACCGACAAGGGTTTTTGCTCACCGTGTAAGGAGGAATGATACCGACGTTATTGCAGATACCTTTACCTTGCAGTTTATACCTTTTTTATCTTTGATTGATTATGGTTCTACACATTCCTACATTCTGCTTGGACATGCTTGCTTGCTTAACATACCTGTAGAGTTATTAGATGTTGGTATGCGGGTAACGAGTTCCTTTAGTGAGACGATCGTAGCTAGGATGTTGTATAAGAGTTGTCCCTTATTGATTTAAGGGCACATGTTTACGACTGACCTGATAGAGTTGTTGTTTCACGGTTTCGATGTGATTTTGGGGATGGATTGGTTGTCTCAACATAGGGCTATAGTTGACTGTGAGACCAAGCGAGTTTCACTGAAACTTGCAGAGGATTACGAAGTGGTGGTTGTGGGCGAGAATGTCAAGTTCTTGTCAAATATGGTTTTAGCTTTAGAAGCGCGATAGTTGTTAGAATATGGGGGTCAAGCATACTTAGCCTATGTTATGAACCCTAATATGAAAGAAGTACGTGCCCAGGATATTCGAACAATTTATGATTTTTAGGAGTGTTTCCGGAAGGGTTGCCTGGTTTGCCATCGAATATGAAGGTAGAGTTTTGCATTGAGACGTATACGGATACGGCTTCGGTGTTGATTTCACTTTATCGTATGGCACTAAAAGAGTTAAAGGAGTTAAAGAAGCATTTATAGGAGTTGTTGGATCGTGGTTTCATTTTGCTAAGTGTGTCACCGTGGGGAGCACCGATGTTGTTTGTGAAGAAGAAAGATGGCACAATAAGAATGTGCATTGATTATCGGCAACTGAACAAGTTGACAATAAAGAACAAGTATCCTTTGCAGAGGATTAATGATTTATTTGATCAATTTTGGGGTGCTATAGTGTTTTCTAAGATTGATCTAAGGTCTGGGTATTATTAGTTGAACGTGAAGGATAAAGTCATGTCAAAGATAGCTTTTCGCACGCGTTATGGGCATTATGAGTTCTTGGAGATGTCATTTGGATTGACCAATGCACCAACAACATTCATGGATATGATAAATCAGGTGTTCCATGAATTCTTGGATCAATTTGTGGTAGTGTTCATCGATGACATTCTTGTGTACTTTCATATCGAGGAAGATCACGATCGACATCTACGGATTGTGTTGTAAGTTTGGAAAACAAGCTTTATGCCAAGCTGAGTAAGTGTGAGTTTTGGATCAAGTAGGTATTTTCCTTGGTCATGTTGTTTCAGCCGAGGGTATTCGTGTAGATCTGCAGAAACTTAAAGCTATTGTGAATTAGAAACAACTGAAGTTGGTATCAGAGGTTTGTAGTTTCCTAGGGTTGGTAGGATATTATCGACATTTTTTGGATGGGTTCTCGAGGATTGTTGCTCTTTTGGCGAAGTTGTTGCAAAAGGATGTAAGTTTTGAGTGGACGGAGAGTAGATAGCAAGCCTTTGATAAGTTGAAGGAAGCCTTAACACAAGCTCCAATCTTGATTCACTTGAGTCAGGGAAGAAGTTTGTTGTGTATAGTGATGTTCCTACGTGGGTTTGGGGTGTGTGTTGATGCAAGAAGGAAGGGTTGTAGCTTATGCATCTAGACAGTTGAAGGTGCACCAGCGCAACTATCCTATGCATGATATTGAGTTGGCTGCGGTGGTGTTTGCATTGAAGATTTTGAGACATTATTTTTATGGTGAGAAGTGTATTGTATACACGGATCACGAGAGTTTGAAATACCTGATGTCGCAGAAGGAGTTGAATCTTAGGCAACGAAGATGGTTGGAGTTGCTTAAGGATTATGATTTAACAATGGAGTGTCATCTGGGTAAGGCTAATGTTGTAGTTGATGCCTTGAGTAGAAAGGTTGCAATTGAGTTAAGGGCGTTGTTTGCTCGGTTGAGTAACACACGATGGTGGTTTGTTGGTTGAGTTGCAAGTGAAGCCATCGCTATTGCAGTAGATTAGGAGAAGCAACCTTATGATGATTCTTTGGTACCGCGTGTTAAGGATATTATGAATGGTAATCAGACGGATTTTTGCTTTAGTGAGGAAGATGTTTTGTGTTTCAAAAGTCGAGTGGTGGTGCAGAAAGATGAAGAATTGAGGCATATTATCTTGGCTAAGACACATTCAAGTCCTTTTGCTATACATCCGGGGAGTGCAAAAATGTATCAAGATCTAAAGAAAGAGTATTTTTGGGTTGGTTTGAAAAAGGATGTCACTGATTTTGTTGCTCGTTGTATGGTTTGTCAACGTGTTAAGGCAGAGCATCAATTTCTCCCGGGGTTGTTGCAACCGTTAAGGATTCTGAAATGGAAGTGGTAGAGAATTACCATGGATTTTGTGTTCGTTTTGCCTTTAACGCCAACAAAGAAGAATTCTATGTGGGTGATTGTGGATAGGTTTATGAAGTGTGCACATTTTCTAGCTGTGCATACGACGTATACTTAGGACAAGTTGGCAGAGTTATATATTGCTGAGATTACGAGGTTGCATGGAGTGCCAAAGTCTATTGTATTAGATAGAGAGCTGCATTTTACAGCGAGGTTTTGGGAGTGTTTGCATAAGGCTTTGGTACACGGTTGAACTTTAGTACATCGTATCATCCTCAAATGGATGGTTAGTCTAAACGTGTTATCCAAGTGTTGGAGGATATGTTGCGATGTTGCATCATTGATTTTCAAGGATCTTGGGAGAAGTAGTTACCTTTGGTGGAGTTTGCTTATAACATCAAGTATCAGGCTAGTATCCAGACGGCACCGTACGAGGCTTTGTATGGTAGAAGGTATCGTACGCCACTTTGTTGGGCGGAGGCAGGAGAAAAATATGTTTCTTTGCCATATATGTTGAAGGATATGAATGAGAAGGTGAAGTTTATTAGTGACCGGTTGAAGGCGGCTTCAGATCTGCAAAAGTCTTATACTGGCTTGAAGAGAAGGGAGATTGAGTATGCAGTTGGTGATCGTATGTTCCTGAAGGTTTCGCCTTGGAAGATGGTGATGAGGTTTGGACGGAATGGCAAGTTGAGTCCTAGGTTTATTGGGCCTGATGAGGTGTTGGAGCGTGTTGGTCCAGTTGCATATAGGTTGAGGTTGCCGACAGAGTTAGAGAGGATACATGATGTTTTCCATATATCGATGATTCAGAGGTATAGATTGGATCCATCACATATGATGCCTGTTGAGTAGATTGAGTTGAATCCGAATTTGACCTATGATGAGGAGCCGATGAGAATTTTGGATTCGAACAAAGAAGTTCTTCGTGGAAAGACCATAGAGTTGGTAAAGGAGTTGTGGCGACATAGTGGTGTTGAGGAAGCCACCTGGGAAAGCAATGAAGACACGTTGAAGCAGTTTCCTCAACTTTTTTTCGCCAGGTAAATTTCGAGGATGAAATTTCTTAAGAGGGGAGAATTGTAACGCCCTAAAATTGGGCCTAGATGTTAATCGGATCGGGTAGATAATTCGAAAGAATCGTTTAGGTAATTCGAGTTAGTTTCAGGAATTAAATTTAAATAAATTGTTTTTGGCCAAAATAAAATATGGAAAAATGCTAGAAATTACTTAATTAATATTATAAGAATTTTGGTAAATTCAATTTGAAGAAATTAAATCTTATTTTGGGAAATTTTGGTCTAGTGACTAAAATGAAAAGTTTTCAAAACTATTTTTGGTGACTAAATCGTAAAAGGGTCAAAACTTAGAATCTTTAAGGATCTATTTGACCAAGCTTTTTCATCAGATTTTCCCTTAATTTAGGATATTTTAAAAGTGTTTTTAATTGGTTTATTATTAAAATAAAATAAAATTTAATAAAAGGATTTTTAGTTTTACAAAATCACTTTCTTACGTAACTACTTTTCTTCCAACTTTTTTATTTCTAACTTTCCCAGCAGCAAAACTAAGAATTTCACTCTAAATTCTCAGGAATCAATTCCTATTGATTTTCTTTTTGTTTCCTAATTGATTTCTTTAATTCCCATTGCAAAATCTACTTGGATTTCAACCAATCTTTGCCAATTGAGGGAAAAATCAAAAATTAGAGGTGATTTTCATTTCAATCCTCTAATTAAAGGTTCTTTATTGAAATTCCCAAGTTCTTGATCCTTTGTTATTGATTTATGTTATGGAATTATGGTTTAAACATAGATTTGATGATTAAATTTAGTTTTATGTGGAAAATTTGATAAACACTGATTTGGATCTGTTATAGATTGATTTTAATGAGTTTAGATCTAGCATAAGATGTATTTTAATGTAGAAAAAAGTGATTAATGAATGAAATCTCAAAACTATGTGAATTGCTAGTTTCTACGTTGTTTATAGTTAGATTGTGGTGTGATCTTGATGATGTAGAGGTGCTGGAGGTATAAGGTCGTAATTAAGACGTTTTTGGATGTTAATTGATGTTGTTAAGATGTTAGAATCAATAGGTTTTGTCTGGGCTTTGTTTAGATGAGTTTTGGTGATGATTTCGGTTGTTTTAGATAGGTGTTTGATGGTTTCTTATGAGGCAAAGTTGTGTTTGTTGGTTGTTGGAGATTAGAGATGCAGGGATGTGTTTTAATCATCTATTTTTGATTGGGTAAAGCAGGGGATTTGAATCTTTTAGCATTTGGAGAAGGCTCGAAAGCTTTGGAAGCTTGATTCCAGCAATGACAAGCTAGCTTTGGATTGTGGGTGAGTGGAAACGTGTTTTATTGCTATAAAAAGGCTTGAAAAAAGTTGTGGGAGTTTAGATAAAGTTTGAAACACTTATCTAAGCTTGGAAGTAAGTATTGGTTGAGCTCTCTCTCTATTTTAGTTTTGCAAAATGAAATCTCATGCACATGTTTATGGTTTTGATTACTCACTATATTATGCATGTTTTAGAAATGAAAGATGCTACAAATGATCATATATGATGGTCATTAAGAATGGGACATGGTTTATGAAAGTATTTTGAGAATACTAAAATACATGGTTTAATGTATTTGAAATAAGATTGATTTGATGCATATGTAAAACAGTGAGGTAATGTTGTTTTATTGAATATATTGGCAAGTGGCTGAGTTTAAAATGTTATTGTATATAGTTGGCTAGCCATAGGTTTAAAATGCACTATAATAAGCCACCTCACGTGTGTTGAGGTGGGTAAATGTTCTGTTGGCTCCACTATGAGAACCGCAGTGGTCGAGGTGGGTAAATATTCTGTTTTCTCCCATTGGTGGATTTATACATCATAACCATTGAGGTGGGTAATTATTCCATTGCTCTAGTTCTAGGATGTATGTGAAGTGGTCGTAGGAACCACTTGGGAAATCTATGTATCTGATGTGTTTTTTAAAATGAAATGGTACTAGTTTTGAGTCACTTGAAAGCCAATATATGAGATAATGTCCCTTTTAGTCACCAAAAATAGTTTTGACTAAATATGGAAAAATATGAGCTAAAATATGGAAAATATGTAAATGGTGCTGGACGTGGGTATAAAGGTCAGAATATCGATGCTGGAGTTCTTGAGTGTAGAAGATGTGGTAGAAAGCATTCAAGAGAGTGCTGGGGGTGCTCTGGGCACTTGTTCGAGCTGTGGATCGCGGGATCATCTTAGGCGAGACTGTCCGCATAGTTTGTGATTTTCCAAGAAAGTTTTCGAAAGAGTTGCATGGTTTACCTTGGGATAGAGAGGTAGAGTTTTGCATTGAGACGTACCCAGATACGGCTCTGATGTCTATTGCACCGTATCGTATGGCACTGAAGGAGTTGAATATGCATTTACAAGAGTTTCTAGATCAAGGTTTCATTCAGCCAAGTTTGCCACCATGGAGAGCACCGATTTGTTTGTAAAAAATAAAGATGGTACAATAAGAATATGCATTGATTATCGGCAATTGAACAAGTTGACTATTAAGAACAAGTATCCTTTACCGATGATTGATGATTTGTTTGATTAGTTTTGGGGTGCTACGGTGTTTTCCAAGATTGATATGAGGTCTGGGTATTATCAATGGAAGGTGAAGGATAAAGACGTGACAAAAATAGTATTTTGCACGTGTTATGGGCATTATGAGTTCTTAATGATGCCGTTTGGTTTGACCAATGCACCGACAACATTCATGGATATGATGAATTAGGTGTTCCATGAGTTATTGGATCAATTTGTTGTAGTGCTCATCGATGACATTCTTGTGTACTCTCGTACCGAGGAAGATTACAATCGACATCTACGGATAGTTTTGTTGGACAACAAGCTTTATGCTAAGCTGAGTAAGTATGAGTTTTGGGATCAAATAGGTGGTTTTCCTTGCTCATATTGTTTCGGCCGAGGGTATTCGTGTGGATCCATAGAAAATTAAAGCAATTGTGAATTGGAAACAACCAAAGTCGATATCGAAAGTTCATAGTTTCCTAGGGTTGGCAGGATATTACCTATGCTTTGTGGATGTTTTTTCGAGGATTGCTACTCCTTTGACGAAGTTGTTGCAGAAGAATGTGAGCTTTGAGTAGACGAAGAGTAGGTAGCAAGCTTTTGATAAGTTGAATGAAGCTTTGACGCAAGCTCCAATTTTAGTTCAACCTGAGTCAAGGAAGGAGTTTGTTGTGTATAGCGATGCATCTTACATGGGTCTACGATGTGTGTTTATTCAAGAAGGAAGGGTTGTAGCTTATGCATCTAGACAGTTGAAGGTGCACGAGCGCAACTACCCTACGTACAACATTGAGTTGGCTACGATGGTGTTTGCGTTGAAGATTTGGCGACATTATCTTTATGGTGAGAAGTGTATTGTACATACGGATCACAAGAGTTTAAAATACCTAATGTCACAGAATGAGTTGAATCTTAGGCAGCGAAGATGGTTGGAGTTGCTTAAGGATTTTGATTTAACAATCGAGTATCATTCTGGTAAGGTTAATGTTGTAGTTGATGCCCTGAGCATGAAGGTTGCAGTTGAGTTGAGGGCGATGTTTGCTCGGTTGAGTGTGACACAAGATGGTGGTTTATTGACTAAGTTTCAAGTGAAGCCATCATTGTTGCATTTGATCAAGGAGAAGCAACCTTATGATGATTCTTTATAACCACATGTTAAGGATATTTTGGATGTCAATCAAACGGATATTTGCTTTAGTGAGGAAGGTGTTTTGTGTTTCAAAAGTCGAGTGGTGGTGCCGAAAGATGAAGAGTTGAAGCAGACTATCTTGGCTGAGGCACATTCAAGTCCTTTTACTATACATCTGGGGAGTACGAAGATGTATTAGGACTTGAAGAGTATTTTTGGGATGGTTTGAAAAAGGATGTCACGGATTTTGTTGCTCGTTGTATGGTTCATCAACGTGTTGAGGTGGAGCATCAGTTTCCTTCGGGGTTGTTGAAACCGTTAAAGATTTCGAAGTGGAAGTGGGAGAAAATTACCATGGATTTCATGTTAGGGTTGCCTTTGACACCGTTAAAGAATAATTCTGTGTGGGTGATTGTGGACAGGTTTACGACGTGTGTACATTTTCTAGCCGTACATACAACGTATACTTTGGACAAGTTGGTGGAGTTGTATATTACTGAGATTGTGAGGTTGCACGGTGTGCCAAAGTCTATTGTATCGATAGAGATCCGTGTTTTACCGCGAGGTTTTGGGAGTGTTTGCATAGAGCTTTGGGTACACGGTTGAACTTCAATACTTCGTATCATCCTCAAATGAATGGTCAGTCTGAAAGTGCTATGCAAGTGTTGGAGGACATGTTATGGTGTTGCATCATTGATTTCCAAGGATCTTGGGAGAAGCAGTTACCATTGGTAGAGTTTGCCTATAACAACAATTATCAAGCTAGTATCCAAATGGCACTGTACGAGGTTTTGTATGGTAGAAGGTGTCGTACGCCACTTTGTTGGGCGAAGGCAAGAGAAAAGTAGTTTTTTGGATTTTTTGAAGGATGCCAATGAAAAGGTGAAGCTTATTAGCGGTCGGTTGAAGGCGGCTTCAGATCGACAAAAGTCATATACTGACTTGAAGTGAAGGGAGATTGAGTATGCAGTTGGTAACCGTGTGTTCCTTAAGGTTTTGCCTTGGAAGAAGGTGATGAGATTTGGTGGAGGGTCAAATTGAGTCCTAGGTTTATTGGACCTTATGAGGTGTTGGAGCGTGTTGGTCCAGTTGCATATAGGTTAAGGTTGACGGCTGAGTTAGAGAAGATACATGATGTTTTCCATGTATTGATGCTTCAGAGATATAGATCGGATCCTTTGGATATGATGCCTATTGAAGAGATTAAGCTGAATCCAAATTTAACCTATGATGAGGAGCTGGTGAGAATTTTGGATTCGAGCAGCAAAGCTCTTCGCTGAAAGACCATAGAGTTGGTAAAGGTGTTGTGGCGACATCGTGGTGTCGAAGAAGCCACATGGGAAACCAGAGAGGACATGCTGAAGCAGTTTCCTCATTTTTCCGCTAGGTAAATTTTAAGGACGAAATTTCTTAAGAGGGGGAGAGTTGTAATGCCCTGAAATTAGGGCTAGACGGTAATCGAACAGGGTAGACGGTTCGAGAGAACTAGTTTAGGCAATTCGAGGTAGTTTCAGGAATTAAATCTTATAAAATTTATTTTGGCTAAAATAAAATATGGAAAATGCTAGAAATTACTTAATTAATATTTTTTGGTAAATTCAATTTGGAGAAATTAAACCTGATTTTGGGACATTTTGGTCTAACGACTAAAATGAAAAGTCTTCAAAACTGCTTTTGGTGACTAAATCGTAAAATGGTCAAAACTTAGAATCTTTAAGGAGCTATTTGAACAATATTTTTGATCATATTTTCCCCTTAATTTAGGCTATTTTAAAGTTATTATGGTTTAAACATGGATTTGATGATTAAATTGGGTTTTATGTGGAAAATTTGATATACACTATTTTGGATCTGTTATGGATTGATTCTAATGAGTTTAGATCTATTATACGTTGTGTTTTAATGTTGAAAGAAGTGATTAATCAATGAAATCCCAAAAGTATATGAATTGCTAATTTTCTAGGTTGTTTATAGTTAGATTTTGGTGTGATCTTGATGCTGCTGAAGTGTTGAAGGTATAAGGACGTAATTAAGATGTTTTTGGATGTTAATTGATTTGTTAAGATGTTAGAATCAATAGGTTTCGGCTGGGCTTGGTTTAGGTGAGGTTTGGTAATGATTTTTGTTGTTTTAGAGAGGTATTTGGTGGATTCTTGAGAGGCAAAGTTGTGTTCCTTGGTTGCTGGAAGTTAAAGATTCAGAGATGCGTTTAGTCCTCTTTTTTGAATGGGTAAAGAAGGGGAGTTGAATTCTTTAGCTTTTGGAGAATGCGCGGATGTTTCGGAAGCTTGATTTGCACAGCGGCAAGCTAGCTTTAGATTGTTGGTGAGTGGAAACATGTTTTACTGCTATTAAAAGGTTTGAAAGAAGTTGTGGGAGTTTAGATAAAGTTTGAAACACTTATCTAAGCTCGGAATTAAGTATTGGTTGAGCTCTCTCGATTTCGGTTTTTGTAAAATGAAATCCCATGCACATGTTCTTGATTTTGATAACTCACTGTATTATGCAGGTTTTAGAAATGAAAGATGTTGCAAATGATCATATGAAATGATTATTGAGAATGAAACATGATTTATGAAGGAATTTCATGTTTACTAAAATACATGGTTTAATTTATTTGAAATTGGATTGGTTCGATGCATATGTAAAATAGTGGGGGTAAGGTTGTTTTAAAGTATATATTGGTAAGTGGCTGAGTTTAAAATGTTATCGGATATAGTTTGCTTGCCATAGGGTTTAAAGTGCACAATAATAAGTCGCCTCATGTGTGTTGAGGTGGGTAAATGTTCTGTTGACTCCACCATGAGAACCGCATCGATCGAGGTGGGTAAATGTTCTGTTTTCTCCCACTGGTGGATTTATACATCATAACCGTTGAGGTGGATAATGTTTCGTTGCTCCGATTTGAGGATGTATGTGGTCATAGGAACCACTTGGGAAATCTATGTATCGATGTGTTTTGTAAAATTGAATGGTGCTGTTTTTGAGTCGCTTGAAAGCGAATATATGAGATAACGTATCGTGAGAAATGGATTATGTTTGTATAATGTGATTTATACATGAGACTGCTATTTAAGCTTGTTATAGAGATTGTGGCATATGAAGCTTAAATTGAGGTAGAGATTGAATCCATGACACATGTGTTGTAAATGATTAAAATGTGCATACTTGAAGAGATTATTGAAGCATGAGATGTTTTTCCATGAGACATTCACTCTTGGTTTGAATTAAATGATTTTAATTGCATTGATGAGTGTTTTTGAGATTCCCTTACTAAGCTTATAGCTTATGCTCTCCTTTCTCATCAATGCAGAGAAATAGACCATATCGGACAACAAGCAAGCAAGGGAGGATCCAAGGGTTGAGACTTTCAAAGTATGGTTTTATAAAGTAGTAATAAGAGGAAATGTGACTAAGTTGTTTTGGGAGATGTATTTCGGATACTCCCTATTTGTATAAGTTCGGTATGATGTTTTGGACTTGTTTGATACTTAATGCTTGATGTTGAGGGGTTGGGAAACATTATGCATGCCTGGGTAGAAATAATGCTTTAGGGGTTTGCTTTGAATATGCCATGATGTGTATGATCTTAAACCATGATGCTATGTTTGAGGATTTGATGTATATGAAGTTTTATGATGATTATATGTTGTTTGGTGTATGTTAGATTGAGCCAAAGTGTCATATGTTGGACCTAGAGGTCACTACAGGTCTGTCCGTACTGGTACGAGTCCTCAGGGATCGGTATGTGGGGACCTTTCACAGCTCAATCTGGATAAAATAGCTTTGTTGTATTGATACGCATAGAGACCATATAGGTACGAGTAGCTAGAAAACAATCCTGGCGTCGGTACATGAGTTACCGTATCGGTACGCCCTTTAGTCACTGGAATTCCAATTTTCAAAATACAGAAGCTCGTACCGATACTCTTGAGGACCGTATTGGTACGCCTTTGTCGTTTTCTTCCGTTGCGATATGGTAATGGCCTGTGTACTGATACGTCAGTCGTTATTTCAGTTAAGATGATTCTGAATGTTTGCACTCTTTGCAATTTAGTCCATGTTTATTAGTTGTGCAATTAAATGAGTTTGGATGGTTATTTTAAGTTGAGATTTAACTTGAAGGCATGTAACATGACTAATTATGGTTTGGTAACTTTAATTTCATATTAGTCCTTATAATTAATGAAAATTATGTTTTACTCTCTATTATTCAAATTCGAGCAATTGGATGTCAAATCAACGCTCGATTGTAGCTTTCACCATAACCAATATGAACACTCTAGGATCTAAACATGTATTTAGATAAGATAAAAGAAAAAAATAGACCGTTCCTAATGTGATTCTTTTTGGGTTTGTCTTGGCAAGCCCTAATGTAGCTTGCTCGGTTCTGTCTTACGACTAGACTGTGTCAAGGGGTTACACCCTCTTAAGAAATTTTGTCCTTGAAATTTATCTGGCGAAAAAGGGTGAGGAAACTGCTTCAACATGTCATTCTTGCTTTCCCAAGGGGCTTCCTCGACTCCGCGATGTCACCACAACACCTTCACCAACTCTATGATCTTCCCACGAAGAACCTTGCTGCTTGAATCCAGAATTCTCACCGGCTCCTCATCATAGGTCAAATTTGAATTCAAGTTAATTTCCTCAACAGGCATCACATGCGAAGGATCCGATCTATACCTCCGAAGCATTGCTACATGGAAAACATCATGTATCTTTTCCAACTCCGCAGTCAACCTCAACTTATAAGCAACTGGACCAACACGCTCCAACACCTCATAAGGTCCAATAAACCTAGGACTTAACTTGCCCTTCCGTCCAAACCTCATCACCTTCTTCCAAGGCCAAACCTTCAAGAACACACAATCACCAACCGCGAACTCAATCTCCCTAAGCTTCAAGTCAGAATATGACTTTTGCCGATCTGAAGCCGCCTTCAACCGATCACTGATAAGCTTTACCTTCTCATTGGTATCCTTCAATACATCAGGCAAAGAAGGTGATTTCTCTCCAACCTTCACCCAACAAAGTGACGTGCGACACCTTCTACCATACAAAGCCTCGTAGGGAGCCATTTGAATACTAGCTTGATAACTATTGTTATAAGCAAACTCCACCAAAGGTAGTTGCATCTCCCATGATCCTTGGAAATCAATGATACAACACCGTAACATATCCTCCAACACTTGGATAACATGTTTAGACTGACCATCCATTTGAGGATGATACGAAGTACTGAAGTTTAATCGCATACCCAAAGCCCTATGCAAACATTCCCAAAACATTGCTATAAAATAGGGAACATTATCCGATACAATAGACTTTGGCACCCTGTGTAACCTCACAATCTCATCAATATACAACTCTGTCAACTTATTCAAAGTATACGTCGTATGCACAGCCAGAAATGTGTGCACTTCGTAAACCTATCCATAACAACCCACATAGAATTC
This sequence comes from Hibiscus mutabilis, assembly GCA_019671005.1. NCBI lineage: Eukaryota > Viridiplantae > Streptophyta > Magnoliopsida > Malvales > Malvaceae > Hibiscus > Hibiscus mutabilis. Next base: position 36,496,207 of record CM033713.1, on the reverse strand, counting down.
TTCTTTGATGGAGTCAAAGAAAAACTGAACATAAAATCCATGGTAATTCTCTCCCACTTCCATTTCGAAGTCCTTAACGGTTACAATAACCCCGAAGGAACTGATGCTCAGCCTTAACGCCCTGACAAACCATACAATGAGCAACAAAATCCGTGACATCCTTTTTCAAACCAACCCAGAAATACTCCTTTCTCAAATCCTAATACATCTTTGTACTCCCCGGATGCATAGCAAAAGGACTCGAATGTGCCTCATTCAAGATTGTGCGCCTTAACTCCTCATTTTTTGGCACAACCACTTGACTCTTGAAACACAAAAACTCCTTCGTCACTGAAACAAAAATCTGTTTGATTACCCCATCCATTATATCCTTGACATGCGTACCAAAGAATCATCATACGATTGCTTTTCCTTGATCAACTGTAACAACGATGCATTCACTTGCAACTCAGCCAACAAACCACCATCACGCGTCACACTCAACCGAGCAAACATCGCCCTCAACTCAACCGCAACCTTCCTACTCAAAGCATTGGCTACAACATTTGCCTTTTTTGGATGATACTCTATCATCAAATCATAATCCTTAAGCAGCTCTAACTATCTTCGTTGCCTAAGATTCAACACCCTTTTGCGAAATCAAATATTTCAAACTCTTGTGATCCGTGTATACCATACACTTCTCACTATAAAGATAATGCCGCCAAATCTTCAACACAAACACCATCGCAGCAAGCTCAATATCGTGCGTAGGATAGTTGCACTCGTGCGCCTTCAACTGTCTAGATGTATAAGCCACAACCCTTCCTAATTGCATCAACACACACCCCAAACCCACTTAGGATGCATCACTAAAACCCATTAACTCTTTCCCTAACCTAGGTTGAATCAAGATTGAAGCTAGTGTCAAAGCTTCCTTCAACTTATAAAAAGCTTGTTGTGTAGCTTCTGTCCTCTCAAAACTTAAATTTTTTTGCAAAAACTTCATCAAAGGAGCAGAAATCCTTGAGAAGCCATTCACAAAGTAGTGATAATATCCTACTAACCCCAAGAAACTACGAACTTCTGACATCGACTTAGGTTGCTTGCAATTTACCACTGCCTCAATTTTCTGCAGATCCATGGGAATACCCTTGGCTAAAATCACATGACCAAGAAAAACTACTTGCTTTATCCAAACTCACACTTACTCAACTTGGCATACAACTTATTGTCCAACAAAACTTATAACACAATCCGTAGGTGTCAATCGTGGTCTTCCTCAGTACGAGAGTTCACAAGGATATCATCGATGAACACTGCTACAAATTGATCCAAGAATTCACAGAACATCCAATACATCATATCCATGAAAGCTTCTAGCACATTCGTCAACCCAAACGGCATTACCAAAGACTCATAATGCCCATAACGCTGCGAAAAGCTGTCTTTAGCATGTCTTTATCCTTCACCTTTAACTGGTAATACCCAAACCTTAAATCAATCTTGGAAAACACTGTAGCACCCCAAAACTGATCAAACAAATCATCGATGCTTGACAAATGGTACTTGTTCTTAATTGTTAACTTGTTCAGTTACCGATAATCAATACACATTCTCATCGTGCCATCTTTCTTCTTCACAAACAACACCGGTGCTCCTTGTGGTGACACACTAGGATAAATAGAACCACAATCCAATAACTCTTGTAGCTGCGTCTTTAACTCGTTCAATTCCTTCAGTGCCGGTGCAATCGACACCAGAGCCATATTCACGTATGTCTCAATACAAAACTCTACCTCCTTATCCAGCGACAAACCAGTCAACACTTCTAGAAACTCTGTTGGAAAATCGCAAACGGTGCGAATATCATGGGCATGCACTTCCTTTATATTAGGGTTCATAACATAAGCTAGGTATGCTTGACCCCCAGATTCCAACATCTTTCGCGCTTCCAAAGCTGAAACAATATTGGACAAAAATTTGACATTCTTGCCCACAACCACCACTTCGTAATCCTCAACAAGTTTCATTCGCTTGGTCTTGAAATTAACCACAGCTCTATGTTCAGACAACCAATCCATCCCCAAAATTACATCAAAATCGTAAAACGTAGTTCCATCAAATCGGCCTCAAACACATGACCTTGAACCATCAAAGGACATCTCCTATACAACCTCCTAGCAACTACTATTTCACCAAAAGAACTAGTTACCCTTATACCAACATCTAACACTTCTACAGGTACATCAAGCAAACATGCATGTTCGTGCAAGATGTATGAATGTGTAGAACTAGAATATATAAATCAAAGCATTGATATAGACTACAAAGTAAATGTACCTGCAATCACATCGGTATCAGTCCTTCCCAGATAGCTCCTGAAAACTCTCACCAGTCTCCACCCTCGGGTTGAACCGCTATGGTATGAGCAAATGTCCTCTGACCATCCTCCTTAAGCTGAAAATGTCCATAGCAATGCCCACAGCCTCTATGTGGTACAACAGCAGGTGTAGAAGCCTAACCTTTCCTGACTAACTACGGACAATCACGCCTAATGTGATCCCATGTACCACAAGACATCTTTAATGTCACAAATTCACTAATGGTGCCACAACCTCAGCAAGCCTTTCTCTACCGATTCCTATAGCAATCAACCGATCATTGGAACCACGCACTTCTAACATCAACCTTGGCCACTTCAAATCTATTACAACCTCCAAAAAACCACCTTAAACACTTTCCAACTCTGCAAGATCCTGAAGAACCTCCTCGCTAAGCTAACCTCCATCGAAGATTCATCGGTCTCTGAAAAGTCTTCCGTAAGTGTGAACATATGTATGCATGATTACCTATATGCCCTCACAGATGCCTAAGCACGTTCAAACACAACTTCGCCTCACTAAAACAACCGAAATCACTATCAAACTTCATACAAACATAGCCCAGCCAAAATCTATTGATTCCAACATCTTAACAACATCAATTAACATCCAAAAACATCCTTATAACGTCCTTATACCTCCAGCAACTCTACAACACCAAGATCACACCAAAATCTAACTATTTACAACCTAGAAAATTAGCAATTCACATAGTTTCGGGATTTCTTTAATAAATCACTTCTTACAACATTAAAACACATATTATCAGAGATCTAAATCAATTAGATTCAATACAAAACAGATCCAAAACAATGTTCATCCAATTTTCATATCAAAACTCAATTTAGTCATCATATTCGTGTTTTAATCATAATTCTCTAACATAAATCAGTTTTAAAGGATTAAGAACTTGGGAATTTCATTAAAGAACCTTTAATTAGAGGAGAGAAATGAAAATCACCTCTAATTGTTGATTTCTTCCTTAATTGGCAAAGATAGGATGAAAGCTTCAAGAAATCAAGTAGGTTTTGTTGTAGGAATCAAAGAAATCAAGTAGGAAATCAAAAAGAAATCAAAAGAGATTGATTCTTGGAACTTTTAGAAGGAAAATGATAGTTTGGTTGCTGAGAAAGTTGAGAGAAAAGTGAAAGCAAAATTAGTTACATGAGAAAATGAATTGTGTAATTAAAATCTCCTTTTATTAATTCTATTTATTTTAATATTTAAAACCAATTAAAAAATATTTAAAATATCCTAAATTAAGGGGAAAATCTGATGGAAAATTTTTGGTTAATTAGCTCCATAATGATTCTAAGTTTTGACCCTTTTACGATTTAGTCACCAAAAACAGTTTTGAAGATAAGCTATATAATAATATTAAAAAGCCCATAATCAAATATTTTAACTCATAAAATTTGATTTAATCTTCTTTTGTGGCCGTTTTGTTGGGTTTAAAGGGGTGCATGTCTAAATGGGCTTATAGTGGACCCTTTGGAATTTTAACTGAGTAAAAAAATTTGAAAATAAGGTTAAGCTATATAATCATGTTCAAAATCCCATAAGTAAATATTTTAAGTCATAAAATGTGATTTAATCTTATTTTTCGGCCGTTTTGTTGGGGTTTAAAGCGTGCATGTCTAAATGGGCTTTATAGTAGACCCGTTGGAATTTTAACCGAGAAAAAAGTTCTGAAAATGAGGTTATGTAATACCCATTTCCCGTATTCATAGTTGAATATGAGTCAGAGATATCACAAAACATTTGTAAAACCCTCTACATTTGTAACTCGGTAAAAATTTTGATTCTTCTAAAAATATTACAATATATTTAGTTTCTATTTACAAATGTAGTTAATCGCGTATAGTTTAAATATAATATTTTAATCTTCAAATCAAGTTTAATTTCAGGCAGCAACTTATTAATTTAATTTAACTTTATATAATTAATAAAACTGCCTAATTTAAAATTCATCCAGATACCACATAAAATACAAATTCTATCAGAGCAGTCATATCATTTTAATATACATGCCAACTAGTAAATATCAAACAGTGTCAAAAGATATCTTACTGATACTGATGTACCTGTTATTGATTGATGATGTCTGTTTATGCTCCTTACTCCAACCATTTCTTCTTTCCTATGTGTAAAATAGTTACACTCTAAGTATTTACTTAGTGAGGCAATAATTCAAATTCAAGTGCAATTGTCATAATATAAATATTAATGATCTTACCAATATCGTTGTCATTCCATCCGTAAGCTTTCAATGCTTACCAATACCTTTTTCCCATTTCCATCTGCAAGCTTTCAAGCTTATCTTCATGTTTCTTTTTGATTCTTTCAAATTATTTAGCCCAGGTATCGAATTAAGAGATTCTATGTACATGAGTCATCCCCCCATACCCAACCTTTCTTGAGTATGTATATTATTTGCACTCTACCGGGAGTGCTTAGCACCGAAGTGCTTCTGTATACTTATCGGAGTATACAATATATCCCTCATTGAGTTTTTATGAAATTACACTGAAGTGTTTAACACCCGTATACTCAAACCATGCATGAGTATACTCATCAATGAGTATTTATAATATTTTCACTTTACCTGAAGTGCTTAGAATATTTATACGGTTGTTTATGACCCTATGGATATCTAACTATACCATCGAACCTCTATATCATACATTGGGCTTTATTTCATCATTTAAGTCATCAATGGCAACATATATCAATATATATTAACATTTAATAGTTCATAGCAGAAATAACATTCATATTATACCATCATCAATAACTAGTGATCAATTCATTTATTTTCAACCTTTGACATATTTAAAATATGTCAAATATATGATCAATGACATAAATATCATGACAATATATAAACCAGGTAGACTCATCGCAAGTCCTACCGGTGATGTATGAAACATCCATGTATAATGTTATGTATGCATTGCACTCACCTGGGCCATTTATTAGTATGCCTCACTAAGTCCTCTTTGATCCTTTCCTTCATTGTACCTCAAACCTCCCTTGATTCGAACTTAACTTCATAATTCAAATAAGTAAAATTTTTGTTAGATCCCAATCTAACAATATCTTAGACATATTATCCAAAATAATCATTCGAATACAAAAACTCCAAACGTTTTCCTTTCTTCCTTGTATTGTTCAAAAATTCATTATGGTCCTTAGTAACCACTTTGAACTTCCATTAACCCCTTTCAAGATTAGTAATCAACCTTAGATACAAAGTGTATCAATTCTCATTTTCTGGCAGTTTGCAGTACCTCCAAAGAAATATTTCTATAAAATAATCTATAACTCTGAACAGACTGGCGTTATGTTTTCTGACCTTTTGTCACTTAAAAATTCATATCTTTTGACTCGGAACTCGAAATCAGATTACGTTTGTTGGACACGAAACTAGACGAATAAATCTTAACATCGGTATAAAATTCACCATCTAACCATTTTTGTAGAATTTATGAAGAATTTTCAAAGTTACTGCCATAAACCAGTTTTTCTACACAACTTCCATAAACAACTTCAACTTTTATACTAACTTCTTCTTACTTTTATACTTTTCAGTTTAGTCCAATCGCTAGCTTTAAACCACCAACTCATCACATTCTTCACCAAATAATTATTCACAATAATTCTCCTTAATTTTCCTTCTTTACCGAAATAGTCACTAAAATGCAAAGATAAGGATTCAAGCTTCTTAACTTTGCAATTTGGTCCTCAAATTCAACATTACTACCTTAATTCCATTATTACAACTAAAAATCAGATTTAACCCCCATACAAAACTTTAATTTTGATTTGGTCACTTAACTTTAACAAATTGTCAAAATGGTCCCTAATTCAATTCAACATCAATTTGGCATTCTAACTTCATTTTCTTATCTCTAACATCATTAATAACACAAACACTCCAAATTCTAAAAATTCAGATTGGTCCTTCAACTTTTCAAGTTGCCGAAATGGTCCCTACACAATTTAACTTAGGGTTTTGCTTCCAAACAACAATTCAAGCTTACTAGATCATTATTTCAACATCACAAACCCTAAATTAAACTTGAATCCATAAACCCTAATCATCTTCATAGAAATCAAAACATGTAAAACTTAAATCCCAACTCAATGTCATGATTTTAACATCATACTAGCTTGATTTCAACTTAAATTCAATCATGGAATCATAAAATCTCAAAAGCCCCAATTTGATCCATAAACCCTAATTTCTTTCTCATGTAAATTCCCATCAATCAAGCATGGATTCCATGAACTATTGACATCAAAGATAGAGCTTGAAGAGTGGAACAACTTTGTAGTTGAAGAGATTACTTGAAAACCGAGTTTCGGAGCTTGAATCAAGCATGGAAAAAATTTTCTCTTTCTTTCCCTAGCCCTCACGTTTGTTGTTGGAAAAGATGAACAAAATCTTCATCTTTTCACCATTATTTTATACATATATCTATTAAATAAATATTAAATTCATTTAATAGTGAAATTACAATTTTGCCCTTTATATCTAATGGTTGAGATTGATTTTATCATCAATCAAGGGCCAAGATTTAATCTTTCATTTTCTCTTTCCAAAATTTCCCTTATAACTTTTTAAATATTTCAAAATTGCCATTGGGGCCAAATGACCAATTTGCCCTCCAACTTGTCTTTATTTACTAGTTTGTTTCCAAATTGTCATTCTATTAAAATCTAACTAAATCTAGTTAGAATTCAACCAACCATAATAAAATATTCATAAAATAACATTTTACGATTTTTTCCATCGCTTTTGGACCAGTCTCCAAAATTTCCAATCGATCCAATATACCGATAAATAATTCTTTATTCAAAAATAAACTGCATGATTCATCTTGACTCAAACTAAAAATATTTTCAACACTTGGAAATGACTTTTATAACCTTTCTCTATCATATGGAAAATTTTCAAAATTTTCCAGTTCGATCCGGGTATCCGAATTCCACTTAAACTTTAACTGCGATTTTCCCAATAATCAAAGTATCATATCGAACCGATAATTCCACATTCGATTCACACCCTTACGTGATCTATTTATTTATGAAATAAAAACCCTTAACTTTTTGGAAATTAGAACTTTAGTCTCCAAACTTTTCCAAAAGTTTATACTTTAGCCATAAAATTTTCAAAATTTACATTTTGGTCACTACCTTTTAAACTTCAATTCCCATTCCAGTTTTCCTTGGAATTAAACCAAACTTTAAGAATACCTTATTCAATTCACTATCTATCACATGAGACCTTTAAACCCTAGAAATTTCCTTTCCAGAACCCATAATTAAAGAAATTCTAACTTTCACATTTTTGTCATTTTAGTCACTAGTTAGATTTTAAGCTATTATCATAGTGCTAAATGACCCTTAATCAACTTAATAAATTTTGGGGTATTACAATTGATACATATATGAGCGGGGTTAAATTACTCATATTGGAAAAGAAGCTGAATTTGTTCGATGCAAACAATAATGGCCAAGACAATGCACGCATAGGAGGTCAAAAATGATGCATCTTGGACAAGAAACTGAATCTGTTTGTGAAGTCTGGAAAGTCAGCTAACTTGCGACGGGTTTTCGGATGGGATCCAGCCATTTCTGGATCGAGTTGTCTCCTAACAAATTGCCCTTCATTCAGTTATCTTTCCAACGCATCTTGAAACGTGTCAATCGGACATCGGGAATTCAAGATACGTCCAATTTACTGAAGACTGGGCATGCAGAAAATTGGATACGGGATTATTACGAGATTTTGTAAAATTCAGCCCAAAATCTAACATATAAGGCTTTGGACGAATTAAACTTAACCCAACCTAATTATTAACATTTAAATGATGTTTTTAGGGTTTTATATACTTTAGGAACCAGCCACCCAGCCCTTATTAGCTTATCACTTGCCTTATCACCCTATTCCTTGCCACACAAGCACAAGGAGTTTAAAGGCTGTTATTTTTTTATATTATTTTAATTAGATTAGGTTTTCCTTATTTTAGTAGAAGTTAAATTACTTTATCTATCCTTCACCTATAAAAGGATGAAGCCTCCATCATTGTAAGAGAGATTTTCTTTAATTTATGAAATATTTAGTGAGTTTATTTTTGCAAGTGCTGATTACTTGTGCCTTCGAAGTCTTCTTCAACATAAGTTCGACGAGTTCTTGTGAGGGAGATCATCTTCACACTCTTTCTTGCCTAGATAATCGCGTCTAGGAGGGTGGGTTAGAGCCGCTTAAGGTTGCTTGCTTAGATAATTGAGTCTAAGAGGGTGCCGAGGACAAAACAACATCAACAATTCATAAGCCATCTTCATCTTCAACCTTCACACCATCTTCCATAATTCCATAAACAAAGCTGGAATTTTCAGATTTGTTTTACCTATCTTCTTCTTAATCTTTTCTCATCTTTTTACTTATATTCTTATTTCTTAATATCCAATCCTTCATCTCGTCTTTCTTTCTTTAAATTTCCAGCCTTGAATATGAAAAATTCAAGAAAATCCCTTCTCTTTTCTCTTGAATTTTCAGATCTGCCCAAACTTCCTTGATTGAGTCTAGAGCTCCTAGTTCTTGCAACAACTTGATTGAAGGCTTCCAAATCCAAGATTGCGCTACTCTATCATTTGGTATCAGATTTGGGACGATTCTTGACAAGAATTTTGGCGTTTTTGGGTGAAAAACTCAAAAATTAAGGATAATTTGTCAAATTCAAACGAACGAATTTTGAGCTGAAAATTTCCACATCAGATCTACACCTTTGGAGGAGTCACCACATAAAATTTCAGAAGTTTTTGACATCGGGAACACCTCGAACGAAGTAGATCAAGTTGCTGCAAAATTCTAGGGTTTTCGGGGTTTTTCTAATTTTCTTTCATTCTTAGCCATTAGTTTTCGCTTATTTTAGCTTTTATTGCTTCTTACACATCATCTAACACCTTCTTGTTTCCTTGTGTTAGTAGGACTAAAAGTTGCACACTCTTCTTTCTCCTTGCAACTATAATTCTATTGGTGTCTAACCTTTTCTTTGGATTCTTAAAGCAATTAGGATGTTTTATTCTCTTTTCAACACTCGTTATCGTATACCAATAAATATTTTTCGGTCACGATGTAAGATACAAGGTAATCTATGTTCTTTAATTATTGATGGTGATAGTCGTGTAAACTTAGTGAGTAGCTTCATTGTTGATGCACTCGATCTACCATGCCAAGAACACCCTAAGCCGTATCATCTTCAAGGGTTTAATAGCGGACCGGATATGAAGGTAACCGAACGTTGTTTAATCTCTTTTACTCTTGGAAGCTATTGTGATGATGTATGGTGTGACGTGGTTCCTATGGAAGTCACCCACTTGCTATTAGGAAGACCTTGGAAAAATGATCGGGACGCTGTCCATCGAATCAATACAAATGGATACTCGGTTGTGCACCAAGGCCGAAAGCTCTCTTTTTGCTACAATAGAGCCGGAAAAAGTAGATGCAAAAATAGAAAAAGCAAAAAACAGTGTGTGAGAGGATAAAACGAAAAAGATTGGAAGCGCAAAAGGCTGAATCAATTGACCACACAAAAGCAACCAACCATGAAGACATCCCAAAACCAGAAGGTACACATGATTCTCTTCGTACTTCTACTTCTAGCATTTATGCAAATGTTGATATTGGAGAAGAACCATCTCCCAAACAAAAGGATAGTGATAGTGGACACATTAGACAAGATGACAATGCTTATAATCCCTCGTGTGAAGTAGTAGGTCCACTTGCTATACTCTCATCACCTCCCCACGAAGAAAGTAAGTGTAATTCTAACCCTTCATTTGATTCTTGTCCTATCATTTCATTAGAAACACTTTCTCCTCTACATAAATTGTACATTGATGATAAATTTTATGAGAGGGATATGGGATGTGAGATACAAAAGACTGAGAATAAAGAGGCCGAGAGTGAAAAAAGTCAAATTAATGGCCCAAATTTGGTGAGTGAAAATACATATGAGATAAAAGTCACACAAAGCCCAAAAGAAAAAGACAAGAAAAAGAACATGACGAGTGATTTTGTTTTGACTAATCATTACAAAAGTTCGAGTAGTGTTGACTTATTTTTTCAGGATTTTGTTGAACCATTGAGAGGAGCTCAATTAGATCAATCCACATACAACAAAGAAGCCTTTTCAATTGAAGTTGATGATTCTTCTCTCATTGCCGATTTAGATTCGAGGACGAATCCTTTTGAGGAGTGGGGAATGATACATGTATGAGCGGGTTAAATTACTCATATTGGACAAGAAGCTGAATTTGTTCGATGCAAACAATAATGGCCAAAACAATGCACGATAGGAGGTCAAAAACGATGCATCTTGGACAAGAAATCAATCTGTTTGTGAAGTCCGGAAAGTCAGCTAACTTGCGACGGGTTTTCGGATGGGATCCAGCAATTTCTGGGTCGAGTTGTCTCTAACAAATTTCCCTTCATTCAGTTACCTTTCCAACGCATCTTGAAACGCGTCAATCGGACATCGGAATTCAAGAACTCAATTTACTCAAGATCGCGCATGCAGAAAATTGAATACGGGATTATTACGAGATTTTTGTAAAATTCAGCCCAAAAGCTAACATATAAGGCTTTGGACGAATTAAAGTTAACCCAACCTAATTATTAACATTTAAATGATATTTTTAGGGTTTATATACTTTAGGAACCAGCCACCCAGCCCTTATTAGCTTATCACTTGCCTTATCACCCTATTCCTTGCCACACAAGCACAAGGAGTTTAAAGGTCTTTATTTTTTATTTATTTTAATTAGATTAGGTTTTCCTTGTTTTAGTAGAAGTTAAATTACTTTGTCTATCCTTCACCTATAAAAGGATGAAGCCTCCATCATTGTAAGAGAGATTTTCTTTGATTTATGAAATATTTAGTGATTTTTTTTTGCAAGTGCTGATTACTTGTGCCTTGAAGTCTTCTTCAACATAAGTTCGACGAGTTCTTGTGAGGAGATCATCTTCACACTCTTTCTTGCCTAGATAATCGCGTCTAGGAGGGTGGGTTAGAGCCGCTTTTGAGGTTGCTTGCTTAGATAATTGAGTCTAAGAGGGTGCCGAGGACAAAACAACATCAACAATTCATAAGCCATCTTCATCTTCAACCTTCACACCATCTTCCATAATTCCATAAACAAAGCTGGAATTTTCAGATTTGTTTTACCTATCTTCTTCTTAATCTTTTCTCATCTTTTTACTTATATTCTTATTTCTTAATATCCAATCCTTCATCTCGTCTTTCTTTCTTTAAATTTCCAGCCTTGAATATGAAAAATTCAAGAAAATCCCTTCTCTTTTCTCTTGAATTTTTCAGATCTGCCCAAACTTCCTTGATTGAGTCTAGAGCTCTAGTTCTTGCAACAACTTGATTGAAGGCTTCCAAATCCAAGATTGCGCTACTCTATCATTTGGTATCAGATTTGGGACGATTCTTGACAAAAATTTTGGCGTTTTTGGGTGAAAAACTCAAAAATTAAGGATAATTTGTCAAATTCAAACGAACGAATTTTGAGCTGAAAATTTCCACATCAGATCTACACCTTTGGAAGTCACCACATAAAATTTCAGAAGTTTTTGACATCGGGAACACCTCGAACGAAGTAGATCAAGTTGCTGCAAAATTCTAGGGTTTTCGGGGTTTTTCTAATTTTCTTTCATTCTTAGCCATTAGTTTTCGCTTATTTTAGCTTTTATTGCTTCTTACACATCATCTAACACCTTCTTGTTTCCTTGTGTTAGTAGGACTAAAAGTTGCACACTCTTCTTTCTCCTTGCAACTATAATTCTATTGGTGTCTAACCTTTTCTTTGGATTCTTAAAGCAATTAGGATGTTTTATTCTCTTTTCAACACTCGTTATCGTATACCAATAAATATTTTTCGGTCACGATGTAAGATACAAGGTAATCTATGTTCTTTAATTATTGATGGTGATAGTCGTGTAAACTTAGTGAGTAGCTTCATTGTTGATGCACTCGATCTACCATGCCAAGAACACCCTAAGCCGTATCATCTTCAAGGGTTTAATAGCAGACCGGATATGAAGGTAACCGAACGTTGTTTAATCTCTTTTACTCTTGGAAGCTATTGTGATGATGTATGGTGTGACGTGGTTCCTATGGAAGTCACCCACTTGCTATTAGGAAGACCTTGGAAAAATGATCGGGGCGCTGTCCATCGAATCAATACAAATGGATACTCGGTTGTGCACCAAGGCCAGAAGCTCTCGTTTGCTACAATAGAGCCGGAAAAAGTAGATGCAAAAATAGAAAAAGCAAAAAAACAGTGTGAGAGGATAAAACGAAAAAGATTGGAAGCGCAAAAGGCTGAATCAATTGACCACACAAAAGCAACCAACCATGAAGACATCCCAAAACCAGAAGGTACACATGATTCTCTTCAGATCTACTTCTAGCATTTATGCAAATGTTGATATTGGAGAAGAACCATCTCCCAAACAAAAGGATAGTGATAGTGGACACATTAGACAAGATGACAATGCTTATAATCCCTCGTGTGAAGTAGTAGGTCCACTTGCTATACTCTCATCACCTCCCCACGAAGAAAGTAAGTGTAATTCTAACCCTTCATTTGATTCTTGTCCTATCATTTCATTAGAAACACTTTCTCCTCTACATAAATTGTACATTGATGATAAATTTTATGAGAGGGATATGGGATGTGAGATACAAAAGACTGAGAATAAAGAGGCCGAGAGTGAAAAAAGTCAAATTAATGGCCCAAATTTGGTGAGTGAAAATACATATGAGATAAAAGTCACACAAAGCCCAAAAGAAAAAGACAAGAAAAAGAACATGACGAGTGATTTTGTTTTGACTAATCATTACAAAAGTTCGAGTAGTGTTGACTTATTTTTTCAGGATTTTGTTGAACCATTGAGAGGAGCTCAATTAGATCAATCCACATACAACAAAGAAGCCTTTTCAATTGAAGTTGATGATTCTTCTCTCATTGCCGATTTAGATTCGAGGACGAATCCTTTTGAGGAGTGGGGGAATGATACATGTATGAGCGGGGTTAAATTACTCATATTGGACAAGAAGCTGAATTTGTTCGATGCAAACAATAATGGCCAAAACAATGCACGCATAGGAGGTCAAAAACGATGCATCTTGGACAAGAAACTGAATCTGTTTGTGAAGTCCGGAAAGTCAGCTAACTTGCGACGGGTTTTCGGATGGGATCCAGCAATTTCTGGGTCGAGTTGTCTCCTAACAAATTTCCCTTCATTCAGTTACCTTTCCAACGCATCTTGAAACGCGTCAATCGGACATCGGGAACTCAATTTACTGAAGACTGCGCATGCAGAAAATTGGATACGGGATTATTACGAGATTTTGTAAAATTCAGCCCAAAAGCTAACATATAAGGCTTTGGACGAATTAAAGTTAACCCAACCTAATTATTAACATTTAAATGATATTTTTAGGGTTTATATACTTTAGGACCCAGCCACCCAGCCCTTATCAGCTTATCACTTGCCTTATCACCCTATTCCTTGCCACACAAGCACAAGGAGTTTAAAGGCTGTTATTTTTTTATTATTTTAATTAGATTAGGTTTTCCTTGTTTTAGTAGAAGTTAAATTACTTTGTCTATCCTTCACCTATAAAAGGATGAAGCCTTCATCATTGTAAGAGAGATTTTCTTTGATTTATGAAATATTTAGTGATTTTATTTTTGCAAGTGCTGATTACTTGTGCCTTCGAAGTCTTCTTCAACATAAGTTCGACGAGTTCTTGTGAGGGAGATCATCTTCACACTCTTTCTTGCCTAGATAATCGCGTCTAGGAGGGTGGGTTAGAGCCGCTTGAGGTTGCTTGCTTAGATAATTGAGTCTAAGAGGGTGCCGAGGACAAAACAACATCAACAATTCATAAGCCATCTTCATCTTCAACCTTCACACCATCTTCCATAATTCCATAAACAAAGCTGGAATTTTCAGATTTGTTTTACCTATCTTCTTCTTAATCTTTTCTCATCTTTTTACTTATATTCTTATTTCTTAATATCTAATCCTTCATCATCTAAATATCTTCATAAAGAATCCTAGATTAAATTTAAGTACACATAATCAATAAAATTATTGAAAATTCGTAATAAATAATATTTCCCGTAATAAATTCGTATAGAGATTTCTGCTCGTATAGTCTTCACTAAAACGGACATAACTTGAGCTCCCGACGTTGAATTGATGTATTTCAAGATGCGTTGGAAAGCTAAGAGATATACAAATATGTTTGAAGAAGACATGTAGACTCAGAAGTTCCCAGATCCCATCCGAAAATTCGATGCAAGTCGGCTGAAATTCCAGACTTATAAAACAGTTTCAACTCTTTGGCTACAATGCATCTTTTTAGCCCCCCATACATGTATCATTCTCCCCCTATTGAAAACGATTCGTCCCGAATCTTAAGATTTGTTTATCACAACCTTCAACTTGATTGAAGGCTTCCAAATCCAAGATTGCGCTACTCTATCATTTGGTATCAGAGAACTAGGAGTTCTAGACTCAATCAAGGAAGTTTGGGCAGATCTGAAAATTCAAGAGAAAAGAGAAGGGATTTTCTTGAATTTTTCAGATTCAAGGCTGGAAATTTAAAGAAAGAAAGACGAGATGAAGGATTAGATATTAAGAAATAAGAATATAAGTAAAAAGATGAGAAAAGATTAAGAAGAAGATAGGTAAAACAAATCTGAAAATTCCAGCTTTGTTTATGGAATTATGGAAGATGGTGTGAAGGTTGAAGATGAAGATGGCTTATGAATTGTTGATGTTGTTTTGTCCTCGGCACCCTCTTAGACTCAATTATCTAAGCAAGCAACCTCAAGCGGCTCTAACCCACCCTCCTAGACGCGATTATCTAGGCAAGCAAGAGTGTGAAGATGATGTCCCTCACAAGAACTCGTCGAACTTATGTTGAAGAAGACTTCGAAGGCACAAGTAATCAGCACTTGCAAAAATAAACTCACTAAATATTTCATAAATCAAAGAAAATCTCTCTTACAATGATGGAGGCTTCATCCTTTTATAGGTGAAGGATAGACAAAGTAATTTAACTTCTACTAAAACAAGGAAAACCTAATCTAATTAAAATAATAAAAAAATAACAGCCTTTAAACTCCTTGTGCTTGTGTGGCAAAGAATAGGGTGATAAGGCAAGTGATAAGCTGATAAGGGCTGGGTGGCTGGTTCCTAAAGTATATAAAACCCTAAAACCATCATTTAAATGTTAATAATTAGGTTGGGTTAAGTTTAATTCGTCCAAAGCCTTATATGTTAGCTTTTGGGCTGAATTTTACAAAATCTCGTAATAATCCCGTATCCAATTTTCTGCATGCGCAGTCTTCAGTAAATTAGACGTATCTTGAGTTCCCGATGTCCGATTGATGCATTTCAAGATGCGTTGGAAAGGTAACTGAATGAAGGGAAATTTGTTAGGAGACAACTCGACCCAGAAATGGCTGGATCCCATCCGAAAACCCGTCGCAAGTTAGCTGACTTTCCAGACTTCACAAACAGATTCAGTTTCTTGTCCAAGATGCATCGTTTTTGACCTCCTATGCGTGCATTGTTTTGGCCATTATTGTTTGCATCGAACAAATTCAGCTTCTTGTCCAATATGAGTAATTTAACCCCGCTCATACATGTATCAACAATTCTTTCCCCTTAAAGAAAATTCATCCTCGAATTTTCAACACGCACATGATTCAAAAGGTGTTAAAACTATTTTCTTATATTTTCTTCTTATTTCTCTCAAATCTTTTCTTTAACCGTGTGATTTTTGTCAACAAACTTTAACAAACGGGATTGTCTTGTTTCCCTAGTTCTTTGACTCCATGTGCTAGGATCTTTACCAGTTTTTTTTCATAGCTTAAATATGACTGAATCTCTATTTTCTCTGGAGTAACAACATGTGAGGGGTCTAATCAATATTTCCTGAGCATCGATACATTATGAATCTTGTCCATTTCCTAAGATAAAGCTAGCCATTAAGCTTAACTATCAGACTAACTTCTTTCACGATTTCTTATAGCCCAATAAATCTTAAACTTAACTTTCTTTTTGTCTAATTCATAACAACTTTTTCCAAGGTGAACCTTTTATGGAATACTTTATCCTTAACTTCATATTAAATATCTTTTCTTTCAGGGTCAACATATAGTTTCCATCATTGAGATAGAAATTCTTCCTTGATAAAACAAATATCTATCAAACCTAACTTCCAAGTTTTCACTTTCACTCTTCTCCACTTGTTTGAACATTGACAGCATTTCTCATCCTTTCTTTAAAGATATCTTATTTAATCTAATATTTTAAATTTTATTCTTAACTTGACAATCAAAACACCATCTTCTTTTAATGCAAATCTTGCATTCATAGCTCTTAAGACAACAATTGTCTTTCGACCGAGAGCGTCGGCTACCACATTAGCTTTTTTTCGGATGATAGTCAATGATCATATAATAATTCTTAAGAAACTCGATCCAACTTCTTTGCGTTAAGTTCAACTCTTCTTTAACAAGCATATACTTTGAACTTTTATAACCTTAAATATAGCATCGTTCACTTTATAAATAATGATGCTATATCTTTTAAAGCAAATTCAACCATTGCTAGCTCCAAATCCTAAGTAAGATAATTCCTCTCATATATCTTAAATTGTCTCAAGTATAGACCATTACTTTTCTTTCTTGCCTAAGTACACATCCCAAACCGTTATGAGTAGCATCGCTATACACCACATAATCTTTACCTGATTCTGGTTGTACTAGTACAGGGCTTCTATTAACATCTCCTTTAATGTCTCAAAGATTTCTTAGCATTTATCTATTCAACTAAATAGCATTTCTTTCCTCAATAGCTTGGTCAATGAGGAGACAATCATCAAGAAATTCTGAACCTCTAAAATATTCTTTAGAGGTTTCCATTCAACTATAGTTTATGCTTTCTTTGGATATACCCTTATCCCCTCTGCCAAATCCACATAACTAATAAAACAGCTTTTGACAACCAAGTTCAAATTTTAACAAATTAGCATATAGCTTATTTTCTCGAAAGGTCTGAAGAACAATGCAAAATGAGCATCTTGTTCTTCCTTTTTCTTCGAATAGACCAAAATATCCTCAATGAACTCTACCAAAAATTGGTCCAAGCAAAATTAGAATACTTGGTTCATTAGGCTTACAATTGCCGAAGGCATCATCACGAACTCATAGTATTCATATCGAGTCCGAAAAGCTATCTTTAGAATTTCTTCTTCCTTGATCTTTAACTGATAGTATTCCGATCGAAGGTCTATTTTAGAAACATATATATTGTGTATTTATTTTTTATTTTTACTGATTAAAAGATCACCAGCCTCCGGAAGAAGATATTTATTCTTTACCGTCACCTTATTTAACTGACAGAAATCTATACTTAATCACATATATTAATCTTTCTTTCTCACAAATATATTGGTGCACCACCCAAGGTGGCACACTTGGCTTTATAAAACGTCAACCTAATATTCCTTGCAATTGTACCTTTAAATCCCACAGTTCGGTCGAAGCCATTTTATACGGGGCCATTAATTTAGGTGCAATGCCTGGTAACATATTTATTTTGAATTTCACCTCTCAATCTAGGATAATTTCGAGTAACCCATATGGAAATACATCCGGATATTTTTGGACAGTTGAGTTACTTTTCAATTTAACTTCAACAGCCCGAGGTCTCCACTACATTTGCTAAGAAAACTTAACAACCTTATAACAACAATTTCTTTAATAAAACAACTAAAATTACATTGGAAAAGGAATTTACCCTTTTATCAGCTACTACTATTTTTGTACCTTCTGTGTGTTTTTTTCAATACTAATCGCTTTATGCGACAATTCATCATGACTTGATAGGAAGGTAACCAATTCATGCCAACAATCGTCTTAGACTCCTCAAAAGATAATTCCATTAAATTTATCGAGAAATCTATTTCTTATGTTTTTATCGAGCAATTCCACATGTTTAGCTCCCATTTTCATTACAACCCAACAAATTCGTGACAGCTATATTACTTGAAATGGATTCTAAAAGGATATATCATTCACCACTCAACTTCTTACTTATATATGAAGGTAACCAATTCATGCCAACAATCATCTTAGACTCCTCAAAAGATAATTCCATTAAATTTATCGGGAACTCTATTTCTTATGTTTTTATCAAGCAATTCCACATGTTCAGCTCGCCCTTTCATTACAACCCAACAAATTCGTAACCGCTATATTACTTGAAATGGGTTCTAAAAGGATATATCGTTCACCACTCAACTTCGTACTTATATAGGAATGTGTAAAGCTAGGACCCATCAACATCAATACAGGTTTATCCAAAAAGATGAGATGTACCTTCTATGATTTTTGAATCATCCCAATCTTTATCAGTCCTGATGTTATAAACGCATACTGATATGTGCAATCCTGTCTATGAAGCAAATTCAGATGGTTTTCTAATCTAGCTTAAATATCAGAGTAACAAAACAGCTCCATCCAATTTCTAGGTATCCAAATAGTGGAATTCGTCCAGTGTAATCCTTAGATTATTTAGTTATAAATCAACAATCACTGGACCTTAATATGCTTTTCCTTTCAATTCAAGTGTTTTTCGAACTTTTTAGTTCCTTAATCCTGCACAGGCACTCCTTGTCGTACCAGTGCCCCTTTCTTGTTTCAATTTATCCGAAGGGTTATCATTAACCTTATTATTACTACTCTTGATTCCTTCCCAAGCTTCCAATTTATCAGTTCATCACGCTTTCTTGACTCAAATATTTCTTATAATTTCTCTCAATTTACATTAGTAAGGAGCGACATCAATCGGATCATAAAAACACTAGATCAACAATATTGACATCCTAGTGACATGTATACTCTTTTTAACATAAAACCATTTCCATTTAGGCCGAGAATATGCTAAACCTGCAGCTCTGATACCAATAAATGTAATACCAATTTCTTGTATTCATAGCTGAATACGAGTCAGGAATATCACTAAACAATTGTAAAACCCTCTACATTTGTAACTCGGTAAAAATTTTGATTCTTCTAAAAATATTACAATATATTTAGTTTCTATTTACAAATGTAGTTAATCGCATATAGTTTAAATATAATATTTTAATCTTCAAATTGAGTTTAATTTTAGGCAGCAACTTATTAATTTAATTTAACTTTATATAATTAATAAAACTGCCTAAAAACTGGCTGATTTAAAATTCATCCAGATACCACATAAAATACAAATTCTATCGGAGCGGTCATATCATTTTAATATACATGCCAACTAGTAAATATCAAACGAGTGTCAAAAGGTATCTTACTGATACTAACGTACCTGTTATTGATTGATGATGTCCGTTTATGCTCCTTACTCCAACTATTTCTTTTTTTCTACGTGTAAAACAGTTACACGCTAAGTATTTACTTAGTGAGGCAATAATTCGAATTCAAGTGCAATTGTCATAATATAAATATTAATGATTAACAATGCATATGATCACCTTACCATTATATGATCATTAACATAAATAAAAATGTACATCAAAGTGATAAGATTAGATCTTACCAATACCGTTGTCATTCCATCCGTAAGCTTTCAATGCTTACCAATACCTTTTTCTCATCTCTATCTGCAAGCTTTCAAGCTTATCTTCCTATTTCTTTTTTATTCTTTCAATTTATTTAGCCCAAGGTATCTAATTAGGAGATTGTACACGAGTCATCCCCCCATACCCAACCTTTCTTGAGTATGTATATTATTTGCACTCTACCGCGAGTGCTTAGCACCGAAGTGCTTCTGTATACTTACCGGAGTATACAATATATCTCTCATTGAGTTTTTATGAAATTACACCGAAGTGTTTAGCACCCGTAGTAAGTCCGTATACTCAAACAATGCATGAGTATACTCCTCAATGAGTATTTATAATATTTGCACTTTACCCAAGTGCTTAGAATATTTATACTGGTTTATGACCTTATGAATATCCAACTATACCATCGAACCTCTATATTATACATTGGGCTTTATTTCATCATTTAAGTCATCAATGGCAACATATATCAATATATATCAACATTTAACAGTTCATAGCAGAAAATAACATTCATATTATACCATCATCAATAACTAGTGATCAATGCATTTATTTTCAACCTTTGACATATTTAAAATATGCCAAATATATGATCATTGACATAAATATCATGACAATATATAAACCAGGTAGACTCATCGCAAGTCCTACAGGTGATGTATGAAACATCCATGTATAATGTTATGTATGCATTGCACTCACCTGGGTTATTTATTAGTATGCCTCACTAAGTCCTCTTTGATCCTTTCCTTCATTGTACCTCGAACCTCCCTTGATTCAAACTTAACTTCATAATTCAAATAAGTAAAATATTTGTTAAATCCCAATCTAACAATATCTTAGACATATTATCCAAAATAATCATTCGAATACAAAATCTCCAAACGTTTTCCTTTCTTCCTTGTATTGTTCAAAAATTCATTGTGGTCCTTAGTAACCACTTTGAACTTCCATTAACCCTTTTCAAGCTTACTAATCAACCTTAGATACAAAGTGTATCAATTCTCATTTTCTGGCAGTTTGCAGTACCTCCAAAGAAATATTTCTATAAAATAATCTATAACTCGGAATTCGACTCCGTTTGTTCTGAAAGAAACTAGATTAGATAAGCTTTTCAACCATGTAAATTAATAGCCCAAATTCAACTTGTACGATTTATGGAGAATTTTCAAAGTCGATTCTGATGCTGAAATTCGGAACAGACTGGTGTTCTGTTTTCTGACCTTTCGTCACTTAAAATTCATATCTTTTGATTCGGAACTCAAAATCAGATTCCATTTGTTGGACACAAAACTAGACGAACAAATCTTTACATCGGTATAAAATTCACAATCTAACCATTTTTCTAGAATTTATGATGTAATTTCAAAGTTCTTGCCATAAACCAGTTTTTCTACACAGCTTCCATAAACAACTTCAACTTTTATACTAACTTCTCCTTACTTTTATACTTTTCAATTTAGTCCAATCACTAGCTTTAAACCATCAACTAATCATATTCTTCACCAAATAATTATTCACAATAATTCTCCTTAATTTTCCTTCTTTACCCAAATAGTCACTAAAATGCAAAGATAAGGATTCAAGCTTCTTAACTTTGCAATTTGGTCCTCAATTCAACATTACTACCTTAATTCCATTATTACAACTAAAAATCATATTTAACCCCCATACAAAACTTCAATTTTGATTTGGTCACATAACTTTAACAAATTGTCAAAATGGTCACTAATTCAATTCAACATCAATTTGGCATTCTAACTTAATTTTCTCATCTCTAACATCATTAATAACACAAATACACTCCAAATTCTAAAAATCATATTTGGTCCTTCAAATTTTCAAGTTGCGAAATGGTTCCTACACAATTTAACTTAGGGTTTTGCTTCAAACAACAATTCAAGCTTACTAGATCATTATTTCAACATCACAAACCCTAAATTAAACTTGAATCCATAAACCTAATCATCTTCATAATAAATAAAAAACATGTAAAACTTAAATCTCAACTCAATATCATGATTTTAACATCATACTAGCTTGATTTCAACTTAAATTCAATCATGGAATCATAAAATCTCAAAAGCCCTAATTTGATCCATAACTCCATGTGCTAGGATCTTTACCAGTTTTTTTTCATAGCTTAAATATGACTGAATCTCTATTTTCTCTGGAGTAACAACATGTGAGGGGTCTAATCAATATTTCCTGAGCATCGATACATTATGAATCTTGTCCATTTCCTAAGATAAAGCTAGCCATTAAGCTTAACTATCAGACTAACTTCTTTCACGATTTCTTATAGCCCAATAAATCTTAAACTTAACTTTCTTTTTGTCTAATTCATAACAACTTTTTCCAAGGTGAACCTTTTATGGAATACTTTATCCTTAACTTCATATTAAATATCTTTTCTTTCAGGGTCAACATATAGTTTCCATCATTGAGATAGAAATTCTTCCTTGATAAAACAAATATCTATCAAACCTAACTTCCAAGTTTTCAGTTTCACTCTTCTCCACTTGTTTGAACATTGACAGCATTTCTCATCCTTTCTTTAAAGATATCTTATTTAATCTAATATTTTAAATTTTATTCTTAACTTGACAATCAAAACACCATCTTCTTTTAATGCAAATCTTGCATTCATAGCTCTTAAGACAACAATTGTCTTTCGACTGAGAGCGTCAGCTACCACATTAGCTTTTTCTGGATGATAGTCAATGATCATATAATAATTCTTAAGAAACTCGATCCAACTTCTTTGCGTTAAGTTCAACTCTTCTTTAACAAGCATATACTTTGAACTTTTATAACCTTAAATATAGCATCGTTCACTTTATAAATAATGATGCTATATCTTTTAAAGCAAATTCAACCATTGCTAGCTCCAAATCCTAAGTAAGATAATTCCTCTCATATATCTTAAATTGTCTCAAGTATAGACCATTACTTTTCTTTCTTGCCTAAGTACACATCCCAAACCGTTATGAGTAGCATCGCTATACACCACATAATCTTTACCTGATTCTGGTTGTACTAGTACCGGGGCTTCTATTAACATCTCCTTTAATGTCTCAAAGATTTCTTAGCATTTATCTATTCAACTAAATAGCATTTCTTTCCTCAATAGCTTGGTCAATGAGGAGACAATCATCAAGAAATTCTGAACCTCTAAAATATTCTTTAGAGGTTTCCATTCAACTATAGTTTATGCTTTCTTTGGATATACCCTTATCCCCTCTGCCAAATCCACATAACTAATAAAACAGCTTTTGACAACCAAGTTCAAATTTTAACAAATTAGCATATAGCTTATTTTCTCGAAAGGTCTGAAGAACAATGCAAAATGAGCATCTTGTTCTTCCTTTTTCTTCGAATAGACCAAAATATCCTCAATGAACTCTACCAAAAATTGGTCCAAGCAAAATTAGAATACTTGGTTCATTAGGCTTACAATTGCCGAAGGCATCATCACGAACTCATAGTATTCATATCGAGTCCGAAAAGCTATCTTTAGAATTTCTTCTTCCTTGATCTTTAATCGATAGTATTCCGATCAAGGTCTATTTTAGAAACATATATATTGTGTATTTATTTTTTATTTTTATGGATTAAAAGATCACCAAACCTCCTAAGAAGATATTTATTCTTTACCGTCACCTTATTTAACTGACAGAAATCTATACTTAATCACATATATTAATCTTTCTTTCTCACAAATATATTGGTGCACCACCCAAGGTGGCACACTTGGCTTTATAAAACGTCAACCTAATATTCCTTGCAATTGTACCTTTAAATCCCACAGTTCGGTCGAAGCCATTTTATACGGGGCCATTAATTTAGGTGCAATGCCTGGTAACATATTTATTTTGAATTTCACCTCTCAATCTAGGATAATTTCGAGTAACCCATATGGAAATACATCCGGATATTTTTGGACAGTTGAGTTACTTTTCAATTTAACTTCAACAGCCCGAGGTCTCCACTACATTTGCTAAGAAAACTTAACAACCTTATAACAACAATTTCTTTAATAAAACAACTAAAATTACATTGGAAAAGGAATTTACCCTTTTATCAGCTACTACTATTTTTGTACCTTCTGTGTGTTTTTTTCAATACTAATCGCTTTATGCGACAATTCATCATGACTTGATAGGAAGGTAACCAATTCATGCCAACAATCGTCTTAGACTCCTCAAAAGATAATTCCATTAAATTTATCGAGAAATCTATTTCTTATGTTTTTATCGAGCAATTCCACATGTTTAGCTCCCATTTTCATTACAACCCAACAAATTAAGTATGAGCTATATTACTTGAAATGGATTCTAAAAGGATATATCATTCACCACTCAACTTCTTACTTATATATGAAGGTAACCAATTCATGCCAACAATCATCTTAGACTCCTCAAAAGATAATTCCATTAAATTTATCGGGAACTCTATTTCTTATGTTTTTATCAAGCAATTCCACATGTTCAGCTCGCCCTTTCATTACAACCCAACAAATTCGTAACCGCTATATTACTTGAAATGGGTTCTAAAAGGATATATCGTTCACCACTCAACTTCGTACTTATATAGGAATGTGTAAAGCTAGGACCCATCAACATCAATACAGGTTTATCCAAAAAGATGAGATGTACCTTCTATGATTTTTGAATCATCCCAATCTTTATCATCCCGATGTTATAAACGATACCGATATGTGCAATCCTGTCTATGAAGCAAATTCAGATGGTTTTCTAATCTAGCTTAAATATCAGAGTAACAAAACAGCTCCATCCAATTTCTAGGTATCCAAATAGTGGAATTCGTCCAGTGTAATCCTTAGATTATTTAGTTATAAATCAACAATCACTGGACCTTAATATGCTTTTCCTTTCAATTCAAGTGTTTTTCGAACTTTTTAGTTCCTTAATCCTCGCATGTGCACTCCTTGTCGTACCAGTGCCCCTTTCTTGTTTCAATTTATCCGAAGGGTTATCATTAACCTTATTATTACTACTCTTGATTCCTTCCCAAGCTTCCAATTTATCAGTTCATCACGCTTTCTTGACTCAAATATTTCTTATAATTTCTCTCAATTTACATTAGTAAGGAGCGACATCAATCGGATCATAAAAACACTAGATCAACAATATTGACATCCTAGTGACATGTATACTCTTTTTTAACATAAAACCATTTCCATTTAGGCCGAGAATATGCTAAACCTGCAGCTCTGATACCAATAAATGTAATACCAATTTCTTGTATTCATAGCTGAATACGAGTCAGGAATATCACTAAACAATTGTAAAACCCTCTACATTTGTAACTCGGTAAAAATTTTGATTCTTCTAAAAATATTACAATATATTTAGTTTCTATTTACAAATGTAGTTAATCGCATATAGTTTAAATATAATATTTTAATCTTCAAATTGAGTTTAATTTTAGGCAGCAACTTATTAATTTAATTTAACTTTATATAATTAATAAAACTGCCTAAAAACTGGCTGATTTAAAATTCATCCAGATACCACATAAAATACAAATTCTATCAGAGCAGTCATATCATTTTAATATACATGCCAACTAGTAAATATCAAACAGTGTCAAAAGGTATCTTACTGATACTAACGTACCTGTTATTGATTGATGATGTCCGTTTATGCTCCTTACTCCAACTATTTCTTTTTTTCTACGTGTAAAACAGTTACACGCTAAGTATTTACTTAGTGAGGCAATAATTCGAATTCAAGTGCAATTGTCATAATATAAATATTAATGATTAACAATGCATATGATCACCTTACCATTATATGATCATTAACATAAATAAAAATGTACATCAAAGTGATAAGATTAGATCTTACCAATACCGTTGTCATTCCATCCGTAAGCTTTCAATGCTTACCAATACCTTTTTCTCATCTCTATCTGCAAGCTTTCAAGCTTATCTTCCTATTTCTTTTTTATTCTTTCAATTTATTTAGCCCAAGGTATCTAATTAGGAGATTGTACACGAGTCATCCCCCCATACCCAACCTTTCTTGAGTATGTATATTATTTGCACTCTACCGCGAGTGCTTAGCACCGAAGTGCTTCTGTATACTTACCGGAGTATACAATATATCTCTCATTGAGTTTTTATGAAATTACACCGAAGTGTTTAGCACCCGTAGTAAGTCCGTATACTCAAACAATGCATGAGTATACTCCTCAATGAGTATTTATAATATTTGCACTTTACCTGAAGTGCTTAGAATATTTATACGGCAGTTTATGACCTTATGAATATCCAACTATACCATCGAACCTCTATATTATACATTGGGCTTTATTTCATCATTTAAGTCATCAATGGCAACATATATCAATATATATCAACATTTAACAGTTCATAGCAGAAATAACATTCATATTATACCATCATCAATAACTAGTGATCACTGCATTTATTTTCAACCTTTGACATATTTAAAATATGCCAAATATATGATCATTGACATAAATATCATGACAATATATAAACCAGGTAGACTCATCGCAAGTCCTACAGGTGATGTATGAAACATCCATGTATAATGTTATGTATGCATTGCACTCACCTGGGTTATTTATTAGTATGCCTCACTAAGTCCTCTTTGATCCTTTCCTTCATTGTACCTCGAACCTCCCTTGATTCAAACTTAACTTCATAATTCAAATAAGTAAAATATTTGTTAAATCCCAATCTAACAATATCTTAGACATATTATCCAAAATAATCATTCGAATACAAAATCTCCAAACGTTTTCCTTTCTTCCTTGTATTGTTCAAAAATTCATTGTGGTCCTTAGTAACCACTTTGAACTTCCATTAACCCTTTTCAAGCTTACTAATCAACCTTAGATACAAAGTGTATCAATTCTCATTTTCTGGCAGTTTGCAGTACCTCCAAAGAAATATTTCTATAAAATAATCTATAACTCGGAATTCGACTCCGTTTGTTCTGAAAGAAACTAGATTAGATAAGCTTTTCAACCATGTAAATTAATAGCCCAAATTCAACTTGTACGATTTATGGAGAATTTTCAAAGTCGGTTACAGTGCTGAAATTCGGAACAGACTGGTGTTCTGTTTTCTGACCTTTCGTCACTTAAAATTCATATCTTTTGATTCGGAACTCAAAATCAGATTCCATTTGTTGGACACAAAACTAGACGAACAAATCTTTACATCGGTATAAAATTCACAATCTAACCATTTTTCTAGAATTTATGATGTAATTTCAAAGTTACTGCCATAAACCAGTTTTTCTACACAGCTTCCATAAACAACTTCAACTTTTATACTAACTTCTCCTTACTTTTATACTTTTCAATTTAGTCCAATCACTAGCTTTAAACCATCAACTAATCATATTCTTCACCAAATAATTATTCACAATAATTCTCCTTAATTTTCCTTCTTTACCCAAATAGTCACTAAAATGCAAAGATAAGGATTCAAGCTTCTTAACTTTGCAATTTGGTCCTCAATTCAACATTACTACCTTAATTCCATTATTACAACTAAAAATCATATTTAACCCCCATACAAAACTTCAATTTTGATTTGGTCACATAACTTTAACAAATTGTCAAAATGGTCACTAATTCAATTCAACATCAATTTGGCATTCTAACTTAATTTTCTCATCTCTAACATCATTAATAACACAAATACACTCCAAATTCTAAAAAATCATATTTGGTCCTTCAAATTTTCAAGTTGCCGAAATGGTTCCTACACAATTTAACTTAGGGTTTTGCTTCCAAACAACAATTCAAGCTTACTAGATCATTATTTCAACATCACAAACCCTAAATTAAACTTGAATCCATAAACCCTAATCATCTTCATAGAAATAAAAAACATGTAAAACTTAAATCTCAACTCAATATCATGATTTTAACATCATACTAGCTTGATTTCAACTTAAATTCAATCATGGAATCATAAAATCTCAAAAGCCCTAATTTGATCCATAAACCCTAATTTCTTTCTCATGTAAATTCTCATCAGTCAAGCATGGACTCCATGAATTATTGATATCAAAAGATAGAGCTTGAAGAGTAGACCAACTTTGTAGTTGAAGAGATTACCTGAAAGTCGAGTTTCGGAGCTTGAATCGGGCTTGGAAAAAAATTCTGTTTCTTTCCCTAGCCCTCACGTTTGTTGCTGGAAAAGATGAACAAAATCTTCATCTTTTCACCATTATTTTACACATATATCTATTAAATGAATATTAAATTTATTTAATTAATATTCATTTAATAGTGAAATTACAATTTTGTCCTTTTTATCCAATGGTTGAGATTGATTTTATCATCAATCAAGGGTCAAGATTTAATCTTCCGTTTTCTCTTTCTAAAATTGTCCTTATAACTTTTTAAATATTTCAAAATTGCCATTGGTGCCAAATGACCAATTTGCCCTGCAACTTGTCTTTATTTACTAGTTTGTTTCCAAATTGCCATTCCATTAAAATCTAACTAAATCTAGTTAGAATTCAACCAACCATAATAAAATATTCATAAAATAACATTTTATGACTTTTCCATAGCTTTTGGATCAGTCTCCAAAAGTTCCATTCGATCCAAATATACCGATAAATAATCCTTTACTCAGAAATAAACTGTAGGATTCATCTTGAATCAAACTAAAAATATTTCCAACACTTGGAAAGGACTTTTATAACCTTTCTCTATCATATGGAAAAATTTCAAAATTTTCCAGTTCGATTCGGGTATCCGAATTCCACTTAAACTTTAATTGTGATTTTCCCAATAATCGAAGTATCAGATCGAACCAAAATTCCGCATTCGATTCACACCCTTAGGTGATCTGTTTATTTATGAAATAAAAACCCTTAACTTTTGGGAAATTACAACTTTAATCCCCAAACTTTTCCAAAAGTTTATACTTTAGCCATAAAATTTTCAAAATTTACATTTTGGTCACTACCTTTTTAAACTTCAATTCCCATTCCAATTTTCCTTGGAATTCAACCAAACTTTAACAATACCTTATTCAGTTCACTATCTATCACATGAGACCTTTAAACCCTAGAAATTTCATTTCCAAAACCCATAATTAAAGAAATCATAACTTTCGTATTTTTGTCATTTTAGTCACTAAGTTAGATTTTAAGCTATTATCTTAGTGCTAAATGACCCTTAATCAACATAGTAAATTTTGGGGTATTACAATTCTCTCCCCCTTAAGAAAATTCGTCCTCAAATTTTCAACACGCACCTGATTCAAAAGGTGAAGAAATTATTTTCTTATATTTTCTTCCTATTTCTCTCAAATATATTCTTTAACCTTGTGATTTTTGTCAACAAACTTTAACAAACGAGATTGTCTTGTTTTCCTAGTTCTTTGACTCCATGTGCTAGGATCTTTACCAGTTCTATTTCATAGCTTAAATCCGACTGAATCTCTATTTTCTCCAGAGTAACAACATATGAGGGGTCTAATCAATATTTCCTAAGCATCGATACATTGTGAATCTTGTCCATTTCCAAAGATATAGCTAGCCATTAAGCTTAACTATCAGACTAACTTCTTTCACGATTTCTTATAGCCCAATAAATTTTTGACTTAACTTTCTTTTTGTCTAAATCATAACACCTTCTTCCAAGGTGAAACTTCTAAGGAATACTTTATCCTTAACTTCATATTAAATATATTTTCTTTTAGGGTCAACTTACATTTTCCATCATTGAGATAGAAATTCTTCCTTGATAATACAAATATCTATCAAACCTAACTTCCAAGTTTTCGGTTTCACTCTTCTCCACTTGTTTGAACATTGACAGCATTTCTCATCCTTTCTTTAAAGATATCTTATTTAATCTAATATGGTAAATTTTATTCTTAACTTGACAATCAAAACACCATCTTCTTTTAATGCAAATCTTGCATTTATAGCTCTTAAGACAACAATTGTCTTTCGACTGAGAGCATCAGCTACCACATTAGCTTTTTCTGGATGATAGTCAATGACCATATCATAATTCTTAAGAAACTCGATCCAACTTCTTTGCGTCAAGTTCAACTCTTCTTTAGTAAGCATATACTTTACAATTTTATAACCTTAAATATAGCACCGTTCACTGTATAAATAATGATGCTATATCTTTTAAAGCAAATTCAACCATTGCTAGCTCCAAATCCTAAGTAAGATAATTTCTCTCATATATCTTAAATTGTCTCAGACATAGACCATTACTTTTCCTTCTTGCCTAAGTACGCATCCCAAACTGTTATGAGTAGCATCGCTATACACCACATAATCTTTACTTGATTCTGGTTGTACTAGTATCGGGGCTTCTATTAAGATCTCCTTTAATGTCTCAAAGATTTCTTAGCAATTATCCATTCAACTAAATAGAATTTCTTTCCTCAGTAGCTTGGTCAATGAAGAAACAATCATTAAGAAATTCTGAACCTCTAAAACATTCTTCAGAGGTTTCCATTCAACTATAGTTTGTGCTTTCTTGGGATATACCCTATCCCCTCTACCGAATCCACATAACTAATAAAACAGCTTTTGACAACCAAGTTCACACTTTAACAAATTAGCATATAGCTTCTTTTCTGGAAAGGTCTGAAGAACAATGCAAAATGAGTATCATGTTCTTCCTTTTTCTTTGAATAGACCAAAATATCCTCAATGAACTCTTCCAAAAATTGGTCCAAGCAAAATTAGAATACTTGGTTCATTAGGCTTATAAATGCCGAAGGCATCATCACGAACTCATAATATTCATACCGAGTCCGAAAAGCTATCTTTAGAATTTCTTCTTCCTTGATCTTTAACTGATAATATTCTGATCGAATGTCTATTTTGGAAGCATATATATTGTTTATTTATTTTTACTTTTACTGATCAAAAGATCATCAGTCTCCGGAAGAAGATATTTATTCTTTACCATCACCTTATTTAACTGACGGAAATCTATACTTAATCACATAGATTAATCTTTCTTTTTCACAAATATACTGGTGCACCCCCAAGGTGGCACACTTGGCTTTATAAAACGTCAACCTAACATTCCTTGCCAAAATGGTCCCTACACAATTTAACTTAGAGTTTTGCTTCCAAACAACAATTCAAGCTTACTAGATCATTATTTCAATATCACAAACCCTAAATTAAACTTGAATCTATAAACCCTAATCATCTTCATAGAAATCAAAACATGTAAAACTTAAATCCCTACTCAATATCATGATTTTAACATCATACTAGCTTGATTTCAACTTAAATTCAATCA
Source organism: Hibiscus mutabilis (assembly GCA_019671005.1). Taxonomy (NCBI): domain Eukaryota; kingdom Viridiplantae; phylum Streptophyta; class Magnoliopsida; order Malvales; family Malvaceae; genus Hibiscus; species Hibiscus mutabilis. The sequence goes on along the minus strand of CM033713.1, from coordinate 36,464,808 downwards.
GGGAATCATAAAATCTCAAAAGCCCCAATTTGATCCATAAACCCTAATTTCTTTCTCATGTAAATTCTCATCAATCAAACATGGATTCCATGAATTATCGATGTCAAAAGATAGAGCTTGAAGAGTATAACAACTTTGTAGTTGAAGAGATTACCTAAAAACTGAGTTTCGGAGCTTGAATCGGGCTTGGAAAATTTTTTCTCTTTCTTTCCCTAGCCCTCACGTTTGTTGTTGGAAAAGATGAACAAAATCTTTATATTTTTACCATTATTTTACACATATATCTATTAAATGAATTTAGTGAAATTAGAATTTTGCCTTTTTTATCCAATGGTTGAGATTGATTTTATCATCAATCAAGGGCCAAGATTTAATCTTCCATTTTATCTTTCCAAAATTGCCCTTATAAATTTTTAAAAATTTCAAAATTACCATTGGGGCCAAATGACCAATTTGCCCTCCAACTTGTCTTTATTTACTAGTTTGTTTCCAAATTGTCATTCCATTAAAATCTAACTAAATCTAGTTAGAATTTAACCAACCATAATAAAATATTCATAAAATAACATTTTATGACTTTTCCATAGCTTTTGGATCAGTCTCCAAAATTTCCATTCGATCCTATATACCGATAAATAATCCTTTACTCAGAAATAAACTGTAGGATTCATCTTGAATCAAACTAAAAATATTTCCAACACTTGGAAATGACTTTTATAACCTTTCTCTATCATATGGAAAAATTTCAAAATTTTCCAGTTCGATTCGGGTATTCGAATTCCACTTAAACTTTAACTGCGATTTTCCCAATAATCGAAGTATCAGATTGAACCAATAATTCTGCATTCGATTCACACCCTTAGGTGATCTGTTTAGTTATGAAATAAAAATCCTTAAATTTTGGGAAATTACAACTTTAGTCCCCAAACTTTTCCAAAAGTTTATACTTTAGCCATAAAATTTTCAAAATTTACATTTTGGTCACTACCTTTTTAAACTTCAATTCTCATTCCAATTTTCCTTGGAATTCAACCAAACTTTAATAATACCTTATTCAATTCACTATCTATCACATTATACCCTTAAACCCTAGAAATTTCCATTCCAAAACCCATAATTAAAGAAATCATAACTTTCGCATTTTTGTCATTTTAATCACTAAGTTAGATTTTAAGCTATTATCTTAGTGCTAAATGACCCTTAATCAACTTAGTAAATTTTGGGGTATTACAGGTTAAGCTATATAATGATGTTCAAAAGCCCATAACTAAATATTTTAAGTCATAAAATATGATTTAATATTATTTTTTGACCTTTTTGTTGGGGTTTAAGGCGTGCATGTCTAAATGGGCTTTACAATGGACCCGTTGGAATTTTAAAGAGTAAAAGTTCTAAAATTAAGGTTAACATGTATAATCATGTTCAAAAGCCCATAACTAAATATTTTAATTCAAAAAATTTTATTTAATCTTATTTTGCAACCATTTTGTTGGGGTTTAAGGCGTGCATGTCTAAATGGGCTTTAAAGAGGACCCGTTGGAATTTAAACCGAGTAAAAAGTTTTGTAATTGAGTTTAAGCTATATAATCATATTCAAAAGCCCATAATCAACAATTTTGAGTCATGAAATTTGATTTAATCTTTATTCTGCGGCCGTTTTGTTGGGGTTTAAGACATGCATGTCTAAATGGGCTTTACAATGGACCCGTTGGAATTTTAACCGAGTAAAAAGTTTTGAAATTGAGGTTAAGCTATATAATCATATTCAAAAGCCCGTAATCAAAAATTTTATGTCTTGAAATTTGATTTAATCTTTATTTTGCATCTATTTTGTTAGGGTTTAAAGCGTGCATGTCTAAATGGGCTTTACAGTGGACCCCCTGGAATTTTAACCGAGTAAAAGTTCTAAAATTGAGGTTAAACTATATAATCATATTCAAAAGCCCATAATCAATAATTTTAACTCATGAAATTTGATTTAATATTATTTTGTGGCCGTTTTGTTAGGTTTAAGGCGTGTATGTCTAAATGGGCTTATAGTGGACCTGTTAGAATTTGAACATAGTAAAAATTTCTAAAAATGAGGTTAAGCTATATAATCATGTTCAAAAGCCCATAAATAAATATTTTTAGTCATAAAGTTTGATTTAATCTTATTTTTTGGCTGATTTGTTGGGGTTTAAGGCGTACATGTCTAAATGAGCTTTACAGTGGACTCGTTGGAATTCTAAGCAAGTAAACATTTTTAAAAATGAGATTAAACTGTATAATAATGTTCAAAAGCCCATAACTAAATATTTTAACTCATAAAATTTGATTCAATCTTATTTTCGGCCATTTTGTTGGGGTTTAAGGCGTGCATGTCTAAATGGGCTTTATACTAGACCAGTTGGAATTTTAACCGAGTAAAAAGTTTAGAAAATGAGGTTAAGCTACATAATCATATTCAAAATACCATAACTAAATATTTTAATTCATAAAATTTGATTTAATCTTATTTTTCGATCGTTTTGTTCGGGTTTAAGGCGTGCATGTCTAAATGGGCTTTACAGTTAAGGGTGAGCAAAACTCAACTCGACTCGAAAAAACCGAATAAATCGACTCAAGGCGAAAATACTCAACTCATCTTGACTCTAATCAAAATTTCATAAGCTCGACTTAACTCGAAAAAATTTCAAATAAAGTTTGAGTTGTAAAATAGAAACTCGAATAACTCAATTTTTAGTAATTAATGAATTTATTTTTAAGTTCGAGGCGAGTCCCTTAATTTTTTATTATATATATACCGATATATAAAAATATGAAGAAATATTGCAACATATGAAAAAATATGAAGAAATATATATATATATATGCATATCTTATATGATTAGAGAAAGTGATTTAAAACCACGCCGACTCAGGAGTCAATACAATCGTCAGCAATGGTGACAAGAGAACCAAAACCTGTATCGAGGAGGTAAAGTCTCCATTGAAGTGGGTTTGGCAAAGATGGTCGAGATAGGCTTGGTGCAGCAAGGTTCAGAAGACATAAAGAAAACCTCCAAAGACCGTTTTCCATACTATGGTTGAGAAAATCATGATATCCAAAACTGTGCAGAGTTTAAGCTCTAGTTCAGAAATTCATCTACAACAAAGAGTTGGAATTTTTCGAAGAGAGAAAATTGAAAGAGGTCAACTCGGAACCTACGGCTTTTCGTCGGCTGCCTGAAACTATTGTGTCAGAAGAATTTATCCACCCAAACAGGTTAAGAAAGATGAAGAAACTGAGGTGGGAAAAATGTTAGAAGCTTTGGATATTAATGTTGTGACTATTGGAGAAAGCGAAGGAATTTATCTAAGGGGAATTTGTCCTTATACCCATGATACTGTTCTGAACAGTGCTTAGAAGTGTTTCAGAGTAATGTTCAAAACGCACTTGTTATTATTGCCCGAAAGCAATAAGGGTCTTTTGTAAAGGGCATATGCTTACTGTCCTTATGTCAATACAATAATACTTTTGTGTCCTATCTGGCAAGCATTTCTTTTTCTTATTATTTATTATTCTTTATATACACTCATGCCATAAATTGCTCATTCCTGAAATTCATTTGCTTTATGAACATCGTTATCAGGTCCCCTGATATCAATGTATCAAGCGACACTAAGACTGATCCGAAACCTATTTTTGAGCAAGATGTGTGTCTAGATGAATCTCAGGACTTCGAAGAAAATCAAGATTGTGATCTATCTCCCAATCTGTTGAATGGTCGAGCGAGATGAAAAGCAAATCTTACTTCAACAAGTGGGTAAAAGTAGCCACTTACGCTAATCAGCAGTGTGCAGATTCCTAAAGAAAGAAATCATATGTCAGTATGGGATGCTGAAAGTATTATATCAGACCATGCAATGAAACTATAGAAGAAGTGTGCAAACAGTTCAAGATATGATATCACAATTCCTCACCATATCGTCCTCAGATGAACGGAGCAGTGGAAGCAGCCAACGAGAATATTAAGAAGATTGCTGGAAATATGGTAGAAACTTGTAAAGTCTGGCACGAAAAACTACCATTTGCTCTATATGCTTATCGCACATCGGTCAAAACCCTCACTGGGGCACCTATTTTTCCTTGGTTTATGGGATGAAGACGATACTACCCTTCGAGGTCGAGATTCATTCCCACAAGAATTTTGTCAAAATTAAAACTGGATAAAGTAGAATGGATTCAAACCAGATATGACTAACCTATTTTGATTGAAGAGAGAAGGCTGAAATCAATCCAGCATGTTCACCAGTACCAAAAAAGATGATATGAGCCCATAATAAGAAGGTTCGCCCAAGAAAATTCGAGGATGGGACCTAATGCCAAATTGAACCCGCCAATTCAAAAAAAAAATCTCGGAAGAAGTGAATGCCGAATTTGGAAGGTCCATACGTTGTGAAAAAGCCTTTTATAGTAGAGTTTGGATTTTGGCCAAAATGGATGGTAAAGATCTACCTAGCCTTGTGAACTCAGATTCGGTCAGGAGATATTTCGCTTGAAAAGGGGGCATCTCAAATTTTGATAAAAGAAGGCAAAGCTATGAAATGATCAATTATTTCGAAAACCCTACGGAAGGAAAGGGATTCTGCGTGTTGAGGTATCGACAAAGCACTCAAGATCTTTTAGACACATGAGGTTTCTCGGCGAGCTAGTTCAGCAAAGCTCGTTTGCTTGATATCTGGGGCACATAATTTTGTCCTTTTGCTTTATTCTCTTTCAATGTTTGCCATTTGAATGTCATGAATTTTATTCTCAATAAATTTTTCCTTCCATCTTATGTCCTTGTTTACACATATATTATACGTTGACATGACAGTCAGTGAGCTAACAAATATGAGAAGATCTCTACATTGCTTTTGAAAGATTCCCAAAAGTACAGGGACCAAAGGCAGTCCTAATAGAAAAAGGGGCATTCTCGGGAGTAAACAGCTCGAGAGAAAAGGAGATACTACCCAAATAGAATTTGGGGCAAATAGTTCTCTTGCAATATGATCGGACCTGAAAAAAAGAGAAAGCCCAGTGACTCAAATAGAGTTCGAGTAGTCAAGAATGTCGGTTTAAGAACAAAAATAGATACTCGAGCCAATCTTAAGACTAAAAATCATTCTCAAATGGCATTTTGCATTCATGCTAGAAATCATTCACACATTCATTAAAACCATTTAACATCAAGCACGTACATCATACGTACATCTAAAGTTTATCATGCATTTAGACTAAACACATACATTTAGGCATAAAGATACGTTCATACTAAATGCATTTTTTTGGCTTGAATGTACAAAACAGGTACAGGAAATAGACCGAAGACCTCAACCATGGGAGCAACAACATGATGACCGGTGATAAGTGCTACGCAAATGTGAAAGTATACACGTCGCAAGTAATAAAGTGATATGAGTATCGAGTATCGTCTCCACAGGGATTGGTTTGGGCCACTTTGCTTAAGTTACTGCACTGTGAAAATAAAAACACAATTGATAATAGAGGTTTTAATTAACGAGAAAAGTAAAAGCAATAAACTAAAAGAATAGATGAAAGAAAAAGAGAGAATAGGCAAGGTTATCGTGAGTTGAGGTGTGATAGCCGATTGGATCATCTTGGTAAAAGAGTGCAAGGGCAACTCAATTGCCGTGGCAACTTGCACAGCGGGGTTGCCTGGACAACTAGCTGGGCAACTACTTGGGCGTCTGGGCAGCAACTTCAAGGTTCGGCAGAGCGTTCTTCAATGGTTTCTTCTTATCCCTAAGTCGAAACTCTAGCTACTTGTGCATGCCTTGATAATACATCCCTGCGTGAATCAAGGGTGAACAACAACCAATCTTGCACTCCTCTTAGCCGTTGAAATCCTTAACTTATTCCTAAGCCGGATTAATCTTCACCATCAATAGATTGAATAAAGACCATACTCATTCGTTTCTTGAATCTAACTCTCCCGATATTAGATAAATAGATGAAGTTACGAGATCCTCTCCCAATTCACTCGCAAACAAGAATAAAAGCCAAGAATGAGTAAACCTTGAATTGAAAGTGCAAACTCTTATTACCTAAACAAAATCCAATTGTTTTTCACAACAACAAAACACAATAACCCCAACCAATCAAGTTAGTTCATGGTTGGGTTCAAAAGATATACAAAGAATAATCCCCAAACCATGAATCTAATGGAAGCAAAGAAGAAGAAGAAGTCGAAATTTCCCCTAATGCTCTCTATCGAAATTTCTCTATTTTTCTCTATATATGGATTGTCGAAATCTCCTTGCTATTTATAGGGCTAGGCCAAAGTCCTTCTTTGATGAGGAGTTTAAGTTGGAATTAAATTATCTTTAAAGAATATAATTCTTTATTATAATTGTATTCCTACTAGAACTTCTCCTATCTTCTTGGAATTTAATTCTTCTTTAATCTCTGCATGGAAATCAAATTTCTTTGGGTTTGGGCTTTGCTCCACGTCATCTTGGGCTTGTCTAGTCATCAATTTTGACATCCCTATTGCATTTTCTCTTTGTCGACAATTGCCATGGCAACTGGCTTCGGCGTCTCCTTCATGCATTGCCCTGGCAACTAGCTCGGCATATCCTTCATGCATTGCCCTGGCAACTAGCTCGACATTGCTTTGGCAAGTGATCCTGCACATACACACACAAAAACACACCAAAGCAGCATCTTTTTCCACAAAAATCACCAAGTTATGTAATCAAGCTCAACGGTGGAAAGAAACATGAATTAATGCATGAATGACTAATTATGCAACTATTATGAGCTTAAGTCTAACAATAATATGAGTAAAAAGGGTAATAAAAATAGTACTTTTGAACACTTATCACGCCCCCAAACTCGAACTATTGCTTGTCCTCAAGCAATGCAAACTAACAATCACCTGCCAAGACTTTAATCATCAAAGACATGCTTCAAACTTGAATTCAAACCTCGGAATCGTAGCACAAAGTATGATCACCTTTTAATTTTTCGGATAACACAAAAATTACCCGGAACCAAACTATAGTGCTCGTGACAATGTGTGTGCGTAGTTGTGTACAAGTTGATTTTCAAGATTCTATGTGAACAATAGGCTTTTATCAATTTAATTGTCGGGCATTTATTTTTATTTTCACTAGAGCCAATTTCGGGCTCCTCTAGCAAAGTAAGCAATTTCTTATTTTATTTTAGTCGACTAGAGCCAATTTTGGGCACCTCTAGCGATTCTTTAATGTGCATTAACTACTAGAGCCAGTTTCGGGCACCTCTAGCAAGAAAGTGTATTTACTACTAGAGCCAGTTTTGGGCACCTCTAGCAAGAAATTAACTTTTAATTTTCAATTATAAATTTACCCAAATTTTAAGCAACCTAAGTTCACTAAGTTTCTTTCAATCAACAAGCCACAACCGTGTAAAAAAAATTCAGCATCATAGTAAAATTCTAAGTTTTTTTCACGTAATCCTAAAATTAAATGTTCTTTCAATTAAGTGCAGTGGCAAAAATTCATCATTGGATATTCAACAAGTCTTAAGCAATTAAATCAAATTAAAGGCATGACAAGTAACATATGCAACCTATATGCGATTGCTAAAGATGAATGCAACTAAACATCAAACTAACTAGAAACCAACACCCCCCAAACTCGAGGGAAGCATTGTCCTCAATGCACGTAAAAGTGAAACAAAATTTAAAAGAAACTAAATGAAATGAGTTAGTCGAAGAGGTCGTCACCTCGAGTGATGAGTTTCCTTCGTGCCGTTTGCTTGATTCAATTTCCGGTCAGTGGTTGAATGCTTGTGGCTGGTACCGCGTGAATAGCATTGCCTTGATTTGGTCCATGTTTGCCGATGCAGGTTTACTTGCATGTGCATCAGTAGTTGCCGAAGCCATTGTTGTTGCCTGGGCATCGCCAGTTTCTGTTGTGGTTGCTGTGGCGAGTAGTCGGCAGTAAATTTCCTTATCATGGTGGTTGTGAGTCTTGTTGTGGAAAAGAAAATAAAGAAAACCTGGAAACTAAAGATAATGAAGAAAAATAAAATATATCCTAAAAATAAAGAGAAAAAATAACAAAAAATAATATAACAAAATAGTTCAAAAAATAAAAATAAAAATAAATGTATCAGTAGTTGCCATGGCGTCGAGGGTTGCCGAGGCATGCACATCCATGGTTACCGAGGCGTCATGGGTTGCCGAGGCGTGCGCGTCCATGGTTGCCGAGGCGTGCGTATCAGGAGTTGCTGCGGTGTTGAAGATTGCCGTTTTCGATACTTCTTATAGTCCATCCGCACCCTCCATCGGGTGATAATATTGCCCAAAAAGAGTTTGGCCAATGTGCTTGCCACTACTCCCTTTTGCGTTACCATGGTGGAGGTGTCTTTCTTCTTTGTTCGCTTGTAGTCCATGTATACTCTCCACCTTGCTACTATTCCTGAAGGCACAAATATATTAATAGGAAAAATTATATCCATTCTGAACCATTCAATTACCTCATTCTTGTCGACTTCTATCATGGTTGGATGTAGCCTTTGTTGTCGTGGCAATTGCTGCTCAAGCCAATTGCCGTGGCAATCAGTTGTCAAATTTTGCTTTAAGTCAAGGGAAGAACCAATTTTCTGAAGGGCTTTATGCATCCAAACACCTTTTTCTTTTGGCCTCTCAAACATCTCCATCGATAGAGATTTTGATGGCTTCAAATCTTCCAACCTCGGTTCCTCAAGACATACCCAAATGGACGAGGTGAGTTTTAAAGAATTCAAAAGGTTCAACTATTACCTGCTCATATTCCATTGGCAAAGTATTATCATCTCGTTGATCTTGCATGTGGTCGTGTAATTGCCGTGGCAATTGTAGATGAGAGCAATCTACACATTCCTGCTTCAACATCAACGTTGTAACTTTCTCGGGCATCGGGTTCCTCGAGAATTTGCTGTAGTATTGTTGTTCTCAGCTTCACTGAGTGTTGTCGCGGCATTGCTCTGTTCAGGCTCCTCAATCATTGCCGAGGCAATTTGTTGTTCAGGCTCATCATGTGTTGGACAGTCTCTTTCATTGGCATCCTCTTGACTTTGAGGTTCTAGTTGTTCCTCACACATCGGAGAGATTTCTTGCCTTGGGACATCAGTATCCCTAGGAATGAATTGTTGGTGCATGTTATCCATGACATATGTGGATCTCCCCAATTGATCTTCTGAATCCCCTAAGGTTGCATCCCACTGAGCTATCCTCGTATCCATAGATTTTGATAGTTCTCGAATCTCTTCAATTGATCCGTCAAGTCTAGCCAAGGAAGCTAGTAACGTTTCCTCCAAGGAATTGGAATGCTCTTGAAAATGACTACATTGCCATGGCATATCTGTTGCTGCGGCAAAATTGTCATGGTAAAAAAAATTTTGAGCTTGTTGACCATACCATGAAGAATTTTGCTGTTGGTTCCCTCTATGGTCCTCCATGTAGTTATATGCACCGAAAATGTGAGGGCAATTTTCAAACACATGATGTTCTCCACACATAGCACAAGATTTTTCCACGGTATAAGATCTTTGGGCTTTTCTCGGTTGGTATAGGTAATCATCAAAGGGTGCAAGAAACTCTTGATTGGATTGATTCATATCTTCCAACATCATCTCTCGAATAGATCGGCTTTTATTTCCTGACATGTTGATGTCCCTTAACTTGTAGCGCACCTAATTTTTTTTTTATAAAACAAACAAAAAGAAAAGTTAGTAAAACTAATTGAAAAAAATGCAATAACAAAAACAACTAACACCAATTGCCAATCCCCGACAACGGCTCCAAAAACTTGTTGCGTGTGATAAGTGCTACGCAAATGTGCAAGTATACACGTCGCAAGTAATAAAGTGATATGAGTATCGAGTATCGTCTCCACAGGGATTGGTTTGGGCCACTTTGCTTAAGTTACTGCACTGTGAAAATAAAAACACAATTGATAATAGAGGTTTTAATTAACGAGAAAAGTAAAAGCAATAAACTAAAAGAATAGATGAAAGAAAAAGAGAGAATAGGCAAGGTTATCGTGAGTTGAGGTGTGATAGCCGATTGGATCGTCTTGGTAAAAGAGTGCAAGGGCAACTCAGTTGCCGTGGCAACTTGCACAGCGGGGTTGCCTTGGCAACTAATCAATGGTTGCCTGGGCAACTAGCTGGGCAACTACTTGGGCGTCTGGGCAGCAACTTCAAGGTTCGGCGGAGCGTTCTTCAATGGTTTCTTCTTATCCCTAAGTCGAAACTCTAGCTACTTGTGCATGCCTTGATAATACATCCCTGCGTGAATCAAGGGTGAACAACAACCAATCTTGCGCTCCTCTTAGCCGTTGAAATCCTTAACTTATTCCTAAGCCGGATTAATCTTCACCATCAATAGATTGAATAAAGACCATACTCATTCGTTTCTTGAATCTAACTCTCCCGATATTAGATAAATAGATGAAGTTACGAGATCCTCTCCCAATTCACTCGCAAACAAGAATAAAAGCCAAGAATGAGTAACCTTGAATTGAAAGTGCAAACTCTTATTACCTAAACAAAATCCAATTGTTTTTCACAACAACAAAACACAATAACCCCAACCAATCAAGTTAGTTCATGGTTGGGTTCAAAAGATATACAAAGAATAATCCCCAAACCATGAATCTAATGGAAGCAAAGAAGAAGAAGTCGAAATTTCCCCTAATGCTCTCTATCGAAATTTCTCTATTTTTCTCTATATATGGATTGTCGAAATCTCCTTGCTATTTATAGGGCTAGGCCAAAGTCCTTCTTTGAGGAGGAGTTTAAGTTGGAATTAAATTATCTTTAAAGAATATAATTCTTTATTATAATTGTATTCCTACTAGAACTTCTCCTATCTTCTTGGAATTTAATTCTTCTTTAATCTCTGCATGGAAATCAAATTTCTTTGGGTTTGGGCTTTGCTCCACGTCATCTTGGGCTTGTCTAGTCATCAATTTCGACATCCCTATTGCATTTTCTCTTTGTCGACAATTGCCATGGCAACTGGCTCGGCGTCTCCTTCATGCATTGCCCTGGCAACTAGCTCGGCATATCCTTCATGCATTGCCCTGGCAACTAGCTCGGCATTGCTTTGGCAAGTGATCCTGCACATACACACACAAAAACACACCAAAGCAGCATCTTTTTCCACAAAAATCACCAAGTTATGTAATCAAGCTCAACGGTGGAAAGAAACATGAATTAATGCATGAATGACTAATTATGCAACTATTATGAGCTTAAGTCTAACAATAATATGAGTAAAAAGGGTAATAAAAATAGTACTTTTGAACACTTATCAACCGGCCTTTAGCCCTGAAGGAGGTCGAATACGCAAAAAGCTCAAACATCCAGATGAAAAATGATAAATTTTTTTGAACGGATTACTAACTAATGTTTCATCTTGTTTTCAGGTCATGACTTCCCCGCCATGAAGTAGCGGAATCAACCTTTTCCCGATCTCACCTCCGTCAGTGGTGATGGGCCAGTTTAATCCTGATTTTGTACCTCCGATGGTGGTGTCGCAAGTCAATCTCCTTTGAGAATAAGAGAATAGATGACATTAGGGTCATTCAGCTCAAAAGTTCAAATTCAGAAAAGAATGAGAACAACGAAACTTGAGGGGCAAACGTTTGCCGAAATGAATTTTGAACAAGAATGAAATCAGAAGATTAAGATAAGCCAGAAGAAAAAGACTTATGCAAGTACTTGATCCTTTCTCAAAAGACCAAAAATTTACAGGGCTGACATCTGCAAACACGAAGGAACAGATCATCGTCGTCAACAAATTCCAAACATCCTTGACACAAGAAGTGGGGCAAATATTGTATAGCGCCTTCAACCAAGAAAAAACAAACAAACATCAACAAGATCCAACATCCTTGATATTAGGGAGTGAATCAACCAAACCAAATATCCAGACCAAACCTTTTAGTTTCACAGTCTTACAATAAAGCAGTTAATTTTTGGCTCACTTTGACCAAACACTCTTTTAATTTTTAAGGTTTTATCTCACCCGTAACATGGTGTAGCGGATCAACTCCCTTCTACAAATCTTGACTCTTCAACAAATGGTGGAACAGATCAAACACATCAACAATTTTATCTCCCTGAGTTTGCAGCGAAATGAGCACGTCAATAGTTTCATCTCCTTAGGTTTGCAGCGGAATGAGCGCGACAACAATTTCATCTCCCTGAGTTTGCAGCGGAATAAGCACGTCAACAGTTTCATCTCCCTGAATTTGTAGCAGAATGAGCGCGACAACAAGTTCATCTCCCTAAAGCCGTAGCGGAATGGACCTCCCAATCGTCTCATCTCCCTGAAGTGGCAGCGAAATAGGTACTCCAACAAGTTCATCTCTCTGAAGTGGCAGCAGAATGGACACCTCAAAAAGTTCATCTCCGTGAAGTGGCAACAAAATGGACCTCTCAATCGTCTCATCTCCCTAAAGTGGCAGCAAAATGAGTACACCTCAACAAGTTTATCTCCCTGAAGTGGCAGCAGAATGGACCTCTCAACCATCTCATCTCCCTAAAGTGGCAGTGGAATGAGTACACCGACAAGTTCACCTCTTTGAAGTTGGTAGCAGATCCCACATTTTTTCCAAATCTTGCTTCGCCGTTGTTGGTGCAGCATGTCAGATTTTTGCCCATGTCTAGTTTCCCCAATGATGGTGCAACTAGACCAAATATTTTTCTCGAATTTTCTCCCCAGACATATGGTTAAAAGGAAAAAAAATTCTAAAAAAGAACAAAAAATGAAAAAGTCAAAAAAAGAAGAAAACCGAAGCTCTCATCAGATCACACATCTTCATTAGAGTGGAAGTCGGATCAAAACTCTCTTCAGATCATGCCTCTTCGTCCGAGTGGAAACCTGATCAAATTTTCCTCTACCGTTTCCGTCTCTTCGTCAGTGTTGTAGATAGATCAAAGCCATTTCGACAAGTCCAACAGAAATGTTGGTACAACATCTTAAACACGGTAAAGTTTAAGAAAATGAACAATTCAAATGACCATTAAAAATCCATTTTCATGAATGGTCGAAGGAAAATAAATCTTTCGAAAAATCCAATTTCATGATTGGTAAAAACCGATTGTACCTAGGGGAATGGTACAACTAGCCTGGAGCAAACGAATACCAATAAAGGCAACTCAAATTCGTTGATCCCTGTGCATTTGGAAAAATTCAAAAGAGATCTATGAGCTGAGCTCTGGATCAAAACTTACTGACTTTCGGTCCTGCCTCCTCGGCGATATTGTAGCTGGGCCCAAGCCTTCATCGTTCGATCTTGTGTCTTCATCAGAGTTACAACTGAATCAAGTTTTGCAGACCTTACCTCTCTGTCAGTGTTGCAGTTAGGTCAAATTTTCTCCAGGCCTTGCGTCGTCTTTAGAGTCGTAGCAAGTCGAGCGCATTTTGTCTCTTCCAATGGATCACCTCTGGTCTTTGTCTTCCCCAACGAATCCTCCATTTTGAAGATTTTACGTACAAGAGCAGTGAGAAGATCAAGAGAAGCCCAAAGTAGGAGCGGTGGCCAGAGAAATGACCTTTGACTCGACCAGACAAAAATAGTTGTTCTTTTGTCTTTGCTCTATTCTTGTTATACAACAATAAGCAAAGAGGGGCAGTTGTAAATACCTATTTTGTCCGGGCTTAAAACCCAATCTAAATAAACTAAATTCATTTTAAACCCATACCCATTTACAGACCCAATTACCCTTACCCGAATACCAGTTAAAACCCAAACCCATTACAATAAATTACCCAAAACCCCCAAAATAAAAAAAACACAACCGGCCCAATAAACCCAACCCAAATTATAACCTAAACTAAACCTAACCCTAAAAAATGATAACCCTAGCCTCTTTTATCCTATTGGCCGCCGCCGCCACCAAGCGTTGAAGCTGTTGTCTTCGTCGTTTAAGCCGCTGTCGACACTCATGACTCGACACTCATCCCCATCGCCCAAACTCGGCCACATAGCCGCCACATGCTATCACCTCCCTTGCCACCTATGCCTGACCATCATCCTCGTCACCACCATTACGTGGCTAGACGAGCGCAACCTTTCCCCCAATATATTTTTGCCGCTGCAACAATAAAAGGGGGCAGAGATCAGATTCAAAGAGAGAGAAGTTCTGAAAAAATAGGGAGATTCAAATATGTAAAAGAGTTTTTCAGTTTGAAATAAAAAAGAGAAGCTTTTATTTTCAGTATTATCCTCCAAACATCGAACACAAACACTAAAAAAGATTCGAAAAGGCAAAAGGAAAAAATACCTTTATTTTTTTTCACCTTAGATCTGCACGTTTGGGGGACACTTTGCTAAAATCCGGACTCAGATTTGAAATCGGCATATTGAAAAGAGCTGAAAAGGTCCGGCTTTTCATCATTTCGACCACCATAGAGGGCGGTAGCCGTCGCCGGCAGGTGGTAGCCTGCGGCCGCTCGTGGCGAGCGGCACGACAAAGGGGAGTTGAGAGAATCTGAGGGGAAAGTTAAATTCTTTTGGATTATCAATACACAAATGAATTTTTTGGGATGAATCTGATATTTAAGTGCATTTCAAAACGACGCCGTTTTGGGCGTCCTTGTTCATGCCCAAAATAACGTCGTTTAAGCTAGGCGACCCGGATATGCAACCCGACCTAGGAGGATCCGCGTTTTTTTTAACAAAATGGGGAAATTGCATCAATCGTCCCTCCGCCTTTCGTATCCTCACGATTTTGCACTTTAATTTACATTTTCTTTCATTTTCTCCCCTTTCACAGTTTTATTAGTTTTCATTCTTTTAATTTAGTCATTGTTTTAATTTCTTTTCTATATTATTATATATTACTATTATTAGTATTATATTAAATTATTATCATTATATGATATATATTATTAAATATTATTATATACTATTATTGTTATTATTAATATTATTATTTACATAATATTTACGATTTAATATATATTCTTATACATCATGTACGTATTTTAAATTTCAAAAATGGTTTTTAGCAGTTATCGTGAAAAACGTATCTCAAATGTAAGAGATGTCTCTTTCGGTTAATCTCCATCGGGAAATATCTTTTTTTTTATTTTTAAACTATAATTTTCAAATTAGATTCTTTTATTCGGGAATCTAACAAGAAATTATGCCTGGTGTGTAGGGGTGTAAATTTTTTTCATACAAAAGTATATTTTTTAAATATTTTAATAGGATCACAAATTTTAAATTAAATTCAAATTATTAATTTTCATCTTTAAGACAATAAGTAATCGACCAAGTACAAATTCTGGGTGTTGTGGGGTGCTCACCCTTCCCCACACGTAATTGACTCTCAAACCTATTTTTCTAGTTTCGCAGACAAAAACTCATTATTTTAATAAAATAACGCAAAACAGATTTTATTAAAATAACTGGGTTTTTAAGTGATCCAATATTACTTAAATAAAAAAGATTGGTAACGACTTTATCTGTAAACGAATTAAGCATCCAGACGCGGGACATGACCGTTGTACAATGATGTTTCTCGCTTCATACGAGATCCTCAATTCAAACTTCGTCTTGTCCTACAAAATTGCTAAACCTCCTGATAATCCTTCTGCATCTGATACCCTATACTCCACTCCATCGACTTATGAACCTCTGCTTCATCGATCGATTTTTTCTTAGTTTCCTGCAAGAATAGCATCTCTACCTTCTGCTCAAAAACCAGCTTTTTAACTGCCGGCACTTTCTCCACTGACCCCAGTCCTCTTATATTCCAGGTAAGTATCCTCATTTCACTGCATCAGCACAAGCTTCTTATCTGCACTTTACTTTTCTAATCTGACGATATCACTAATTATTTCTCTCGTCTCCTTCAAACTGAATTCCCAGTTTCTTCCCCAGCTTCAAGGCTTTCTGCGCTTCCTTCGTCAACAACTACCATCTAGATACCAGATCCCAGTCTGATAGTGACCTCCCCGATAACTCTAAACATTCTTGTTTCTTCGCGTTGTTCCTTTCTCTTCTAAGTGCTCGATCATTCTTCTTCCTTTCCAAGATCGATGGGGATCTGTCTTGATAATCGCTCAAGGAGAAGTATCTTATATCTTTCAATTTCTTATTTGCCAAATTAGGAGAAGATCCCTTTATTCCACACCCACGTCTAGGGTTACTATTTTCACAGAGCTGTGGCGATTTTGGGAAGATCCCCAATTATCTATATTTCCATTAATTTTATCCACAGATGCTTCCCAAGTAGACTTACTAATACTTGTGGGATTGGATTTTTCATTGGATTCCATAGCATTAAAACCCATGCATTTTAAATCATCCAAGGCCCGTTCCGATATACTATTTTGTTCTCCTCCAATTGGCCCAATATTCATATCCGGGTCCGGGTTTGATAAATCTCCCTGGTCTCCTCCATCCCTTGCTCCATTTCGGCCACTTCAACCCAACTACCCACTTTTTAAGGCTCACCCATATTTGGACATATTACCAGTTCGGTAACAGTTCTTCCTTCCCCATGCTGCTGATCATTATTATATTCTCCCTTTTCAAAAAGCACACCACCCTTCATATCATTCTCCCCAAGATGCCTAGTGGGTTCCTTAACAGCTATATCATCAAATTTACTTCCCTCCTTTTCAATAAAGCAAGCATTTAATGAATCATCATGCGTTGAATCATTCATGTCTGCTCCCTTTTCCGATAATCTTCTCCTGCTTGAAACCGCCGACAAGTTGTCGACAGTTCCTGCTCTTCTTCACCATTCTCCTTTGGCTTCTCCTTCAATACACAATTAGAGTTATCCGAGAAACCCAGCTCTTTAACTCTAATGACATAACTTGTATCTCCCACTTCAATTTCCACAAGTTCTTCAATTTCTTTGACATTTTCAGTTGTAATGAGTATCGTCATTTTCTCTGTCCTTACACATGTTTAAGTTTTCTCCCACAACCTCCAAGGATCCCCATAGCTTTGCAATCCTTTTGAACGTTACACGATTCTAGCAATGCAGTGGTATTCCTGTCACCTCCAGCCAGGTAGTTCTTTCACTCAGTTTTAGATTCTCAGACCATGGCATCACCGCTTCGAATATTTCCCTTAAGTACGACCGGTTGACATCTTCTAACATAATGTATAAATCTTCATCTTCAATAACGAGTAGGAACAGCTTGTCTCACATCCTTTTTACTTTGATGTCTCCTAACCCCCAGGCCCCAAGCTTCAAATCTGGCGATTACATTCCTTACACTACAAACTGTCGCCATTTTTCCTACCAGACTTCTCTTGAATCTCCATAAATCTTCCTTTTCCACATGCCCTAACACTTTTTTTCCACTTTTCTGTATTTAACGTACTACTCTCGCCCTTCTCTTTGGTCCGAGTCATAACCTCAGACGGTGTGATTTCTTCCCTAGGGCTTCCATTATCATTCTTATTTCCAACTTCCTGATTCTTCCTCACCTCGCCTCATCCGTTGCCATTTGATTTCCCCCCGTTCAAAATTATTTCCAGGATTCACCCAAGGTCTGACCTTCCTCCAATATGAAGTTCTACTATCGAACTTTGCAATAGAAACTAAAATGTGTGACCCATAAAGTTTGAAAGTTGAAACCATTCAGTCTCTCCATTGCCCTGTTTTCGTCTCTTCTGTTGCTATATCTCACAAAACCGAATCTCCTCCCATTTCTATCTCGTTTACTCGCCACAAAATTGTCAACAACATCCCCACGAAAGCTTGTCTTAATCCACTCCAGTGCATCGTCGGAGATAGATTCCCTACAAAGAGGGTGACTATCCGGTTCCCGTTTCTCGCCATTTATTTCCTATAGGGACTAATAGATTTGGTGTTACATAGAGAAATCTTGAGAGTTAAATACACCCTAAATACTTTGAGAGTTTTGAGTGAAACCATGTGAGGATGTCAAGTTTATTGCAGTTGATATTGGTAGATTAATGAGATATTTTGATTTTTATTATAAATCTATCTTATGAATGCTCATTATCTTAATTGTCATTATGATTCAAATCTTTGATGTGTGCTTAACTTTATTAGTATTGTGGCATATTAAACGAGATAAAAGGAGGTAGATGGGGAGTTGGTATGTTGAGTTGAGGTATGCTTGAGGATAAGCATGAATTACGTGTAGGGGAATTTGATAGGTTATAATTATATACTCTTTGTTGTGTTTAATTGTGAAAATTATTTTTGTTTTAATGTAAGATGTGAAATATGGATGCAATGGTGAAAATTAGCTCAAAAGCATATTCTTAGATACCCATGTGAAAATCAAGTCCTTTGGAAGAAAGTAGGATGAGACAGAGCTCATATTCGATAAGGCATGACCACGCCTTGTGACTGAGGCGAGGCTGGTGTTGAGGTGAAGATGCAAACTTTTGGAGCCAATTTTGTGATGAAGCCAACTTTTATAGTTATTTCCACTATTGTGGAAGTATTAGACTAAAAATCAATCTTTTTTACTAATTAGGACTTTATTTATTTAGATTTTCTTTTATCATATCTTTCCTTATTGGATTAAAACTCAATTAAAGGATATTTACTTTTAGGTTTATGGTTTTGCTCTCTACATAAAGAGCTCATTAAACCTTTAGAAGAGAATCAATCTTTTGACGTCTCTTCTCTCTTGTATTCTTATTCTACCAAGTGTAGTTAAGCTTTTATTTCTATTTAAGGGTGAAGTGATTCTGCTGCAATTTTGGGAGGCTTGTATTAAACTAGTATTTCTCATTTAATTCTAGTAATATTTATTTTTTATTCTTATTTTTATGAATACTTGATATTGATTAAATTGACGCCTTAATTGATATCGACTGTTCTATCGCTATCCGTGGCGCGAGTAGCAAAGGGTAAGACTCATGTTTTGTGTTCGTTAAACTACACATCTCGCATGATACTTCCTAGGGAAATAAAGGTACAATATTAATTTGATTGATTTTGTTTTAGCCATTCTCATGAATCTTAATGTTATCATTAATTTTATTTAATGGTAAATTTCGGTTTAAATGCTTGTTGAGGAGGGGTGCTTAGATCAGGGAGTGTGATGAGAGACTAATTGGCCGAGTAAAGATGAGATGGTAATTTAATCTATCTCCCGAGTTGTTTTGAGCTGGGTTTATTCGCTGCACTTAAGATTTTCGTGGTGGTGGAACACGTGAAGAATTAGATTGAATGGTAAGTTCATTAGGGAATGCGCAGTTCGTTTATGGCTCAAGGAAAAGAATTACTGTGGCGGATTATCTGCAATTGCTGGTTGAAAAAGACATGATGTACTCGAAGCTTGGTGGTATTGGTGAGATTAAAGTTCGGTGGGAGCTTGAAGGGACCTAGATAGTGCTGTTCTGGAATTTTGGTTATTGTAAAAGGGTAGGGATTGGTGTAGTCTGTTTTATATAGCATTTTGCTACTATGTTTTGGGTGAGTTTGTTTAGAATTTTATCTTGAATGTGATGAACTCTTTTCTTCCTACTTAAAGTAGGAAGATTTTTTACGAGACTCACAATTCAGGATTAAGTGTTTTGTGTTTTATGATTAAATGAATAAAACCTTATTTGCCGAGAAAAGAAAAAAGACTAATCAGTTATAAAAAGAGAATAATTGCTTGTTGTGGTGTACCCCAAGTAGACTAATTTCTTAGATATAAGAAATTCATCTTTAAGCCTATGATTAAATTTACAGTTGGATGAAAATCACACATTTAGATTGGAAATTCGGTAAGATTGATATTTGTTATTTTTATTTTCAGTTTTTAATTATTATCTTTAATTTAGGTTTGATAAACACCCTCAATTTTACTTTATTGTTTAAACTATGAGATTCTAATTTCAGCTCTCTTGGGATTCAACTTGATCTCACTCTTACTACAAGTTAGTTTAGTAAATTCAGTTTTATTTTGTAGGACTTCGACAACTCTGTCATGTTTCAGGATGCGTTGGAAGACTAAGAGGTCCCAACATGTCGACCCATAAATGCTCGGATCCCTTCCGAAACGTCGTCGCAAGTTTGTTGTCGTTTCAGACTTGTTAAACAATTTCATATTCTTGTCTAAAATCTATTACTTTACCCCTCTCATGCATGTACCAGTACCCATATAAATCGTCGTGGGGATCTCCGAAAGTATCATCATCGATCCTCATTACTTTACAAAGTTGGATGGCCATAAGGGTAATTTACCCATTTTTAACAAAAATCTGATCTCCCATAACATGAGCGTGGCTGGTTGGAGTAAGTTTGGAAATTCTCCTTATATTCCATAAAAATAATTAGGAAGTGGTCTATGCATCGTTGTAAATATGATTCAGTCTAGTTTTATTTAAAACACATGGTGATTAATTTTGATATGTATTTTAAAAATATGAATATTTGAATGTTGAAAGGTTATAAAAATTTGATAGATGATTTCTTAGAAAACAATTTTAGATTCGTTCAAAACAAACAATTTTTGACTTCGAGTTATATATTAGGAGTTATTAAATTTTGAGCGAGCAAAGGTTAGAAAAAAAGAAGAAAGCAGGATGTTTCCAGAAACAACAATGACAGTGACTTCAAAAGTTCGTCATAAATCGTACGAGTAAAATTAGAAGAGCCAATTTATATGGGTTGGAAAGGTTATCGAATCTAGTTTCTTTTAGAAAAAACGGATAATGATTTGGAACTATAGATTATTAGTTACATATTTTCTTTTAAAGGTAATGCAGACTGCCATGTTTCAACATTTAATATTTTATTCATGTTTTATAGTTTTGAAATAGTTTGTTTGTTGTTGTCAAAACTAAATTTATCATTTATGTTTGTAATTTTGGAGATTTAATGTTGGGTGTTTGTTGTAATGTATTCAGTTTTGTTTATTTTCTTGGGGATGAGGATTAACTGAAACTGCGGAGATCCATAAGGGATGGCGTAGGGATGAAAAATACCTAAAACATTTAATGGCAATTTTCCGAAACTATACCCACAAGTGTTAGGGATGGAGTGGGGAAGAATACAAAACCGTTGCCAATCCGCCCCATTGCCACACTTACATAGAACAAATAATCGTTTCACTATTCAGAACTATATTTAAAAAAACTTACAACCTTGCAAAGACATGCAATTTCAAAAGCTCTCCTTTAGGAAAAATTATTAGATGGACTCGTCACACCACGTCATCTGTAGTCCCATCAATAAGGCCCATCCATCTTAATTTTTTTTCAAGGTGAATCTTCACCTCTTTCTTACATGTAAATAATAAGAGGGTAGTTATATGAAAGTTACATTGTAATGGACAAACCTTATTAACTAGGACCACGCATGAGGTGATGAGTCGGATCCATCTAATAATTTCTCTTCCTTTAGACATTTTGGCCCTTACCATGCCATTCATTCACAAGATAGAAGTTTTAGCCCTACAAGTTCGACTACTTAACATGGCATTATGCTTTATAATAATGATAAATGTAGTATCCATTTACTTAGTGCATAAATATAATACAAATATTTCATTCTCTTTGACTATTGGCCTGTTCATTAACGGGAAATTGCATCTAATACATCATCCCATAATAGAATATATGGGATATATGGAGAGATTTTCAAATATGAGAGGCTCTTTTATTCCAACCATTGATTAATAAATAGTTGAAAACATGGACTGTTTGAGTCGTTGAACTCCTTTAATCAGAACATAAATTGTCTTAACAAGGCATATCAAGTCCCAACAATAATTTTCGGATTGATCAATCCTCAACACACACACAGTCACACACACACTTTCAGACATGGCTGAAGTGAAGCTGCTTGCAACGTGGCCGAGTCCTTTCTATTATAGAGTTGTTTGGGCATTGAAATTGAAAGGTATAGCATATGAGCTTGTAGAAGAAGATCTGACCAGCAAAAGTCCCCTACTTCTCCGACATAATCCTGTTCACAAGAAGATACCAGTACTCTTACATGGCGGAAAGTCAATTTGTGAGTCTATGATTATTCTTGAATATATCCAAGAGTATTGGCCACAAATTTCCTTGCTTCCAACTGATCCCTGTGATAGAGCAATCGCCCGTTTCTGGATTAAATTTGCGAACGAAAAGGTAAACCATTCGGCTTTACTCGTGGTTTCCAGCTTCAAAATATATGTCTCCTAATCACATGCTAACATAAATAAATCATGTCAAATTATATATTTGAAAGAATATATGAAATGTAAACTGTCTTTAAAATGGAAAATACATATTTCGAACTAGAAGTGATTAAATTAGTGACTAAATCCGTTAAAATCGCATATTATATGGAGACATTTTATAGAATTTGACCCTGCATCCTGGATTCTTACAGATTCCAGCAATATTGATGGTTTTTCGAACCAGTGGTGAAGAACAAAAGAAGGCAGGATAGCCTGGAAATGCTGCAAAGCATTGAAGAACATGCGCTTGGGGAGAAAACATTCTTTGGGGGAGATAAGATTGACATGGTGGATATAGCTTTTGTTCAACTTAGCCACTGGTTGCAAGTGATTGAAGACGTAACAGGCGTGAAGCTACTCCAACCTACCAAGTTCCCTCATTTACAAAGATGGATCAATAATTTCAAACAAGTTCCGGTAATCAAAGAAAACCTCCCTGACTACCAACACATGTTTGCATTCTTCAAGGGTCGTAGGGAAATGATACTTTCAGCCATGTTAGACTAAAGACTAGGGATCTAAGTTGCGGTTGCGTGACGTTTAGCGCGGTTGCAGACATAATTTAAGCTAATGCAGTCATGTGAGTATTGCGATCATGAATTTTTCAAAAGACATGCCTATTGTGGACATAATAGTTTCGGGTATCGTGGTTTTGGACAATGCCAAAACCGCTACATAATGGCCGCTATTACGATCGCGGACCGCTATTTAAATCCCTGCTAAAGTTAGTTGTTGGTTTTATTAATCAGTTGGGTCAATATTAGTTACGGGCGGCTACAGTTAGTTGGGTCTTGTTAGCAGAGGACGAATCCTGAATTCATTTTCATATCACTTTATTTCAGTGTAAAAAAAGGGTAAACTACACCAGTAGTCACCGAACTATGATCACAAGCGTGGTGGCAGTGTCGGCCAGGGTAATTCGAGAGCTCGTGTTGTAGTTAAGTGTGGGCGATGTGGTAGACGCCACACGAGTGAGTGTTGGGGAAATACCATGAGTTGCTGGATATGTGGGTCTCCTTCTCACAAGGAGCGTGATTGTCCTCGTGTTGTGGGGGATACATCGGTTCGAGTTGTTGTACCTATTAGGGGCTTAGGCCGTGGCAAGGGTAATTTCCAAAGACATGGGGATGGGCAGAGGGTTATGGCTCATGTTGTTGTTGTACAACCGGAGAATGGTGGGCCAGTGCGGATCTATGCTCATCGTGAGGGTTGCAATGACACTGATGTGATCGTAGGTACCTTTACCTTGCATTTTTGTTGTTGTTTTCTTTGATTGATTCGGGGTCTACGCATTCTTACATATTGAGCGAGCATGCGCATTTGTTGAATGTTCCTGTTGAGATCTTAGATGTTGGCATATTAGTAACTGTTTCTTTTGGAGAGATGGTTACGATAAAAATGTTGTATAGGCATTATCCTTTGGCAGTGCAAGGTCACAAGTTTGCTGCGGATCAGATAGAATTGCCATTCCATGGTTTTGACGTTATTTTAGGTATAGATTGGTTGAGTGAGCACAAGGCGGTGGTGGATTGTGAATCCAAAAGGATTTATTTGAGGTTAGCCGATGATTATGAAGTTGTGGTGGTTGGTAAGAATGTGAAATTCTTGTCCAATGTTGTTTCAGCTACTCAAGCGGAGAAGATGATGTTTGGCGGCTTCCAAGCTTATTTGGCTATCGTGATGAATTCAGAGGCCAAGGGTGTTTGAGTGCAGGACATTTGGGCTGTTTGTGATTATCTGAAAGTTTTTCCTGAAGAGTTTTCAGGTTTACCTCTGGATAGAGAGGTGGACTTCGTATTGAGACGTACGCGGGTACGACTTTGGTGTCCATTGCTCCTTATCGGATGGCACTGAAGGAATTGAAAGAGTTTAAGACACAGCTTCAGGAGTTATTGGATCATGGGTTCATTCGATCGAGAGTTTCGTCTTGGGGTGCTCCGGTTCTCTTCGCGAAAAAGAAGAATGGTATGATGTGCATGTGTATTGATTATCGGTAGTTAAATAAGTTAACGATGAAGAATAAATATCCTTTTACTGAGGATTGATGTTTTGTTTGATCAGTTTTGTAGGGTAGTAGTGTTTTCGAAGATTGATTTAAGATCAGGGTGTTATTAGTTGAAGGTGAAAGATGGGGATGTGCATAATACTGCTTTTCGTATGTGGTGCGAGCATTATGAGTTCTTGGGGATGCTGTTTGGTTTGACGAATGCTCCGATGACTTTCATGAATATGATGAACATGGTGTTCCATGAGTACCTTGATCAGTTTGTGGTGGTGTTTATTGATGATATCCTTGTGTACTCTCGTACCGAGAAAGAACATCATCGACATTTGCAGATCGTGTTACAAGCTTTGAAGGATAATCAGTTGTATGCCAAACTAAGTAAGTGTGAGTTTTGGCTGAAGAACATGATGTTACTTGGTCATGTGGTTTCCGTGGAGGGTATTCGTCCACAAAAAATTAAGGCTATTCTCAATTAAAAGCAACCTAAGTCTAGATCGGAGGTACGAAGTTTCCCCAATTTAGCTGGGTAGTATCACCGATTTATAGATGGGTTTTCCCTAGTATTGTGGCACCGTTAATGAATTTGTTGCAAAAGAATGTTCCTCATGTGTGGACGGAGAAGAAACAACAAAGTTTTGAGAAGTTGAAGGAAGTCCTGTGCTGATTCAACCCGAGTCAGGAAAGAAGTTTATGGTTTATAGTGATACGTCTTACGTTGGCTTAGGATGTATGCTGATGCAAGATGGTAAGGTTGTGGCCTATATGTCGAGACAACTAAAAGTTCATGAGCGAAACTATTTGACTCATGATATAAAACTTGCGGCTATGGTGTTTGCCTTGAAAATTTGGAGACACTATCTTTATAGAGAAAAATGTGTTGTTTTTACGGATCATAAGAGTTTGAAGTATTTGATGTCTCAAAACGATTTGAATCTAAGGCAACATAGATGGTTGGAGTTGCTTAAGGATTATGACTTGACGTCACCCTAGAAAGGCTAATGTAGTTGCGGGTGCGTTGAGTTGTAAGGTTGCGGTTGAGCTTAGGGCGATGTTTGCGAGGTTGAGTATGGCACGAGAAGGTGGTTTGCTGGCTGAGTTGCAAGTTAAACCTACGTTGTCACAAATGATTAAAGCTAAGCAACCGTATAATGATTCTTTGGTTCCTTATGTTATGGACATATCAGATGGTAATCCGATAGAATTTTATTTTGATGATGATGGGGTTTTGTGTTTAAAGGGTCGAATAGTGGTGCCGGATGATGTGGAGTTGAGGCATACTATTTTAACTAAAACGCATTCTAGTCTTTTTTTATGCATCCTGGTAGTACCAAGATGTATCATGATTTAAAGGAAGTGTACTATTGGATTGGTTTGAAAAATGATGTGGCAGAATTTGTTTCTAAGTGCATGGTGTGTTAGCGGGTTAAGGCTGAACATCAATTTCCATTCGGGTTGTTGCAACCGTTGAGAATTTCGAAATGGAAATGGGAAAGAATCACCATGGATTTTGTGTCAGGGTTGCTGTTGACACCGGCTAAAAAGGATTCCATTTGGGTGATTGTTGATCGGTTTACGAAGTGTGCACATTTTCTGCAGTGCATACGACGTATACCTTGGATAAGTTGGCAGACTTGTATATCGATGAGATTTTACGTTTGCAATGGGTACCTAAGTCCATTGTTTCGGATAGAGATCTGAGGTTTACAACAAGATTTTGAGAGTGTTTGCATCAGGCTTTAGGTACGAGATTGAGGTTCAGTACCGCATATCATCCTTAGACGAATGGACAGTTAGAACGTGTTATCCAGGTTTTGGAGGATATGTCTATTTGTGTTGGGATAAGGTAAGGGAAAAACATGTTTCCTTACCGGATGTGTTGAAAGACATGGATGAGAAAGTAAAGCTTGTGTGTGATCACTTGAAAGTGGCTACGGATCGACATAAATCGTAGGCGAATTTGAAGCGTAGGGAGATTGAATATGCGGTTAGTGATCGTGTATTCTTGAAAGTGTCACCGTGGGAAAATGTGATGCGGTTTGGACATAAGGGTAAGCTTAGTTCGAGGTTTATTAGACTATATGAGGTTGTGGAACGTGTTGGTCCTGTGGCTTATTGGTTGAGATTTCCTCCCAAGCTAGAGAAGATACATGATGTGTTTCATGTATCTATGTTACGGAGGTATCAGTCAGATCCCTCGCATGTTATGCCGATGGAGCATATTGAGTTGAGGCTGGATTTATCCTATGATGAGGAGTCGGTGGAAATCCTTGAATCCAGTAGAAAATTTCTTCGTGGCAAGACGATTGAGCCTGTTAAGGTTTTGTGGCGACATCGTGGTGTCGAGGAAGCCACTTGGGAAAGCAAGGCGGATATGTTGGAGCAATTTTCGCATTTGTTTCCTCCAGGTAAATTTTGGGGACAAAATTTCTTAAGTGGGGGAGAGTTTTAAAGCCCTGATTTTGGGTCTAGGTGTTTTGGGGTTCGCTTTAGGGGCGCGGTGGACCGTTATTAGAGATTCAAGTTGGTTTTGAGATTAAATCGAATTAAATATTTTTGAAGGTGATAAAAATA
Source organism: Hibiscus mutabilis (assembly GCA_019671005.1). Classification (NCBI taxonomy): domain Eukaryota; kingdom Viridiplantae; phylum Streptophyta; class Magnoliopsida; order Malvales; family Malvaceae; genus Hibiscus; species Hibiscus mutabilis. Next base: position 36,438,057 of record CM033713.1, on the reverse strand, counting down.
TGGAAAAATGTTCTAAAATAATTAATTACTATGTTAATAATTGGAGTGGAATCAATTTTGGAAAATGAGTTTTGGAAATCAGACATTTTGGACTACTGACCAAAATGAAAACTTTGAAAACTATTTTTAGTGACTGTTTTGTAAAAGGATCAAAACTTTGAATCTTTAAGGAGCTATTTATCCTAAATGTTTTCATCATATTTCTTCCTTTAATTAACTATTTTTAAATGAATTTTAAGAGCTATAAATAGTGGAGAGGATTAATAAATCATGATTATGCTTTTAATAAAAATTCACGTAACAAACTTTATAACTTTTTTCTCTCAAATTCTCTCTAGCCAAACACCTTTGCAACTTCAATTTCTTTAGGTAAAAATCAATATTTCAGAGAGTCTTTGATTTCTAATTGATTTCATAAAGCTTTTCCACCAAATAGTTATTATTACTATCTTGATTTTCATGTTTTACCAAGCAATTAAGGGGAAAAATCATCATTGGAGGTAAGGATTCGTTCTTCTCCTCTAATGAAAGGTTCTTTACTGAAATTCCCAAGTTATTGATCCTTTATAATTGTTTTATAATAAGTTTTGATAGTTTAATTAAGGAAAATTGGTTTAGTTGTGTTTTGATAGATGAAATCATAAGATATTCGTTCTGAATCTGTTTTGTTGGATTCTTGTTTAGATTAGAACATGATTTTGATGCTTGATAATGTTAATAGCTTGGTTTTAACATTGTAATCCCGAAACTAGTTGAATCTCTAATGTTTAAAGTTGTTAGTTAAGGGTTTTTGTGATGTTAATGGAGTTTAATCATTGCTAAAAGTAAAAGGATGTTGTTAAAGTGTTTTTAGATGTTAATTGTTGAGGTTTGATGTATCAAATCATTTAATTATGGCTAGGTTAAGTTTGGAAGGTGTTTGAGATTGATTTCAATAAGTTTCAGATGGTTTTTTAGTGGGCAACTTGTGAGTTACAGATAATTGCTTTGAGGCAGTGGTTTGGATGCATTTTGATGCATGTTTCCTCTAGTATTATGTGGCAAAAACAATGGATAATCAAGGCAAAGTAGCTTGAGGTGTATTGTTGCTTGCCGAGAGCTCGATTTGCATTGGCGAGCAAGGCGACTTGTAATTGGTGAGTGGAGATGGGTTTAAAAGTCTTTCAAAGGTTCGAAAGTGTTTTTGGGGAGTTTAGGTTAAGCTTGAAACACTTACCTAAGCTCGGAAGTAAGTTTCCCCTCTTTTGCTCTTTAATATCGGTTCGAATATGAGCATGTGTAACTCATGTTTTGGTCGTAAACATGTTTGTTTTACTTACTGTAAATTCATGATTTTGAGTACATATGCAGTGGTTTAAAAGTATATGAAATGCTAGTGAACTTTGGTTTTCATTCCGTTCTGGAATGTGGTATTGGTTGGCAATGTGGTTTGTATAAGTGGTGATTTGTTTAATGCATTGTAAAATAGTGAGTAAATGGTTTTGTAAATGATATATTGGCTAAGTGACTTGATCGGAAAACATTCAGATATAGTTCGCTTGCCATAGGATAAAGTGGACTATAATAGATTAAAATCGATCGTGGGTAAAGGTCCTTGAGATATAACGGTCGGCTACTCGGACTATGATGTTATCACTAGGGTTGAGCACTCGATTCCCCTTGTTGATATTAATCTTGCAGTCGGCAAGGTTGTTATATCATGCGGTCGGCATGGTATGGGTGTTGATGGTGGTCGGTCATCATGGGAGATCCGTGAATTCGATGTGTAAGGTTAACATTCGGTTAACCAATGGTTAGCGGCTGGCTAATCAAGGGTAGTGGTCGACTATCCGGGGTCACTATAATTGCCAATATATGAAAGCTTATGTGTTGAACCTACTTTTTAATGCTTTGGGATTTAAGCATGGTAATATGATTTAACGCTTTGGGATTTAAGAATTAGACGATTTAATGCTTTGGGATTTAAGCACGTGATTTATGAATGTTTTGTATATGGTCAATATGCATATTTGATTTGAATCAATGAAAATGCTTTGGTCGTTAGCATAGTTTGAAAACAAGAGTTTAGTTTTCAAAGGGTTTTGAATGCATCATTGTTTTACGAGCATCCTCACTAAGCATGTGTGCTTACGCTATCTTTTTCCTAATGATGCAAAGCATTGAGGTTTGGGGCAGCAAAGGTAAGGTTTAAAGTGATCCCGGAACGAAGACTTTTTTTAGTATAAACTCAGTTTTAGTTTTCAGTTAATAAGACAATGTGTCCACCAAGTTTTTGGGATTTGTAATTTTGTTTTTCCCTGGTATTTGAGCATGTGTAATGCTGTGATTTGGAGTTTGAATGATTTTGATAAGCATATTAATGGTTTTTGCTTATGGTTGATGCTAAGTGGTTGCTTAGGTATGCATTTAGTTAGCATTGGTTGATTGCCATGCTTTGATGATTCTACCAAGTTGATGTTGATTTTGGAGATATGTTGGTATGTTGCATATGCTGGAAAATGTTCAAATAAGTGTTTTGGTGTTATTGAAATGTGGTTTTAGGAAGCATGCCTATAGTTTACCTTAAAAGCATGATTACCATGAATTGAGGGTGGTTCTGTGTTAATATGGTTAGGATCGAACCTTGGTAAAGTTGTATGTATGTTTGAAGCATGATTAAGTGGTTTGGAACCAATAAGGTAAGCTAAACCATAAAAAGTGGACGTTTCAGATCCAGGCGTATCAGAATGCGTCCCCTTGTACTGGTACAACTAGGTCATTTCAGGTATAGCGTTTTGATACGGGAAAGAAATTTTAGGCATAGCGTTTCAGTACGCGAGGCAGTGTTTAGATACGGGTAAGCCATTTCAGGCATAACATTTCGATACGCGGGAGAGTGTTTGGGTACGATTTTGAGCTACTGAAATCTAAGTTCTATAAATTGATCAGGTGTACTGATACGAGCATGAGAGAGGTCAAAATAATCATCTTGGAAAAGAAGTTGAACTGCTTTGCAAGTCAGAAACATCAGTCAACTTGCGAAGCATTTTTGGATGGGATCCAGGCATTTATGGGTCAACATGTCTTCTTAAAACTTATCCGGCTGCAAATTAGCTTTTCAACGCATCTTGAAACGCCTCAATCGGAAATCTGGATATCAAGATACGTCTATTTTAGCGAAGACAGCGCATGCAGAAATTCCTATACGGGATTAATACGTAATTTTTGGATAATTACTAATTTTCAAGATTTTATTTGATTATTTGTAATTTAAATCAACATAAGATTCTGCAATATCTATTGGGACCAGATTTATTTAATTAATATTTTATTTTTAGCATTTATTTATTATTAGAAGTTACTTATATAATTAGGAGATTAGATTTTAACATTTATTTATTGTATTTAATTCCTAAGTTTAGTAGGATTAAAACTTCTCCATGGCCTATATAAAGGAGGCTTCACCCACATTGTAATTCAGATTTCATTGATTAATAAAAAGTTCTCTTTGGAGATTTTAGTATTCTTTGAGTTTGCAAGTGTTCGGTAAACTTGTCTAAAAGCCATGAAGAATACTTGCAAACTCAAAGAATACTAAAATCTCCAAAGCTTCACCCACATTGTAATTCAGATTTCATTGATTAATAAAAAGTTCTCTTTAAAGATGGCTTCTAGACAAGTTTACCGAGCACTTGCAAACTCAAAGAATACTAAAATCTCCAAAGAGAACATTTTATTAATCAATGAAATCTGAATTACAATGTGGGTGAAGCCTCCTTTATATAGGCCATGGAGAAGTTTTAATCCTACTAAACTTAGGAATTAAATACAATAAATAAATGTTAAAATCTAATCTCCTAATTAGATAAGTAACTTCTAATAATAAATAAATGCTAAAAATAAAATATTAATTAAATAAATCTGGTCCCAATAGATGTTGCAGAATCCTATGTTGATTTAAATTACAAATAATCAAATAAAATCTTAAAATTCGTAATTATCCAAAAATTTCGTATTAATCCCGTATAGGAATTTCTGCATGCGTTGTCTTCGCTAAAATAGACGTATCTTGAGATCCAGATGTTCGATTGAGGCGTTTCAAGATGCGTTGGAAAGCTAATTTGCAGCCGGACAAGTTTTAAGAAGACATGTCAACCCATAAATGCCTGGATTCCATCCAAAAATGCTTCGCAAGTTGACTGATGTTTCTGACTTGAAAAGCAGTTTCAACTTATTTTCCAAGATGATTATTTTGACCTCTCTCATGCTTGTATCATGTACCGAAACACCTATACGTGTACCGGTACGGTATGCAATTAATTTAGTTATTTAGCTGTGTAGAAAGGTTCCGAGTTATTCATTTTAGTCCTTGAATCTTGTGTTGGCATTTGTGTATGTGTGGATGGTCGGATTGATGTGAGAGTTGATATGCAAGCATGTAAATTGACTAATTTAGGATTGGTAACCTTAAATTCACCAATGGCCTTGTAATTTATCAGGTTTACGTTTTGGTCCCTAATTCGTATTGTATGCAATCGATCAAATTTTCGTGGTTCGTTTTCTTTGTAAATTCATCCACTGCAAGCATGAACACTTAGGATTAATAATATGCATCTAGACAAGATAAAAGGAAAAAATGGACCAATTTTGTAATCTTTCTTCGGCTTGTTTCGGCAAACCTATTGTAGCTTACTCAGTTCGGTCGGACGTCTAGGCCGGGTAGAGGGGGTTACAAAACCTTTAATTAGAGGAGAGAAACAAAAATCACCTCTAATAGTTGACTTTCCCCTTAATTGGCATGATTTGAATGAAATCTCCAAGAAAGCAAGTAGGATTTGATGTAGAAATCAAAGGAATCAATTAAGAAATCAAAAAGGAAATCAAAAAGAGAAGATTCATGGACATTTTAGAGGTTTGTTAAGCGGTTTGATGGATCGGGTTAGGGATTCGAGTCAGATTCAGGAGTGAATATTTTTGTGAAAGATAAAAATATGGAAAAATGGTTAAAAATCAAGTTTTAATATAATAAAAATATTTGGAACATGGGCTTTGGAATGGTGACATTTTGGCTAGTGACCAAAATGTAATTTTTGAAAACTATTTTTAAAGGTGACTAAAATGAAAAAGATCAAATTCTTAGAATCTATAAGGAGCTATTTTACCAAGTTTTTGTTGTTGATTTCTCTTTTCAATTAAGTAATTTTAACATGTGTTTTAAAATATAATTAAAGGGATTTTAGATATTAAAGTTAGTTATTTAGTTTTAAAGAAATTTGACGTAACTTTTCTCTCCATCTCTTTTCTGCCAAACACTCTGGTTTTCATCAAATTTCAGAGGTGAGAGATTTATTTTCTTGAATTCTTGATTTATAAATGATTCTTTATCTTTGTTTTACAAAACCTTACTGAAATCTTGTGTTTTACTAGCTTTAATCAATCAATTGAGGGAGAAATCACACAATAGAGGTAAGGTTCGTTCTTCTCCTCTATTGATGGTTCTTTATTGATATTCCCAAGTATTTGATCCTTGATTTATGATTTATAATCTAATTTTTTGTTTTTATAATGAATAATTGATTTAATTGGGTTTAATTGGTGAAATTATGGAATATTTGTATTGGATCTATTTTCCAATGTTGAGGATTGATTTTAAACATATTTTGGATGATTTATAATGTTGACATGTTTTTTTATCATTGGAATCTCGAAACTCCTTGAATCCTTGATTAATAGGTTACTAGATTTGTGGTTTTGTAGAGTTTTGGTGGCTGAGTAGTTGTTGGAAGTTTTAGGTTGATGTAATCTTATTTTTAGATGTTAATAGATGTTGATTGGAGTGTTAGATTTATAGATTGTGGCTGGGTTGTGTTTGGAAAGAGTTAGATGGTGATTTCGGCTGTTGTGGTTGGGTAATTGTGAAAGGATTGTAAGGTTTTGTAGGGAATTGTTGTTGCAGTGTTTTGAATGCATTGAGATGCATTAATCCTCTGTTGTAATATGGTTAAAACAAGGGAAGTCGATCCAAAAGAAATCAGTGAAGCTTTGGAGGTTTCAGATGCTTGTTTTTGCGTCGGCAAATTGAGGTTTCACGTATCGATGAGTGAGAACATGGATCTTAGCTTTGAAATGATTTAAAGGTGGTTTGTGGGAGTTTAAACTGAGCTTGAAACGCTGGTTTAAACTCGAAAGTAAGTATGATGTGGTCTTCTCTCTCGGTCATGCTTTAGTGCAATAGTTTTATGCACTTGTTTTGATTTACATTGTACTTACTATTTAAGCATGTTTTAAAGTATGTGAGATACTATTTTGATCATGAAATGATGATGGATGCACATGGTAAGTGGTCCATGTAAGTACATGGTTTATACTTGAGTTTTAAGCATGTACTGTTGCTTGGGAAATGGTTTGGTTAATGCTTATATAAATAGTGTGGTAAATGGTAATTGGTGAATTATATTGGCAAGTGATGTGGTTTTAAAATGATATCAGATATAGTTGGCCAACCATAGGATTGATAGTGCACTATAATAAGTCGCCTTGAATGTCGAGGGGTTTTATACGGTGTACCGAATGCTCCATCCAAGTACCCTAACGGTCGAGGGGTTATATGGTACCATAAACTCCCGTTAGTGGATTAAGCGTCTAACCGATGAGTGGAGTTGGTGTCCCCATGGGTTGTAAGTGTACCCGATTGTAATGTACTGCGATTGTGATTGTATCGCTATTCCAGTTGAGATGGCTTGAAGTGTTGCGAGGAAACTTGTTTGAATCCGTGTATCCGATGAACAATTTTTGGTAAAGGAACTTGGTTATGATCACTTGTAAGCCAATATAATTGTTAACGTATCATTGAAAAGTTTATGTTGTTTAATGTGACTTATACATGTTTACTCTTTAAGCTTTGCATATGTTTATTATGCATGGGAAAGCTTAAATTGAGGTTAACAATAGGATTTATTGTTGTTTAATGATACATGTTGCATATGGTTTATTATGATGGCTTTTAAAGATGTTAAGTGCATGATTTTCAAGGCATGATTATATTTTACATGATGTTTAATATATGATTGAAATGTGATTTCAATGTGTTGTATAAAAATGGTTATAATGCATTGATGATGTGTTGTTTTTGAGCACTCCTCACTAAGCCTAGTGTGCTTTCACTCTCTTTGTCCATCAATACAGAGAATTAAAGGCTTGGAAGGCAGTGAGAAGCATGAGATCACAAAAAGACTTGGTATTAAAAGTATGTTTTTGGACTAGACTATAAGTAATAAGGGCATGGGGTTTCTGTTGTTGTTTCGGGAGATGTTTTGTCAAACTCCTTGGTTGAGCAATTTTGTTTTACTGCTCATGGATTGTAAATGGCCATTTTGGATTGTTTGTGGTGATGGTTTGAGGTTTTATGCTTTGCTTGCTTTGGTTTCTAGGAAGCATGCCCTCTAGATTTACCTTTGATGCTTGATGCCAAGTAGTGATGTAGAAACTGAGATGTATTGTTGTGTATGACTCTTGAGTGTGTTAAATGCATGCTAGAAGCATGCTAAGGTGTGTTGGTATGTTCAAAAATATGATAAACCAACAATTGAGGACGTTTTAGGTCCAGGCGTACCGGTACGAGTGTCCCTGTTTTGGTACGAGTAAGCCATTTTAGGCTTAGTGTACCGGTACATGGGCAAGCATTTCAGTACAGGCTTAGGCAAATTGTGGCCAGTGTTTCGGTACTTGGAGAGACGTTTCGATACAGTACAATGTTTTTAAAAAGGGGTACGCGGGGGCGTATCAAAATAGATTTTGGCTACTGGAATCTGACAAATTCATATTTGCAATACCGTACCAAAATGAGGGTAGGTGTACCAATACAATTATCGTTAAATTAGTTATATGAGTATATTAAAGTAATGTTTTCTTTCGTTTTAGTCCATGGATGTTGTGGATGCAATTGCATGAGTATGGATGATCGTTTTGATCTTTGCTTTGACGTGAATGCATTGAATTGAACTAATTAAAGGTTGGTAACTCTAAAATGGGTTAAGTCCATATGGTTTTCTAAAATTGCATTTTGGTCCATATTTTGCTATTATATTCAATTGGATGTTGAATCGATGCCTGATTGAGTTGAGCTATCACCTGTGATCAGTATGTACATGTATGGTAATAATCGTGCATCTAGACAAGATAAAAGAAAAAATAGACATGTTTTGAGTTTTATCTTCACGGTTTACTTTGGTAAACCTAATGTAGCTCGCTCGATTTAGTCTTGCGACTAGGCCGGGTCGAGAGGGTTACATTTGGTGGTATTAGAGCCAAGTTTGCAATATTTGGGAGTTGTTATGGCTGTTGTATTGCTGTTGTGGGTTGTATTCTGGTGCTTGCTATGCACGGTGATTGAGATATGCATGTTGATTGCTTTATGCCATGTTGGGGGGAAATTCAGGAAACCATTGCCTTATTATTATAGTATGAAATGTTAAGATTTTGAAATGGAAGTCTTTGATCATTGCTTGAATCTGGCCTAACTATTTTGCTTTGAAATGATTATCTTAACTTCGAAATATTTTTAGCACGATGGGACCGAGGAGAGAGTTACGATCTGGTACGATTGCTTCTATCGTTGGACAGGGAAAAGATGAGGATGTTGTACCTCTTAGAAGGTTGCCGTCGCCCCCTCCTAATCTACCTGCTAATGTTGAGCAAGTGCCACCTGTGCCAGAGGGGCCAATGGTTGGGCAAGGTTTACCGTTAGAGCGTCTCCGTAGTCTGGGCAGAGTTGAGTTCTGTGGTCTAACACGTTAGGCTTTTGAGGATTGGCTAGCTAGTACAAAGAGGATTTTGGAGTAGATAGGTTGTACGGATGCTCATAAGCTGGGCTGTGTTGTGTCCCTATTGCACGAAGATGCTTACACATGGTGAACTACCACGATCTCCGGGATGGTAACCAAGGATGTAACCTGAGAGTTCTTTTTTGGTGCTTTCCAGAAGAAGTACATGAGAGTTTGGTATCAGGATGAGAGTTCATGGCTTTGGCGTAGGGCAGTATGTTTGTAGTTGAGTACGAGGTGCAGTTTGTGAGATTGAGCCAGTATGCACCCGAGTTAGTTCCTAACGAGTGACAGTGATGTGACCATTTCTGCTAAGGGCTTGTGTAAGAGGTTAAGACATACATGCTTGCTGCTGATTATACAAATTTTGATATGTTGGTTACGCAAGCCAAGGATGTTGAGCAGAATCTTGGTCTGGCTTCTGGGTCTCGAGGCTTTAGTTCTAGTAAGAGAGCGACTGATTCTAGTTTTAGTGGTGGTCAGGCCAAGAGACACCGTAACAGGAGGTATTGCCCAGATCAGAGGCGTGGTGGTAGTGCCGCTGGACGTGGAGTATAGGGGCAAGGTGCCCAGGTTTGAGCTTCGCACAACACCTGTTGGGCTTGTGGATCGCGTGAGCATCTGAGGTGAGATTGCCCTCGTTTGGCCAGAGAGGGTTAGGCACCAACAAGTGTTTTGGCCAATGCTTGTTGGAGTTTTGGTCTGGCGACCATATGAGATATGATTGTCATTTGTTAGTTAGAGGTGGGCAGGGTGCTACACCTGTTGTTACCCCGTAGAGAGGTCGTGGTCGTGGCCGTGGGCCGCTTCAGCATAGAGATGGTGGGCAGAGAATTGTGGCTCATACCGTTGCTATCCAGCCTCAGGGAGGTGGATCGGCTAGGGTGTATGCGCACCGTAAGGGTCGCAATGATACTGTTGTGATTGCAGGTACTTTCACTTTACAAACTTTGCCGTTGTATTCGTTGGTTGATTCTGGTTCTACCCATTCATACATCTTGAGTGAGCATGCACAGTTGCTTGATATACCTGTTGAAATTTTTAATATGGGTGTTAGAGTGACCAGTTCTCTTGGAGAAACGGTTGTAGTTAGGAAGTTGTATTGTAGGTTTCTGCTGATGGTTCAGGGACATGTGTTTGTCGTGGATCTGATGGAGTTGCCATTCCACGGTTTTGATGTTATCTTGGGGATGGATTGGTTGACCGAGCATAGGGCTATGGTAGATTTTGAGACCAAGCAGATATCCCTAAAGTTGTCTAGTGGTTTTGAGGTGGTAGTCGTTGGTGAGAACGTTAAGTTTGTGTCTAATGATGTTTCAGCTTTAAAAGTGAGACGGTTGTTGGATTCTGGGTGTGAGGCTTTCTTGGCCTTCATTATGAATCCGGGTTCAAATAAGTTGATGGTCCAGGATATTTGCAAGGTATGCGAGTTTTCATGTGTTTTTCAGAAGAGTTGCTGGGGTTGCCATAGGATCAAGAGGTAGAGTTCGGCATTGAGATTTATGCAGATACAACACTAGTGTCTATTGCTCCGTATAGCATGGCCCCGAAGGAGTTGAAAATGCAACTGTAAGAGTTGCTGGATTAGGGTTTCATTAGACCTATTATTTCATTGTGGGGTGCACTGGTGTTGTTCGTAAAAAAGGATGGTATGTTGCGAATGTGTATAGATTATCGGCAATTGAACAAGTTGACGATAAAGAACAAGTATCCTTTGCAGCGAATAGATGACCTGTTTGACCAGTTCAGGGGTGCTTCGGTGTTCTCTAAGATAGATTTGAGGTCTGGGTACTATCAGTTGAAGGTGAAGGACGTGGATGTGCCCAAGACAACTTTTTTGTACGAGGTACCAACATTATGAGTTTTTGGTGATGCCGTTCGGTTTGACCATTACGCGGGCTGCCTTCATGGACATGACAAATAGGGTGTTCCATGAGTTTTTGGACCAGTTTATGGTTGTGTTTATCGATGATATACTCGTGTACTCTCATACCGATGAGGATCATGATAGGCATTTGCGGATTGTGCTTCAGACGTTGTTGGTTAATTAGCTCTATGCCAAGCTAAGCAAGTGTGAGTTTTGGCTTAAGGAGGTTGCTTTCCTTGGGCATATGGTGTCGGCCGAGGGAATTCATGTTGACCCGCACAAGATTGAGGCTGTGATGAGTTGGAAAGTGCCTAAATTTGTGCAAAAGTTCAGAGTTTCTTAAGGTTGGCTGGTCATTACCGCAAGTTTGTTGAGTGGTTCTCCAGTATATTTGCTTCGTTGACCAAGTTATTGCAAAAGAATGTTCGTTTTGAGTGGACGGAGGAGAGGCAACAAGCTTTTGAAAGGCTGAAGGAAGCTTTAACGCGAGCTCCAGTCTTGGTTCAGCCTGAATCAAGAAAAGAATTTGTTGTTTATAGTGATGCGTCGTATGTTGGGCTTGGATGTGTGCTAATAAAGAAGGGTAAGGTAGTTGTGTATGCATCTAGGCAGTTGAAGGTGGATGAGCGTAATTACCCTACTCATGATCTCAAGCTTGCCGCGGTTGTTTTTTCCTTGAAGAGCTGGAGGCATTACCTTTACGGGGAGAAGTGTGTGGTTTACACGGATCATAAGAGTTTGAAGTATTTGATGACGCAGAAGGAGTTAAACCTTAGGCAGCGAAGATGGTAGGAGTTGCTTAATGGATTATGATCTGACCATTGAATATCACCCGGGTAAAGCTAACTTTGTGGCGGATGCTTTGAGTAGAAAAGCTGTTGTGGATTTGAGAGCTATGTTTTCTAGGTTGAGTGTGAAGCGTGACGGTGGGTTGTTGGCTGAGTTGCAAGTGAAACTGTCCTTGTCGTAGTTGATTAAGGAGAAACGACCATATGATGAGAGTTTGGTACCACATGTGAAGGATATCATGGATGGGAATCCTACGCATTTTCATTTCAATGATGATTGGCTGTTGTGTTTTAAAGGTCAGATTGTGGTGCCTGAAGATGAGGAGTTGAGGCATACCATTTTAATCGAAGCGCATGCTAGTCCTTTTGCTATGCATCCTGGTAGTACTAAAATGTATTGAGGTTTGAAGGAAGAGTACTATTGGGTTGGTTTGAAGAAGGATGTGGCTGATTTTGTTGGCCGATGCATGGTGTGTTAGCGTGTAAAGGCTGAACATCAGTTTCCTTATGGGTTGTTGCAACCGTTGAGGATACCGGAATGGAAGTGGGAAAGAATCACCATGAATTTTATGTCTAGGTTGCCTTTGACGCCGACCAAAAAGAATTCCATTTGGGTGATTGTGGATCGATTTGTGAAATGTGCTCATTTTGTGCCAGTGCATACGACATATACCTTGGGTAAGTAGGCCAAGCTGTATATTTTTGAGATTGTGTGCTTGCATGGGGTGCCTAAATCTATAGTTTCAGATCGAGATCCACATTTTACGGCAAGATTTTGGGTAAGTTTGCATCATGCTCTTGGTACAAGAATAAATTTCAGTACCTCGTATCATCCTAAGATGGATGGACAGGAGCGTGTGACACAGGTCTTGGAGGATATGTTGAGGTGTTGTGTCATTGAGTTCCAGGGAACATGGGAGGAGTAGTTGTCGTTGGTGGAGTTTGCTTATAATAACAGTTATCAGGCTAGTATACAGATGGCACCGTACGAGGCTCTGTATGGTAGGAAGTTCCATACACTGTTGTGTTGGGCTGAGGTCGGAGAAAAACATGTTACCTTGCCTAATGTGTTGAAAGGCACCAATGAAAAGGTGAAGCTGGTATGTGAGCGCTTGAAAGTGACTTTGGATCGTCAGAAATCCTACGCGGATTTGAAGCGTAGGGATATAGAGTATGCTATTGGTGATCGTGTGTTTTTGAAAGTGTCACCGTGGAAAAAGGTGACGCTGTTCGGACGTAAGGGTAAGCTTAGTGCAAGGTTTATTGGACCATATGAGGTTGTGGAGTGTGTTGGTCCTGTGTCTTATCTGTTGAGGTTACCTCCCGAGTTAGAGAAAATTCATGATGTGCTTCATGTATCGACGTTGCAGAGGTATTGGTCGAATCCATCGCATGTTATGCTAGTGGAGGATGTTGAGTTGAGGCTGGATTTATCTTATGACGAGGAACCGGTAGTGATCCTTGATACAAGCAGTAAGGTTCTGCGTGGCAAGATGGTTGAGCTTTTTAAGGTGTTGTGGAGGCACCGCGAAGTTGAGGAAGCCATGTGGGAACGCAAGTCGAATTTGTTGGAATAGTTTCCACATTTGTTTTCTCCAGGTAAATTTCAAGGACGAAATTTCTTAAGTGGGGGAGGGTTGTAATGCCCCAGTTTTTGGGCCTAGCAGTTTCGAGGTTTGTTAGACGGTCTGGTGGACCGAGTTAGGGATTTGAGTTGGATTCGAGAGTGAATATTTTTGTGAAAGATAAAAATATGGAAAAATGGTTTAAAAGCAAGTTTTAATATAATAAGAATATTGGTGAAAGCAATTTTGGAAAATGGGCTTTGGAAGGGTGACATTTTGGCTAGTGACGAAAAAGTAATTTTTGAAAACTATTTTTAAAGGTGACTAAAATGAAAAGGATCGAATTCTTAGAATCATTAAGGAGCTATTTTACCAAGTTTTTGCTGGTGATTTCTCCTTTCAATTAAGTAATTTTAACATGTGTTTTAAAAGATAATTAAAAGGAATTTTAGATATTAAAGTTAGTTATTTGACTTTAAAGAAATTTGACGTAACTTTTCTCTCAACTTTTTGTTAGGATATTTGTTTTGATATAATAATTGAAAAATAGTTTTGGACTAGTTTGAAGAGACTTCAAAAATGTTTCTAAGTCCAAATAAATTGAAAATAAGTTTGAAAAGGTTTTGAGAGGTTTTGGAAATGTTTTAAAGTAGCCAAACTAACGTTTTCAACATTCCTGTACCAATACGGTGTACCCTGTATCGATACAGAGAAGGGTTTGAGCTACAGTAATTTTCCAGTAGCCAAAAACATTACCGATACGCCCTTAGGCGTACCAATACAGATATGATCGTACCGATATGCTTGTACGCGTACTGATTCTATTTTCAACCACCCCCAACATCTATTTCCCAACGGTCTGTTAAATTACAGGGCGTACCGAAACGTGGTAAGGAGTACCGATACATTGTACCGATACGGTCCAAGGTGTTTCGATACGGGTAGCCAGAATGGGCATAACGGCTAGTACCTGTACCGATAGAGGTACATGCGTACCAATACGGAAGGTTGCAGAACTGCATTTATTACGGGAAATGTAGTCTCCAACGGCTCCAATTCAATCCCAATGGTCTACAATGGCTAGAATCTCATTTGGAAGTATAAAAGGGACATCCAAGCTTCATCAGCAACTAATGATCCTCAAGTCAACAACATTATGAAGAAAAATTTGTCTTAGTGCTTAATTCTTTCATTCTTTATATAGAAAACACTTGTGAGCTTAAATTGCCAATGTATGCTCAAGTGTTTTAGGTTTTGGGTGAGTGTTTAGAGTGCAAACAAACACCTTATAGAGGGATTTCAATTTGCTTAAGAATTCTCTTATTTGAGAGTGTTCCCAAAGCTTGGTTTGTGAGCATTGGATGCTAGACTTGGTGAGTGAGTCTAAGATTGTAAGGTTTGCCTCCTAAGCCTAGAAAAGGGAAAGAATTCTTAGTGAATTGTTTGTAATCCTTAGTGGAGAGCTAAGGTAGTGGATGTAGAGCTTGTTAGAAGCTTGAACCACTATAAATCCTTGTGCATATTTTCTATCTTTTAGCCTCCACAAAATTCACCCTAATTACAAATTCTCCATCTCTTGGCAAGTAATTTTGGTTGAAGGATTTTGAGCCCAACAATTGGTATCAGAGCAAGGTTCAATCGAGAGGGATCAACATCGTATTGAGGTGATCTGGCAAGCTTGACCATCAAACAATTCAATCGACTTCGACGGCGTTATCCATCGACAAACCGCCCTTCTTCAACGGTGATCACTATGCTTGTTGGAAGCATAGAATGACGTTCTTCATGAAAAGCAGATTACCGTCTTTGGGACATAGTTGAAGATGGTCCATACATTCTCAACGAAGCAAGGCAGAATGGAGAGAGGAAGATCGAAAGAAGATGGAGCTCTATTGCAAGGCCTTGCACATTCTATTTTGTTCTTTGGGGCCGGATGAGTAAGCCAAAGTATCTTCTTGTGAAAGTGCCAAGGAGTTATGGGACAAACTTGAAGCCATCCATGAAGGGACAAATGAGGTGAATGAGACAAAGATCGTCCTACTCAACCTCGAATATGAAAACTTCAAGATGGACCCATATAAAGACATCAAGAGTATGTCCGACCGGTTCTCCACGATCGTCAACAAGCTAAAAGGACTTGGAGAGGAGATTTCAGAAGACAAACTCATTCGAAAGTTGATTTATTCACTTTCCGAATCATGGGAGAGCAAGAAAATGACCATTATTGAAGTCAATGACTTGAAGAAGCTCAAGCTTGAAGAGCTCGTAGAATCTTTTCTCACCAATGAAATAATGTCTCTACCCTTAAAAAAAGAGAAGAAGAAGATAATCCAAGAGCAAGGAATCAATTCCACCATCATTGCTCTACAATCCTCCCCAAGCCAACAAGAAGAATCAAGTGAGGAGGAAAGTGAAGATGAAGAGATGGCATGTCTCTTCAAGGAATTTACTTGATTCATGAAGAATAACAAAGAACAATCCAAACATGAATCGAAGAATAAGAAGATGGTGGATCCCCCCAAGTGCTCCAAGTGCAAGAAATCGAGGCACAACAAATTCAATTACCCTCATTTCAACATAAAGGGATCATCATCATCAAAGAAAGCATGTGTGGCAACATGGAGCGATGAAGACTCCACCTATGTAGATGAAATAGGCCACTTATGCTTAATGGCCCTCAATGAGGGAGAGGTAACTTCTAACTCATCTTGTTCAAATTCAAATTCATATCCATTGGATGAGTTGCAAGATGCCTATGAAAAATTGGTTTTGGAGTTTAAAGCCTCGTTTTCTAAGAACAAAAAGTTGATTTCTAAATTGAAAAATGAAAATGATTTGCTTGTGAAAACCAATTTGGAATTTGAAGCAAAATTAAAGTATTTTGAAATTAAAGTTTTGGATTTACAAAATTTACTTCAAAAGAAAGAAAAATATTATCAAATTGAAGTAGATGATCTTAAGAAAGAAAAATATTTGATTTCCAATTAACTTCAAAAGAAAAATAATTTGGGAAAAATCAAATTTTTATGTAAGACAATCTAGTGCCCCTAGATTTATTAAAGGAAAATGTTTTAGAAGTATTTGGGTCCTTAAAGGACTAATTACTTCAACCAAAAAGGATGAAATTGAAAAATGGATTCCTAAGGGGACTAAATTATGTGCTACTAATGCCTATAGATCCAAAGCAATTTGGATACCAAAAATTACTTTATTGTCTTACTTTAGGTGCAACGGAGCTTTGATCAACAAGTGATGAAGTTAAGGAGGAGCTCTATACACACAATGAAGAACACTTGAAAAATGAAGGTTTTACATCCTACCTTTGGTTCAAGTGTGGTAAAATCATTTGAATTTTGTTTATTTTAAATTTGATTTATTTATTTTAATTCAACTAGTTTATGATAAATGTTGGACTAAAATTTGAATGTTGCTTGAGTAAGGGGGAGCCAATTTTAAAACAAAACTTGTTTTTGTCAATATTTTTTCTACTCTCCATTGTTATTGGTCTTTAAAGTTTGAACCATTTTTGATATAACAAAAAGGGGGAGAATGTTTTTGAAAATTTGATTTTTCAAATGAATAAGGGGGAGCTTATAAGTTTTTCAACAATTAATCTCTTATTCAAAATTTATTTTTACTAAGAGGGAGAATCTCAAAAACAAATTTTCAAGTTGGTTTTATTATATCAAAAAGGGGGAGATTGTTAGGATATTTGTTTTGATATAATAATTGAAAAATAGTTTTGGACTAATTTGAAGAGATTTCAAAAATGTTTCTAAGTCCAAATAACTTGAAAATAAGTTTGAAAAGTTTTTGAGAGGTTTTGGAAATGTTTTAAATGTTTTAAAGTAGCCAAACTAACATTTCAACATACCCGTACTGATACGGTATACCCTGTATCGATACAGTAAGGGTTTGAGCTACAGTGATTTTTCAGTAGCCAAAAACCATACCGATACACCCCTAGGCATAACGATACGGATAGGATCGTGCCGATACGCTTGTACGCGTACCAATCCTATTTTCAACCACCCCTAACGGCTATTTCCCAACAGTCTTTTAAATTGCAGGGCGTACCGAAATGGGGTAAGGCATACCGATACGGTCCAAGGCATTTCTATATGGGCAACTAGAATGGGCATAACGGCTAGTACTTGTACCAATACAGGTACATACCGGTATAGAAGTTTGCAGAACTGAATTTATTGCGGGAAATATAGTCTCCAACGGCTTCAATTCAATCCCAACGGTCTACAACGGCTAGAATCTCATTTGGCAAGCTTCAGCAACAACTAATGATCCTCAAGTCAACAACATTATGAAGAAAAATTTGTCTTATTGCTTAATTCTTTCATTCTTTGTATAGACAACACTTATGAGCTTAAATTGTCAATGTATGCTCAAGTGTTTTAGCTTTTGGGTGAGTGCTTTAGAGTGCAAACAAACACCTTATACAGGGATTTTAGTTTGCTTAAGAATTCTCTTGTTTGAGAGTGTTCCCAAAGCTCGGTTTGTGAGCTTTAGATGCTAGACTTGGTGAGTGAGTCTAGGATTGTAAGAGTTGCCTCCTAAGCCTAGAAAAGGGGAAGAATTCTTAGTGAATTGTTTGAAATCCTTAGTGGAGAGCTAAGGTAGTGGATGTAGAGCTTGTTAGAAGCTTGAACCACTATAAATCCTTGTGCATATTTTCTATCTTTTAGCCTCCACCAAATTCACCCAAATTACAACTTCTCCACCTCTTGGAAAACAATTTCGGTTGAAGGATTTCGAACCCAACACTTTTCTCTTCATCTCTTTTCTACTAAACACTTTAGTTTTCATCAAATTACAGAGGTGAGATATTTATTTTCTTGAATTCTTGATTTATAAATGATTATTTATCTTTGTTTTACAAAACTGTAACACCCTAAACCCGGTGTCACATTAAGCCTTAAGCCCAAACCCATTCATAAAAATTTTGAGCGAGTTTAGCCCAATTTCATAGTTCGTAAACCACTTAAAATAAAGATAAAAAAAGAGTTATACAAATATTCAAGCATTACTTTGGAGCTCCGATTTAAAACATAATAATTTAAAACATTCGATATAGAAATAAATCAATAGGAGTTACAGATACAAAACATAAGGGTCCTATGAATACATTGCCCCTACAAATCTAAGTACTGTACTATTTGCATATCGATGAACTGAAGTCCTACTCCGATGGCTCCTTGCAAATACACAGCAACCTAAAGACCTGTGTAAGGAAAAATAACAATTCTAAATGCTGAGCTCGAAAGTTCAGTGGATACACCTCTATTCTACTATGCTTTATGCATATCATAAACATAAGCATGTAGTCAACAATTATGGAACAAATATGAATGTCAATGGTGCTACTCTTATCGCCTAAACACATGGGTTCATATGACCAAACACCAATTCAATTATCAATAAATAAGGGCTCACAAGCACACATACCATACCCTACCGTACAAGAGTGAGGCCGAGTCACATAGCATCGGTACAAACACTCTGGGTGAGTTTGGGCCACGCAGCATCGGAACATACACCCTGGGTGAGGCCGGGTCATGCAGCATCGGAACTACACCCTGCTTGGAATCATCCCTCGAGCACATATGGATGAGGCCCGGGTCACATAGCATCGATAACCTCCATCCCTTAACTTACCATGGTGTTGCAACACAATCTTGGGCATCCGGATCCCGCCAACCAAGTGCACGCATGACACAACTCATTATTACCATATTAATACATTAAAGACTTTAACCAAATTAAGGTCTACTCACACATAAATCTCCCTTTTCATTATCATTTATTCATATACGGGGTTGGACATCAAATTCTCAATTTAAAACTCATTTCATACCCCTAGAGACTCTTTGGGACCTATACCTCAAATTATGGAACCCCCAAACTAGCCCTCATTTTTCTTGGGCAGAATGCCCAGTGAGTACTGATACTCCTATATGGGCATCGGTACTCCCCTAATTGTACCGTACCCCACCTTGGGTATCGGTACTCGATGTAGGTTCGAACATTTGAATTCCTAAGTTGTACTGATATGCTTGGCTCTGTATCAGTACCGGGTAATGGTACTTAAACCACTCGTATCGATCCTCATCCGTACCGATACCCCAACCTACCCGTACCGGTACGTGAAAGCCTCCTACAGGCAATGGAACCGTGGTATCGATACGCTCCATAGCATACCGGTACGCGAGCACGCTACTGGAATTCCTAGCAAACGAGGGGTACCGATACTCGAGGATCCATACTGGAATGCCTCTCACAACTTGACTCTTCTTTTAAGAGAGGGTACCAATACTGAAGTGCCAATACCGGTACGCGAACCTAGATTTCTAGGTTTGGAGTTCGAAACTCAACTCCAACACACTCTAAACAACAAGGTAAGCCCTGAAACTCGACCTACAAGTTATGAGGGAAGTTTTAAGTTGATTTGTACCAATTTTACAAGCTTTTAACGACAATCATGGATTTTGCCATTAACACCCCATCAAGACATTCAAACATACTCAAATCATTAGAATGGCATACAAGCAATTATCTCTATGATATGCAGGAAAACAAAGGAATCAGAAGTGTACTAACATCCTCAAAAGCACCAACCCTTGCTCCTACCAGCTTTAAACCTTCCCTTTTCCTTGAGCCTTAGAGTGCTTGTAACACCCCCTTCCCGTATCCGTACACTGAACACGAGTTGGAAATGTCACAGAAATTTAAAGATTTTCTTACATTAAAAATCGGGACTATTTAAAATTTCAACAACTTATAAGTAATTATATCAACATATCAAGATTACTAACATAACACATAATAATTATACATATCATGTATCATAAAAACAAAACCATGATAAGGCAGGTCGGTTTAGTAGTTTAACAAAATAGACAAATTATTTCGTACATGCCACTATTCATAAACAAAACAAGGATGCCATAGATACCGAAATAACCTGTCAATATGATATCTCTTTCGATAGAGATGTTGATGCAACTGCTCCGCTTCTACTTTTAATTACCTACGTGTACAACCAAAATACACGCTAAGTATAACTTAGTGAGGCATAAGATAAGTAACATATATAAAAATACTTAATAAAACATGATACTTTCACAAGCATGATATTCTTTGAATCATACATTCTGTAATGCAAGAAAGCATAACATAATCATTCTTTGACTTAAAAGCATACTTCATTTCATGAAATCATATAGCCTAAGATGAATATCAAGTGATTAAGGTACGAGTCGTGTACTATAATGTACTATCCTTTAAGGGCGACACGAAGTGTCGAATACAGGTGCTACAATAAAGTGACGAATACGGGCGACACGAAGTGTCGAATACAGGCGCAACAATAAAGTGACAAATACGGGCGACACAAAGTGTCGAATACAGGCGCCACAATAAAGTGATGGATACATGCGACATGAAGTGTCAAATACATCTTAAACTCATAATATTATACCACAATATAATCCAACTCAATATTCCATTACCAAGGGCAAACTTTAAAACAATTCTTGCAATATGACAAGTAACAAATACCACATACACATTTCACATCATGTAAAATATCTTCATAGTGGAGCAGTTCATACTTCAATATGTTCATCAACTTTTCATGATATAAACCATTTGTAAAAATAAAATTATACCATAATCTTTATAAAAAAATCAGTAAAATAATATATCATGCAAAAACATGTATGCACTCACCTTAGTCTTGCAATATGATTTCCTATTCGATATTAGTCTCGAATTATATCCTTTCCCGGTCTGCTGGTACGATCTTGTTTTTTATTAGAATCTATATTAAGAAATAACATATACCATTTTCAAAGTATATGTTAGAACATACTTAATTCATATATAGTAATGGAAAGTAAATAAAATAACTATCCATTATTTACAAAAATTGATCCGATAAAACTTTCCATATTCGAATCAAAATTTCTCATACTTTTCTCGATATTCATATTTTAGTCCCTAAAGACTCTTTTAAGCTTCCAAACACCATTTTCAAGCCAAATCCTTATATTTCTTATCATTTACACTTTAGGAACCAAAATTTAAAAATTTACAACCTAGTCCTTTAAATTTTCGAAATTCACAAATTGGTCCCAAAGTTAGTATAAACTTCAAAATCAACATTCCAATCACTTTACTTAATTTTCCAACATAATATACTTCTAAAATAAGTTCAACCATCAAGCCCCTAAACTTTGCAAAATTTATAATTTGGTCCCTAATGCAAAATAATTAGGGATTTTCATTCCAAACAACTCATATCATCATAATAAACCATTATTCCTTCAATCATGTTCTAAAATTCCAAACTTGACATAAACCCTAATTTTCCATATTTTAAGAACATGAGTATTTCTTATTCCAAACAACAAAATCAAGCTTGTATAACATCATTCTCATCATTTCCATCATCAAAATAATTTTGCCATAATTTCCCTTAATTTCTTCAAAATTGCTGAAATGGTCCCTATATTTTTAACTTAGGGTTTTGCTTCCAAACAACAATTTAAGCTTACTAGATCACTAATTCAACATCACAAACCCTAAATTAAACTTGAATCCATAAACATTAATCATCTTCATAATAATCAAAACATGTAGAACTTAAATCCCAACTCAATATCATGATTTTAACATCATACTAGCTTGATTTCAATTTAAATTCAATCATGAAATCATAAAATCTGAAAAGCCCCAATTTGATCCATAAACCCTAATTTCTTTCTCATGTAAATTATCATCAACCAAACATGAACTCCATGAATTATTGATATCAAAAGACAGAGCTTGAAGAGTAGAACAACTTTGTAGTTCGAAAGATTACTTGAAAATCGAGTTTCGGGGCTTTATTCGAACTTGGAAAATTTTTCTCCATTTTCTTTCTTTCTCCCCCTCATAGTTCGAGATTTGAAGATGAAAAATTTTCTTCATCTTTTGTTTTTCATCCAATTTGGCCAGTTGTCTTGTATAAATAAATTTTAAATTCATTTAGATAGTGAAATTACTAAAATGCCCTTTTAATCCAACGGTTGAGATTAATCTTATCATTAATCAAGGGCCAATATCTAATCTTCCATTTTATTCTTCCAAAAATGACCCTTGTAACTTTAAATATTTCAAAAATGCCTTTGGGGAAAAATGACCAATTTACCCTCCAACTAGTTTTTATTTACTAGTTTGTTCCAAAATTGCCATTCCATTACAATCTAACTAAATCTAGTTAGAATTCAACCAAGCATAATAAAATATTCATAAAATGGTATTTTATGAATTTCTCCATGTCCTTTGGATCAGTCTCCAAAATTTCATTCGATCCAATATACCGATAAAAAATCCTTTACTCAGAAATAAACAGTAGGATTCGTCTTGAATCAAACTAAAAATATTTACAACACTTGGAAATGACTTTTATAACATTTCTCCATCATATGGCAAAATTTCATAATTTTCCAATTCGATCCGGGTATCCAAATTCCACTTAAACTTTAACTACGATTTTCCCAATAATCAAAATATCAGATCGAACCAATAATTCCACATTCGATTCACATCCTTAGATTCTCTATTTATTTATGAGATAAAAACTCCTAACTTTTGGGAAATTACAACTTTGGTCCTTTAACTTTTTATATTTCAACTTGTACCATACAAGTTTTAAAACTTATCATTTTGGTCACTAAACTTTAATCTTGAATTCCCATTCCAATCTTCCTTGGATTTTATCCAAATTTTGCGAGTATCCTATTTTACTCGCTCTCTATCACATGACACCTTAAAACCTCAGAAATTTCTTTTCTACAGTCTATAATTGAGAAAGTCCTAACTTTTGCATTTTTGTCATTTTAGTCACTAAGTAAGCTTTTAAGCAAATATCTTAGCACTAAATGACCCTTAAACAGTACTATAAATTTTGGGGTATTACAATGCTCACCAAGCTCTCTAACTACAATGATAGGTGGTAAACTCGTACAACACTAGTAGAGAGATTGGGAAGCTAAAAACACAACTCAAAAGGAAAATAGAGCCCCCAACTCCCCATTCCCGTTCTCCTCCATCAACCCCATAAAAACCCAACCTCCACAATTCTAAACCAAACTTACCTTGAATCGTAGATCCTTCCAAGCTGACTAAAACTCCCTTAACAAGAAAAACGAGATTCACACTCCAAAACCTTAAAGATCCTACCTTTAACACTCAACTTGGGTGAGTGATGAGGGTAGGGAAAAAAAGAGTGACAAAGGGAAAGGGTGATCTCATCCACCTTACACTTGTAGGGGAAAATTAAGCCTTTCCCCTTTACATCCACCCATACTTTACCAAAAAGACCCTCCCAACAATGTCTCAACTTAAGCCCACAACACACAAAGCAGGCCCAAAAGATATTTGAGGCCTTAGCTTCGACCCAATACTCGGGGCCCAACACTCAAGTTAACCCGACTCTCAGGTTTCAAAATCTGGGTCGTGACAACTCTCCATTTTTTAAGAAAATTTTATCCTTAAAATTTGCCTTTGGGAAACAGGTACGGGTAAAGCAGCTCCATGTCCTCTTTGACCTCCCATGTTGCCTCTTCGACTCCGTGGTTCCTCCATAACATCTTTACCAAGGGTATACATTTGTTGCGAAGCTCTTTAAACCTTCTGTCAAGAACTCTTATCGATTCCTCTTCATATGTCAGGTCAGGACTAACCTCAATATCTTCAAACGAAACCACATGCGAAGGATCCAAACAGTAACGCCTTAACATCGATACGTGGAACACATTATGGATACGTGCTAGTTCGAGAGGTAGGGCCAACTGATAAGCTACAGGTCTGACTCGCTCTATGATCTCGTAGGGTCCAATAAATCTTTGGCTCAACTTGCCCTTTCGCCCAAAGCAGATGACTCTTCTTCACGGTGACACCTTGAGGAAAACCCTATCACCGACCTCATACTCAACATGCTTACGTTTTCAGTCTGTGTAGGCCTTTTGACAATCAAAAGCCACTTGCAATCTTTCCTTGATGATCTGAACCTTTTCTTCTGTTTGTCTGATTAATTCTGACCCTACAATTCTTCTCTCATTAAGCTCTGTCCAACAAAGAGGGGTTCTACACTTACGCACATACAACGCCTTAAAGGGAGCTATTTTGATGCTTGACTGAAAACTGTTGTTGTAGGCGAACTCAATCAGCGGTAACTGTTCCTCTCAACTCTTGTCAAAATCAATAACACAACACTAGAGCATATCCTTCAAGATCTGGATGACTCGCTCGGATTGGCCATCGGTCTGTGGAAGAAAGGTCGTACTAAAATGCAACGTGGTGTCCAAAGCCTTATGAATCTTCTTTCAAATCCTAGCGATGAAGCAAGGATCCATATCCAATATAATCGATGATGATACTCCATGCAGTCTCACAATCTCCTTGATATACAATCTGGCTAATCGTTCTAGGGTGAAATCCATACGCATAGGTATGAAGTGGGCAGACTTGGTCAAACGATCCACTATCACCCAAATTGTGTCATGCTTCTTTTGTGTCAACAACAAACCCGTAATGAAATCTATTGTCACCCTATCCAATTTCCATTGGGGAATTTGAATGGGCTGAAGCAAGCCCGAAGGGACCTAATGCTCTGCTTTTACTTGCTGACATGCAAGACACTTAGTTACAAACTCAAATATATCCTTCTTCATGCTTGGCCACCAATAGAAGGATCGAAGTTCCTGATACATCTTGTTACTCCCGGGATGTACGGTATACGGACTACGATGTGCCTCTCTAAGAATACGATCCTGGAGGTCTTCCAAACCTAGAACACATAATCGGCCCTTGAAATACAGAAATCCACCACCCCGTATCTCGAAATCAGATTCTTCACCTCTTTAAACTGATTCAATTTTGGCCACAAGGTCTTCGTCCATAACTTGCATCTTTCTTATCTCTTGTATCAAGTTAGGTTCCATACAAAGTTTAGCTAGCAACCCTCCATCTTCAGTCATCCTCAACCGTGTGAACATCACTCTCAAACCTGACATAGACTTTCAGCTCAAAGCATCAACCACCACATTGGCCTTACCAGGATGATACTCTATGATGCGGTCATAGTCTTTTAACAATTCAATCCATCTTCTTTGCCTCAGATTCAACTCCTTTTGGGTGAGGAGGTACTTCAAGCTTTTGTGATCTGTATAGACAACATTTTTCTCCGTATAGATAGTACCTCCAAATTTTTAAGGAGAAGATAACTGTCGCTAATTCCAAATCATGCGTGGGGTAATTCTTTTCATGGGGCTTAAGCTGTCTTGAGGCGTAAGCAACGACCTTACCCTCTTGCATCAAAACATAACCTAATCCACACAATGAGGCATTACTGAAGACTACATAATCCCTTCTCGACTCAGGTTGCGTCAACTCCAGGGCCTCCTCAAGATACGCCTTTAACTGTTCGAAACTTTGTTGTCTTTTCTCATTCTACTCAAAAGGGGCTCATTTCTGTAAGAGTTTGGTCATAGGCGCCGCTATGATAGAGAAGCCTTTAACAAACCGCCTATAATACCCGGTAAGTCCAAGGAAACTACAAACTTCCGAAATATTCCTAGGGTGTTTCCATTCAACTATCGCTTAGATCTTCTGGGGTCAATACGGATTCCATCCGCGGAGACGATGTAACCCAAGAACGCCACTTCAGAAAGCCAAAACTCACACTTACTATACTTGGCATAAAGCTTCCCCTCTCTCAAGGTTTGAAGGATGACTCGCAGATGGTAGTCGTGCTCCTCTTCTAAACGCGAGTACACCAGGATGTCATCTATAGAGACCACCACAAACTGGTCTAGGTAAGGCTGAAAAATCCAGTTCATGAGATCCATAAGAACTGCGGGTGCATTGGTAAGCCCAAATGGCATCACCAAGAACTCGTAATGTCCATACCGAGTCTTAAAAGTGGTCTTTTGAACATCTTCTTCCACCACCCTCAACTGGTAGTAGCCTGATCTCAAATCAATCCTCGAGAACATACAAGCACCTCTCAGCTGGTCAAACAGGTCGTCAATCCTCGGGAGGGGATAACAGTTCTTCACCGTTACTTTGTTAAGCTTTCGGTAGTTAATGCACATCCTCATTGACCCATCATTTTTCTTGACAAACAGGACTGATGCACCACAAGGTGAGATACTTGGTCGAATAAAGCCCCTCTCTAATAACTCTTGAATTGACTTTTTAACTCTCTCAACTCGGTGAGTGCCATACAATATGGTGTTATCGATACTGGTGATGTTTTAGGCATCACCTCGATTCTGAACTCTAACTCTCGATCAGGGGGTAGTCTAGGTAGTTCCTTAGGGAATACATCCACAACTCTCTAACCGTCTGAAGGTTCTCTAACACCGGGCTCTCAACTCTGGTATCTACAACATGAGCTAAAAAGACCTCACAACCCTGTTGGATCAACTTTTGAGCTGTCAAGGCTGACACCATATTTGAAAGACAAGGATTCCTTTCACTTATAACCATAAGCCGAGATCCATCTAAAACATGGAGCTTCAAACTCTTAGTCCTACAACTCAAACTTGTATAATGCTCGAAAAGCCAATCCATCCCCAAGATGGCATCAAACTCCTAAAATGGTAGCACCATCAAATTCGCAGGAAACACTAAACCTTGAACCTCTATAGGAAATCTCTTATAGACCTTATCAACTAACACATCATACCCCAACGAGCTAGTCGCATGAACTCCCACTTCAAGATCTTCGGTAGGTATAACCCACTGCTCTGATAACCCACTACGGATGTAGGAATGGGTAGACCCCGAATCCACAAGATCAACAATAGAAACAAAAAACAAGGTGAACATACCTGAGATAACATCGGTGGCCTCGCAATCCTTCTATACCCTAACTGTATACTGTCTCGCAGGAGCCCTCGCTGTTGACTGGAAGGTACCACCACTCTGATGTCCTGTCACGTGACTCACTCTTCCTCTAGCAAAATTGTGGCCCCTCTGAACTAAGAAGGATTTCCTCTGATTCTAAACTGGGGCGGCATCCAAAGCTTTAGGGCAGTCTCTTAAGAAGTGGTCCGGTGATACACACCCATAACATACCTTGGCGTTACTGTAACACTCCCCATGGTTCTTACGCTTACATTGGGCACATACTATTGCATAAGATCCTCTAGACGAGCCTCTAGAACTCATAGCAGAAGAAGAGTTAGGCCTCCTATGCCCCACAGAGGTAGACTTACAATCGGACCTTTTTGACTGGTTGGATGCTCCTCTTCTCTAATTCCAATTTCCTCAATTCCTCCTCGAAGATGATTGAGACTGATTAGAGTGAAAATAACTCGCTCCACTCGAATTGGCACTACCTCCAACCTGATTATACGTCAACCTTTGCACTTGCTCGAGGGACTTGGCACTAGCGGCCAAATCAGAGAACACCTTTGGTGAATCAGCCATAAAAAACACCTGTATTTCTTTTTGCAGCCCTTTTTTGAACTACTTGCATTTCATCTTCTCTGTGGCAACAAGTTTTAGAGCATACCTACTCAGCTGTAGGAATTCTTGTTCATACTCATAAACTGGTCAATTTCTTTACACCAGATGGGTAAACTGGTCTCTCAAACTATCCATGTGATCTTCTCCAACGTACTACTTCTCGAACTCATCAAGGAAATCATCTTAAGTGGGCTGGTTAGGATACCAAACCAGCTCCACTGTCTCCCACTGCTCACGAGCATTATCCTTCAGAAGAGAAAAACACACTTTAACTTGTCCCTCGGCTCTAAGCCCATTTGACGCGAGATCCAACACATATCCCTTAACCATTGATCCGCCTTGATTGGATTATCTTGTTCAGACCCTAGGAAATCTGTTGCACCATATCTACGAAGCCTCTCGATTGGGGCCTCCCGAGGGGTAGTAGGAGTTCTTGGGATAGACCCACTATCCGATCCAGCACCCTATACAGATGGGAGAAGTAATTGGCTCCTTGGTACCCATCACTCTCTGACCTATCTTCGGTCTCCGGGATAAAATCCTCATCGAAGCTCTCCTCCCTAGAGCCCCAACTCTCCTCCATATCATGAACTCTTCTAGGCATATTCAACTGCACAGATAACAAACAAGGTTACTCCATCAGATATTCAGTCTTAATATTAGTACGACTTCGATTTGTGGGCAAGCATTCACTAGACACCCTTTTTATGGCTCTCTACTACCCTGGGGTTCCTAGAACCGACTAAACCTAGGCTCTAATACCACTAAATATAACACCTTAAATCCGGTGTCATATTGGGCCTTACGCCCAAACCCATTCATAAAAATTTCAAGCGAGTTTAGCCCAAGTTCATAGTTCGTAAACCACTTAAAATAAAGATAAAAAAGAGTTATACAAATATTCAAGCGTTACTTTAGAGCTTCAGTTTAAAACATAATAATTTAAAACATTCGATATGGAAATAAATCAATAGGAGTTACAAATACAAAACATAAGGGTCCTATGAATACACGCCCCTACAAATCTAAGTATTGTACTCTTTGCATATCGATGAACTGACGTCCTACTCCGATGGCTCCTTGCAAATACGCAACAACCTAAAGGCATGCGTAAGGAAAAATAACAATTTCAAACGCTAAGCTCAAAAGCCCAATGGATACACCTCTATTCTACTATGCTTCATGCAGATCATAAACATAAGAATGTAGTTAACAATAATGGAACAAATATGAATGTCAATGGCGCTACTCTTATCGCCTAAACACATGGGTTCATATGATCAAACACCAATTCAATTATTAATAAATAAGGGCTCAAAAGCCCGCATACCATACCCTACCGTACAGGAGTGAGGCTGAGTCATATAGCATCGATACATACACTCCGGGTAAGGCTAGGCCACGCAGCATCGGAACATACACCCTGGGTGAGGCCAGGTCATGCAGCATCGGAACATACACCCGGCTCGAAATCATCCCTCGAGCACATATGGATAAGGCCCGGGTCATATAGCATCGGTAACCTCTATCCCTTAACTTACCATGGTGTTGCAACATAATCTTGGGCATCTGGATCCTACCAACCAAGTGCACGCATGGCACAACTCATTATTACCATATTAATACATTAAAGACTTTAACCAACTTAAGGTATACTCACGCATAAATCTCCCTTTTCATTCTCATTTATTCATATACAGGGTTGGACATCAAATTATCAGTTTTAAAACTCATTTCACACCCCTAGGGACCTATACCTTGAACTATGGAACCCCCAAACTAAACTTTATTTTTCTTGGGCAGAATGCCCAGTGAGTACCGATACTCCTATATGGGTATCAGTACTCCCCTAATGGTACCGATACCCCACCTTGGGTACCGATACTCGATGTAGGTTTGAACAATTTGAATTCCCAAGCTGTACCGATACACTTAGCTCCGTATCGGTACCAGGTAACGGTACTTAAACCACCCGTACCGATCCTCATCCGTACTGGTACCCTAACCTACCTGTACCAGTACGCGAAAGCCTCCTACAGGCAATCAAATAGTGGTACTGAAATGCTCTATAGCATACCGGTACGCAAGCACTCTACTGGAATTCCTAGCAAATAAAGGGTACCGATACTCGAGGAACCGTACCGGTACGCCTCTCACAACTTGACTCATCTTTTAAGAAGGGTACCGTTACTGAAGTGCCAGTACTGATATGCGAACCCAAATTTCTAGGTCTAGAGTTTGAAACTCCAACATACTCCAAACAACAAGGTAAGCCCTGAAACTCGACCTACAGGTTATGGGGGAAGTTTTAAGTGGATTTCTACAAGTTTTACAAGCTTTTAACGATAATCATGGATTTTGCCATTAACACCACATCAAGACATTCAAACATGCTCAAATCATTAG
The DNA here is from genome assembly GCA_019671005.1 of Hibiscus mutabilis. NCBI lineage: Eukaryota > Viridiplantae > Streptophyta > Magnoliopsida > Malvales > Malvaceae > Hibiscus > Hibiscus mutabilis. The sequence continues at coordinate 36,408,095 of CM033713.1, read as the reverse complement.
AATGGCATACAAGCAATTATCTCTATGATATACAGGAAAACAAAGGAATTGAAAGTGTACTAACCTCCTCAAAAGCACCAACCCTTGCTCCTACCAGCTTTAAACCTTCTTTTTTCCTTGAGCCTTAGAGTGCTCACCAAGCTCTCTAACTACAAAGACAGGTGGTAAACTCGTCACAACACTAGTAGAGAGATTGGGAAGCTAAAAACACAGCTCAAAAAATAAATGGAGCCCCCAACTCCCCATTCCCGTTCTCCTCCACCAACCCCATAAAAACCCAACCTCCACCATTCTAAACCAAACTTACCTTGAATGGTAGATCCTTCCAAGCTGACTAAAACTCCCTTAACAAGAAAAACGAGATTCACACTCCAAAACCTTAAAGATCCTACCTTTAACACTCAACTTGGGTGAGAGATAAGGGTAGGGGAAAAAGAGTGACAAAGGGAAAGGGTGATCTCATCCACCTTACACGTGCAGGGGAAAATTAAACACCATCAGCCTTTCCCCCTTACATCCACCCATGCTTTTACCAAAAAGACCCTCCCATCAATGTCTCAACTTAAGCCCACAACATACAAAGTAGGCCCAAAAGATATTCGAGGCCTTAGCTTTAACCCAATACTCGGGGCCCAACACTCGAGTTAACCCGACTCTCAGGTTTCAAAATCTGGGTCGTGACAAAAGCCTTATTGAAATCTTGTATTTTCCTAGCTTTAATCAATCAATTGAGGGAGAAATCACACAATAGAGGTAAGGTTCATTCTTCTCCTCTATTGATGGTTCTTTATTGATATTCCCAAGTATTTGATCCTTGATTTATGATTTATAATATAATTTTATGTTTTTATAATGAATAATTGATTTAATTGGGTTTAATTGGTGAAATTATAGAAGATTCGTATTGGATCTATTTTCTAGTGTTGAGGATTGATTTTAAACATATTTTGGATTATTTATAATATTGACAAGTTGTTTTTATCATTGGAATCCTAAAACTCCTTGAATCCTTGATTAATAGGTTGCTAGATTTGTGTTTTTGTGGAGTTATGGTGGCTGAGTAGTTCCTGGAAGTTTTAGGTTGATGTAATCTTGTTTTTAGATGTTAATAGATGTTGATTGGAGTGTTAGATTTATAGATTGTGGCTGGGTTGTGTTTGGAAAGAGTTAGATGGTGATTTCGGTTGTTGTAGTTGGGTAATTATAAAGGATTGTGAGGTTTTGCAGGGAATTGTTGTTGCAGTGTTTTGAATGCATTAATCCTCTATTTTAATATGGTTAAAATAGGGAAAGTCGATCCGAAAGCAATCAATGAAGCTTTGGAGGCTTCGAACGCTTGTTTTCGCGTTGGTAAATTAAGGTTTCGTGTATCGATGAGTGAGAACGTGGATTTCAGCTTTGAAATGATTTAAAGGTGGTTTGTGGGAGTTTAAACTAAGCTTGAAATGCTGGTTTAAATTCGAAAGTAAGTATGATGTGGTTTTCTCTCTCGGTCGTGCTTTAGTGAAATGGTTTTATGCACTTGTTTTGATTTACATTGTACCTACTGTTTAAGCATGTTTTAAAGTATATGAGATACCGTTTTTGATCATGAAATGATGATGGATGCACATGGTAAGTGGTCCATGTAAGCATATGGTTTATACTTGAGTTTTAAACATGTATTGTTGCTTGGGAAATGGTTTGGTTAATGCTTATAAAAACAGTGAGGTAAATGGAAATTGGTGAATTATATTGGCATGTGATGTGGTTTAAAAATGATATAAGATATAGTTGGCCGACCATAGGATTGATATGCATTATAATAAGCCGCCTTGAATGTCGAGGGGTTTTATACGGTGTACCGAATACTCCATCCAAGTACCCTAATGGTCGAAGGGTTATATGGTACCGTAAACTCCCGTTAGTGGATTAAGCGTCTAACCAATGAGTGGGGTTGGTGTCCCCATGGGTTGTAAGCAACCCGGTTGTAATGTACCGCGATTGTGATTGTAACGCTATTCCAGTTGAGATGCCTTGAAGTGTTGCGAGGACACTTGTTTGAATCTGTGTATCTGATGAACAATTTTTGGTAAAGGAACTTGGTTATGATCACTTGTAAGCCAATATAATTATTAACATATTATTGAAAGGTTTATGTTGTTTAATGTGACTTATACATGTTTACTCTTTAAGCTTTGCATATGGTTTTTATGCATGGGAAAGCTTAAATTGAGGTTAGTAATGGGATTTGCTATTGTTTAATGATACACGTTGCATATAGTTTAATATGTTGGTTTTTAAAGATGTTAAGTGCATGGTTTTCAAGGCATGATAATGTTTTACATGATGTTTAATATATGATTGAAATGAGATTTCAATGTGTTGTATAAAAATGGTTTTAATGTATCGATGATGTGTTGTTTTTGAGCACTCCTCACTAAGCCTAGTGTGCTTTCGCTCTCTTTGTCCATCAAAACAGAGAATTAAATGCTTGGAAGGCATCGAGAAGCAAGGGATCACAAAAAGACTTGGTATTAAAAGTATGTTTTTGGATTAGACTATAAGTAATAAGGGCAATGGGGTTTCCGTTGTTGTTTTGGGAGATGTTTTGTTAAACTCCCTGGTTGAGCAATTTTATTTTGCTGCTCATGGATTGTAAAGGACCATTTTGGATTGTTTGTGGTGATGGTTTGAGGTTTTATGCTTTGCTTGCTTTAGTTTTTAGGAAGCATGCCTTTAGATTTACCTTTGATTCATGATGCCAAGTAGTGATGTTGAAACTGAGATGTATTGTTACGGTATGACTCTTGAGTGTGTTGAATGTATGTTAAAAGCATGCTAGGGTGTTGTTGCGCATAATAAGTGCTCCGCAAGTGTACACGTCGCAAGTTATAGTATAAAAGATATCGTATCCACAGGGATTGGTGCCACTTCAAGAATCTAATCTCTTGCACTATAAAAAGTAAAAACACAAATAGAAGATTATATGAGTTTAAACTAATAGCTAAACTAGAAAGCAATAAAGTAAAAAAATAGATGAGATCAAATGAGAGAGATAGGCCAGGTTATCGTGAGTTGAGGTGTGATAGCCGATTGGATCGTCTTGGTAAAAGAGTGCAAGGGCAACTCAGTTGTCGTGGCAACTTGCACAACGGGGTTGCCTTGTCAACTAATCGATGGTTGCCCGGGCAACTAGTTGGGCAACTAGTTGGGCATCTGGGCAGCAACCTTCAAGGTTCGGCAGAGCATTCCTCAATGGTTTCTTCTTATCCCTAAGTCGAAACTCTAGCTACTTGTGCATGCCTTGATAATACATCCCTACGTGAATCAAGGGTGAACAACAACCAATCTTGCGCTCCTCTTTAGCCGTTGAAATCCTTAACTTATTCCTAAGCTGGATTAATCTTCACCATCAATAGATTGAATAAAGATCATATTCATTCATTTCTTGAATCTAACTATCCTGATATTAGATAAATAGATGAAGTTACGAGATCCTCTCCTAATTCACTCCCAAACAAGAATAAGAACCAAGAATGAATAAACCTTGAATAGAAAAATGCAAGCTCTTATTACCTAAACAAAATCCAATAGGTTCTCACAACCACAAGACACAATAACCTTAGCCAAATAGATTTAGTTCATGGCTAGGTTCCAAAGAAACACAAGATGAAGAATCCCTAGCATGAACCTAATTGAACAAGAAAGAAAAAGATGAAGGATGGATGAAGCTTGTCGAAATCTCCTTGCCCTTGATGCTTGTCGAAAATTCTCTCCTCGCTCCCCCTTTGAGTTGTCGAAATTCCTCTCTAATTTATAGGGCTAGGTCAAAGTCCTTATTTGAAGAGGAATTTAAGTTGGAGTCAAATTATCTTTAAAGAATATAATTCTTTATTATAATTATATTCCTTCTAGAACTTCTCCTATCTTCTTGGAATTTAATTCTTCTTTAACCTCTTCATGGAAATCAAACTCCTTTGGGATTTAGCTTTGCTCCACGTCATCTTGGGCTTGTCTAGTCATCAATTTCGACTACCATATCACCTTATTCTTTGTCGACAATTGCCCTGGCAACTGGCTCGGCGTCTCCTTCCTGCATTGCCCTGGCAACTAGCTCGACATCTCCTTCATGCATTGCCCTAGCAACTAGCTCTAGCCTTGCTTTGGCAAGTGATCCTGCATATACACACAAAACACACCAAAGCAGCATTTTTCCCACAAAAACAACCAAGTTATGAAATCAAGCTCAACAATGGAAGGAAACATGGATTAATGCATGAATGACTAATTATGTAACTAATATGAGCCTAAGTCTAACAATAATATGAGTAAAAAGGGTAAGAAAAATAGTACTTTTGAACACTTATCACACCCCCAAACTCGAACTATTGCTTGTCCTCAAGCAATGCAAACTAATAATTACCTGCCAAGACTTCAATTTTCACAAACTTACCTTTGAACTTGATTTTAATTCTCAGAACCGGGGTACAAAGTATGATTGGCTTTTCATTTTTCAGAAAACTTAGGAGTTACTCGGAATCAAACTATAATGCTTGTGAGTGTGTGCGGAGTTGTGTGCAAGTTGATTTTTCGGATCCTATGCAAACAAGAGGTTTTCAAATTACTTCATTGGGTTCTTTTTAACATGTTTTAACTAGGTCCGGTTTCGGGAACCTCTAGTGTTTTGTTTTTAGTTTCCTTAAGTTAATTAATTTATTCGACTAGAGCCAGTTTCGGACACCTCTAGCGATCAATTTTTAGCACATACTAGAGCCAGTTTCGGGCACCTCTAGCGATCAATTTTTTTAGCACATGCTAGAGCCAATTTTGGGCACCTCTAGCATTCATCCAATTTTTATTCTAATCCCCCATTTTTTTTAATTATCAACCTAAGTTTACTAGAATTCCTTAAATTAATCAAACCACAACAGCGTTACATCAAATTTAGCATCATAGTAAAATTCTAAGTGTTTCCATGGTTATCCTAGAATAAAAATTCTATCAGTTAAGTGCATTGGCAAAGTCATCATCGGATATTCATCAAATCTAGGCAATTCTTGTTCCAACTAAAGGCATGGCAAGCAATTTATGTATCCTAAATGCAATACTTAAGATGAATGCAACTAAACATGGTAACTACTAATAACAATCCCCCCAAACTCGAGATAGGCATTGTCCTCAATGCATGCATTAAAGAAAAATAAAAATAATGAAAAATAAAATGCAAACGAGGACTTACTTTGAGAGTTCATCGTCGTGGATGATTAGTTTCCTTTTGGTCGGTGTCTTGATTCTCTTGCTTGAACACGATGGTTGTTTCCTTGTTGTCGATGGTGGAATCGATCCTCGTACGGGGTTATCCTCATCGTCCTCTTCATCAATGTCATTGGCTTTTCGCTTGGAGGATTCAATTGGTGCGATCTTTGTTGGTGCAATGGAGGACTCGTCCGAATCTGAAAAATTAGACAATGATTCCCTACGAGTTGATTCGGGCATAGGTGCTTTACCTTTGGCTTTTGCAGTGGTTGCCATGATGTCTTTAGCTTTGGTTGCCGTGGTATCTGCTTGTGCAGGCACAGTGTAGGTTCCCGTGGCATCATCTGTTGCGGTTGCCGTGGCGATTGCTTAATTGGTTGTCGTGGCAAGGATCTCGGCCGGAAAGATTGGGAACGACACGCGGCTGTCCGGGTACTTTTCTAGGATGACTTGGGTGATGGCATTGTTGTGCTCCTTCATGTACCGCATGAAAATTAGTTGTCGGTCTTCAATTTGCCTTAGGTGGCTCGCCAATGGTTGCAAGAGTGCTTCAGAGTGTCCCGGGGTTGATGGCCGAGTTGCCCCGGGGTTAGGTGCTTGGGCATTAGGGATTGCCGGGGCGGCAGGAGTTGCTGCGGCAATTGGAGGCCTTGAGGATTTTTTCGGTGCCTCTCCCATTAGCTTTCGGATTTGTGCTTGATTCCAACCGGACTTTGGTAAGGCCTTTTCATCGGTGGACTCACTTGGGACATGCCACAGGAAGAAATAGAATGTATTTTGAGCTACATACAAAAATCTCATCACAAATAATTTTTCCAATGTTAATGATGCGATTATGCAAAATAGAATGTATGAGCAAAAGACGTGGTATATCAACGGTAGTATTGTGTGTGGTGGGCATTAAAGAAGTTTTAACAAACTTATTCCATATTTTTTCCTCGGGTTTAAGCCGAAGGTGTTTTACCGTGCCCTTGTATTTACCGTCGTTCCAATGAGTTCCTGGTTGAGTGAGTTCTTGAAGCACCTTGTCGAGTTGCTTGGGCGTGATTTGATCAACAAAGGCTTGATGCTCGTCCTTCTCAATGTAAAGCTCGTAAAAGGTGTTGACGTTTCCGGGGCTTATGAGTATAGCCTTGTCACAAACAAAAACATAAGGATTATCTGGGTTAGGTGAGTGAGCATAGAATTCTCTTACCCATGAGATGTTACCCTGTTCCGATTGATGGCAAAAGATTTGCCACTTTTGATGTGCAATCCTCTCGAAGATGAATGGTTCAAGGCCGAAATCTTGATGAGAGTTGGAGTATTCAAAGCCTTGTTCTTCGTAAATCATCCGGCTTTCAAACGTGGAGTGAAATCTTTGTTGAACCACCGGTGTAGAAAACTTCTTGTATCTTGGTTCCTTGGAGGAACTTGGATGAACCAAAAATTTAATTTTGGATGCCATGGATGATCTTGGTTGTGAGTTTTGTAAAAACAAAGAAAATAAAATAAAAGAAACTAAAGAGTTGCAAGATGAAAAGTAGGAATAGGTTTCTTGGAAGTTAAGGGTGCTAGTTTATATAGAAAAGATAGGTAGTAAATATGGTGGGTGGGATTAATTTTGGATAGAGAATACAGGGGGTTCCGGTTTAGGGGAAGGGTGACGGCAAGGGGGTTTAATTAGGGTAAGTTGGAGGCTTTATATAAGCCTTAGATTTAGCCCATTAATTTCCTTGTTGAAGATGTTTTCCTTCTTAGATCAAAATTCCTCTTTATCTTGAACTCTTTTCCTACAATTCAAAGACAAATCAAATAAGGATTAAAATTAAAGATAAAATAAAAGAAAATAAATAAAGATGTGTAAAGGGATTCTTAAACTTAAAAAGATAAAAAAAGAAAATCAATCATAAAAAATATAATAATAATCGAAAATAATAAAAAAATTAGTTCAAGAAAAAAATAAAAAAAAAATAGTTGAAAATAATAAAAATAAAAATAAAAATAAAATATCGAAAGGAGAGCATGCTCATGCATCTCCTAAGTTGACCACTTCTTTGTTACGTTCTACATGGGCACCATTCTAGTGCTTTAATCTTTGTCCATTAACTTTGAATTCATGTTTGTCAGTGATGGACTTGATTATCACGGCACCATGGGAGAATGGTTTGACAACTTGGAATGGTCCCGACCATCTTGATTTTAGCTTTCCCGGGAAAAGGTTTAGCCGAGAATTGAATAAGAGAACTAGTTGCCCTGGCGTGAATTGCCGCGGCAATAGTTTCTTGTCATGCTATTGCTTTGTTTTCTCCTTGTAGATTCGTGCATTGTTATAGGCGAGTGCACAGAATTCTTCTATCTCGTTGAGGTCCAACAAACGCTTTTGTCCGGCACTTTCCCAATCCATATTCATGGTCTTGATTGCCCAATATGCCTTGTGTTCGATTTCCACCAGTAGATGGCATGTTTTGCCATAGACAAGTCGGAAGGGGGACATACCTAAGGGTGTTTTGAATGCAGTCTGATATGCCCAAAGTGCGTCATCTAGTCTTAATGACCAATCCTTCCTAGAGGGATTTACAACTTTCTCGAGTATACTGTTCAATTCTCAGTTGGAAATTTCTGCTTGCCCGTTGGTTTGTGGGTGATATGCTGTGGCAATCTTGTGTGATACGCCGAAGCGTTGCAACATCTAGGCAATAAGTTTGTTGTCAAAATGCTTGCTTTCGTCACTGATAATTGCTTTTGGCGTCCCAAACCGTGTAAATATGTTTTTCTACAAGAATCGTTGCACGGTCTTGGAATCGTTGTTGGGAACTGCAGCTGCCTCAACCCATTTAGACACGTAGTCGATGACAAGTAAAATGTAGAGGTTGCCGAATGAAGATGGGAAAGGTCCCATAAAATCGATCCCACATACATCTAACAATTCCACCTCGATGATGTTTTGGAGTGGCATCTCATGTTGTCTAGAGATATTGCCCGTCCTCTGGCAACGATCACATTGTTTGTAAAAGTCTTGGGAATTTTTGTACAATGTTGGCCAATACAAACCGAATTACAAAACTCTGGCCGCGTTACGAGTTCTTCCAAAATGTCATCCTTAGGGTGAAGAATGGCATTGCCGGAGTACATTCTGCTGCTCTTCTTCAGGGACACATCGGCGTATAACCTGATCTGCATATTGTTTAAACAAAAGAGGCTCGTCCCAAAAGTAATGCTTAGCATCATGGCAGAACCGCTTCTTCCTTTGGTGAGTAAGACCATAAGGTAAAATACCACAAACAAGGAAATTAACTAAATCCGCGTACCAGGGTATTGCCGAGGCATGTGCTGCCATGGCGACTGCTCCCAAAATTGACGAGGCATACGTGTCAAGGGCTACTGCGGCATCGAGAGTTGCCGAGGTGTGCGCATCCATGGTTGCTGAGGCGTCGAGGGTTACCGAGGCATGCGCATCCATAGTTGCCGAGGCAACTAAAAGTTGCTCATCCGGGAATGCATCGCATATCTCTAGATCTGTGTCCTACACCCTATTGTGTTCTAAACGTGATAAGTGATCGACCACTTGATTTTACGTTCTTTTCCTGTCCTTAATTTCAATATCAAATTCTTGTAAAAGTAATATCCAAAGAATCAAACGAGGTTTGGCATCCTTTTTAGCAAATAGATATTTGATTGCCGAATGGTCCGTATGAACAATTACCTTTGTACCAATCAAATAGGATCAAAACTTGTCAAATGCTACATCTAGTAACTCTTTCTCCATTGTTGTGTAATTCATTTGAGCACTATTAAGAGTTTTACTAGCGTAGTATATCACATGAAAGGTCTTACCTGTGCGTTGACCTAGGACTGCTCCTACCGCAAAATCACTTGCATCACACATGAGCTCAAAAGGTAGCGTCCCATATGGTAGAACGACAATGGGTGCCGAGGCAAGCTTTTCCTTTAGGGTTTCGAATGCTTGGGTGCAAGAATCATCAAAATCGAAGACTTTATCCTGTTCAAGCAAATTGCACAAGGGTTTAGTAATTTTAGAAAAAATATGAATGAACCTCCTGTAAAAACCTACATGTCCAAGAAAGCTTCGAATTCCTTTAACCGAACTTGGTGGGGGTAAGCTCTTGATCACATCCACCTTGGCTTTGTCTACTTCAATTCCCTTGGATGAAATCTTGTGGCCGAGCACTATTCCTTTATCTACAATAAAATGGCACTTCTCCCAATTGAGGACTAAATCAGTTTCTTCACATCTTGCCAACACCTTCTCTAAATTGCTGAGGTAGCTGTCAAAGTCATTACCAAATATAGAAAAATCCTCCATGAAGATCTCAAAGAAGTCTTCAACCATGTTTGAAAAGAGTTCTATCATGCATCTTTGGAAGGTTGCCGGGGCGTTACGTAATCTGAACGGCATCCTTCGAAAAGCATAAGTACCGTATGGGCATGTCAAGGTTGTCTTTTCTTGATCTTCTGGTGCTATGGCAATTTGATTGTAACCTGAATAACCATCAAGAAAATAATAAAAGGGTTTACCTGCAAGACGGTCAAGCATTTGATCAATAAAGGGTAATGAGAAGTGATCTTTCCTTGTGGCTTTGTTTAGCTTTCGATAATCCATACAAACCCTCCAACCGGTCACAGTCCTGGTTGGAATGAGTTCATTGTTTTCATTACTTACCACTGTTATACCTCTTTCGGTACACATTGTACCAGACTTACCCATGTACTATCAGAGATAGGTTATATAATGCCGATGTCAAGACACTTGATGATTTCTTTCATTACAACCTCTTTCATGGCATGATTCAGTCTCCTCTGGGCCTCAATTGAAGGTTTGTAATCATCTTCCAACAAAATCTTGTGCATGCACACTGGCGGGCTAATTCCCTTCAAGTCGGCAATTGTCCACCCTGTTGCCTTCTTGTGTAGCATCAACATTTTGATCAGCTTCTTTTCCTGCTCAGGCTGTAACTTAGAAGAAATAATTACATGCAATTTATTATCGGTTCCTAAGTATGCATATTTTAGTTGCTCTGGCAACTGTTTCAACTCAAGAATCGGTGGTTGTTCAATAGAGGGCTTTTCGAGCTTACCTTCCTTACCTGAGTAATCCAGTGGTTCAAAGTATGTACCTAGTCGATTAACTAGCCAATTTGCTTCTTATTGTTGTTCCTCATCGACCGGTTCTTCATACTCCTCAGGTTCCTCTTGATCGGCAATGTAGTTGCCGAGGCAACTAAATTCCTCGTCGAAGTTAAACTCTACCGTGGCATGAAGAAGTTGGCATTCTATTGGATCATCGGCATGCCTTAGTGTTTGGAACACATTTAGTTTAACTTGCTGGTCATTCACCCTCATTGTGAGTTCTACCTTTTCAACATCGATCAAGGCTCTCCCTGTTGCTAGGAATGGTCTCCCGAGAATGATAGGTGTATGCTCATCTGCTTCACAATCCAAAACAATAAAGTCAGCGAGAAAAATAAATTTATCAACTTTTACCAGTATGTCTTCGATTTTTCCCTCTGGATGCACATAGGATCTGTCAGCTAGATGTAGCATAACTGTTGTAGGTCTTGCCTTCCCGATTCCTAGTTTATGGAAAACCGATTTAGGCATCAAGTTTATGCCAGCCCCAAGGTCGCATAATACTTTCCCGACATAGTGGTTTCCAATGGAATAGGGTATTGTGAAACTTCCAGGATCCTTCAACTTAGGTGGCATACGATTGTGCAACATGGCCATGCATCCATCTGTTGCGGCAACTGTTTCAAACTCTCCTAGCCTTGTTCTCTTAGACACAATGTCTTTAAGAAACTTGGCATAGTTCGGCATTTGTTCAATTGCTTCCACCAATGGAAAGTTGATGTGGACTTGCTTTAGGATATCAAGAAACTTTTTGAATTAATATTCTTGCTTTTGTCGCTTCAACCTTTGTGGGAATGGTGGTGGAAGTCGGATATCTTTGATCCTTTCATTGGTTTGGAACCTGATTGACGGCATTATCGGGACAACTAGAGTTGCCGAGGCATTATTAACTGGGGTTGCCGAGGCATGCTTATCGCAAGTTGCCGAGGCATCCTTATCGTCGGTTGCCGAGGCATGCTTGTTACCGGTTGCCGCGGCAATTCCTGGTTCAGCATCAAGGCTTTGCCGCTAGGTTCGTCTTGATCTTTTTGTGGAGTTTTGTTTGATGAGCGGGTTTGAGCCTCTTAAAGTTGTTGGCCACTTCTAGTGGTGATCGCCTTACATTGCTCATGGCCAGTTCCTCTTGCGACTTCAGTATCGCTAGGTAAACCTCCTTGCGGTCTAGTATTCAGGTTTTGAGCAAACTGTCCGACTTGATTTTCCAATGATTTGATTGCCGCCTCTTGGTTTTGCAATCTCATCTCGGTCCTGTTAATAAAAGCATCAGTTCTTTTTATGAAGTTACTATTCTCAGCTATATAAGATTTAGTTTTCAACATAAAAGCATTTAGAGAATTTTCCAAAGAACTAGATGTTGTCGGTTGTTGCTGCGACAACTGTTACCGTGGTATATTCTACTGGAATCCCGATGCTTGTGCATTCTGAATGTTCTGGTTTAGAGCATTATTGGTATTACTCTATGAAAAATTCGGGTGCTTCTTGCAAGCTGGATTGTTTGTATTGGACATCACATTGTTGTTCCGGTTGTAATTCCCCACATAGAAGCTGGATTCCGGATTCTGCGTACATTTAGAAGAATCATGGTTACCACCACATAACTCACAAAAAGAATCCATTGCCTTGAGCTCATGTGTGTTGTTTGGTTTCTGCATGTTCTGGACCATCTTTGTTAAAGTGGCCAATTGTGCCGAAATTGAGTCTGATGATCCTAGTTCATGTATTGTGGCTTGGCGTCTAACTCCTCCTCTTCTAGTAGAGGGGAATTGATAATCATTCTTGGCAAGCCTGTTTAGAATTTGCATTGCTTCCTCCAGAGACTTATCTAGGAGTATGTCGTTTGCTGAGGCATCTAATATCATCCTTGTTGGTGTATTCACGGCGTTGTAAAACATTGTTACTTGTGTCCACACCGAGAATCTTTGTAGGGGGCATTCGTGTCAAATTTGTAATGTCGTACATGTATTCATCATCTGCCTGCCGAAAAGAAGTAATGTCGTTACGAAGCTTATCATTCAAATTTGTAGGATTAAACCGAGCAAGGAAATCACGACAAAGATCGGTCCAAGATCCTATTGATCCGGCAGGAATGCTATTCAACCATGCTTTCGCCCTACCCCTCAGTGAATAGGGGAATAATCTTAATCGTAAAACATCGGGGGTGACTCTGTGTATTTTGAACGAGTTGCAAATCTCGAGGAAAGATTTAAGATGTTGTCGTGCATCTTCAGTTGTTGAGCCTCCAAATTGACCATTTGTGTTGATCATATTAAACATCACCGGTTTCAACTCAAAGTGGTCGGCTTCAATTTCAGGTGTGACAACTCTTGGATTAAGTCCATCAAGATCTTCTTCAAGATAGTCTCGAATAGTTATGTTTCGTGCAAGAATCACTTCTCCTCCTGCTGGAACATCTTGATTCATATTGCCGTCTTGATTAGCCATTGCTACTCTTAACCTTCGTCTAAGTCTTTGTAAGGTTTGTTCGATTTCTAGATCAAAGGGATATTCTGGTGTAATCGGTCTCGCCCTGGTCATATACCAATGCAAAACGAAAGTTTGTTAGCCCTTTGAATCTTAAACAATAAAAATAAAAAGAAAGTGCAAGAAAATAAAAACAAAGTCGCTATTGCCAATCCCCGGCAACAGTGCCAAAAACTTGTTGCGCGTAATAAGTGCTCCGCAATTGTGCAAGTGTACACGTCGCAAGTTATAGTATAAAAGATATCGTCTCCACAAGCATTGGTGCCACTTCAAGAATCTAATCTCTTGCACTATAAAAAGTAAAAACACAAATAGAAGATTATAGGAGTTTAAACTAATAACTAAACTAGAAAGCAATAAAGTAAAAGAATAGATGAGATGAAATGAGAGAGATAGGCCAGGTTATCGTGAGTTGAGGTGTGATAGCCAATTGGATCGTCTTGGTAAAAGAGTGCAAGGGCAACTCAGTTGTCGTGGCAACTTGCACAACGGGGTTACCTTGGCAACTAATCGATGGTTGCCTGGGCAACTAGTTGGGCGTCTGGGCAGCAACCTTCAAGGTTCGACAGAGCGTTCTTCAATGGTTTCTTCTTATCCCTAAGTCGAAACTCTAGCTACTTGTGCATGCCTTGATAATACATCCCTGCGTGAATCAAGGGTGAACAACAACCAATCTTGCGCTCCTCTTTAGCCGTTGAAATCCTTAACTTATTCCTAAGCCGGATTAATCTTCACCATCAATAGATTGAATAAAGATCATATTCATTCATTTCTTGAATCTAACTCTCCCGATATTAGATAAATAGATGAAGTTACAAGATCCTCTCCCAATTCACTCGCAAACAAGAATAAGAACCAATAATGAATAAACCTTGAATAGAAAAGTGCAAACTCGTATTACCTAAACAAAATCCAATAGTTTCTCACAACCACAAGACACAATAACCTTAGCCAAATAGATTTGGTTCATGGCTAGGTTCCAAAGAAACACACGATGAAGAATCCCTAGCATGAACCTAATTGAACAAGAAAGAAAAAGGTGAAGGGTGGATGAAGCTTGTCAAAATCTCCTTGCCCTTGATGCTTGTCGAAAATTCTCTCCTCTCTCCCCCTTTGAGTTGTCAAAATTCCTCTCTAATTTATAGGGCTAGGTCAAAGTCCTTCTTTGAGGAGGAAGTTAAGTTGGAGTTTAATTATCTTTAAAGAATATAACTCTTTATTATAATTATATTCATTCTAGAACTTCTCCTATCTTCTTGGAATTTAATTCTTCTTTAATCTCTTCATGAAAATCAAACTCCTTTGGGATTTAGCTTTGCTCCACGTCATCTTGGGCTTGTCTAGTCATCAATTTCGACTACCATATCACCTTATTCTTTGTCGACAATTGCCCTGGCAACTGGCTCGACGTCTCCTTCATGCATTGCCCTGGCAACTAGCTCTAGCCTTGCTTTGGCAAGTGATCCTGCACATACACACAAAACACACCAAAGCAGCATCTTTTCCCACAAAAACAACCAAGTTATGAAATCAAGCTCAACGATGGAAGGAAACATGGATTAATGCATGAATGACTAATTATGTAACTAATATGAGCCTAAGTCTAACAATAATATGAGTAAAAAGGGTAAGAAAAATAGTACTTTTGAACACTTATCAGGTGTGTTGGTATGTTCAAAAGTATGTTAAACCAACAATTGAGGACGTTTTAGGTCCAGGCGTACTGGTACGGGTGTCTTTGTTTCGGTACGAGTAAGCCAATTTAGGCTTAGCGTACTGGTACGCGGGCAAGCATTTCAGTACGAGCTTAGGCAAATTGGGGCCAGTGTTTCGATACATGGAGAGCCATTTTGATACGGTACAGTGTTTTCTAAAAGGGGTGTTTCGATACGCGGAGGCGTATCGAAACGGATTTTTGCTACTAGAATCTGAGAATTTCAAATTTGCAATACCGTACCAAAACGAGGGTAGGTGTACCGATGCGGTTACCATTAAATCATTTATTTAAGTATATTGAAGTTCAGTTTTCTTTAGTTTTAGTCCCTGGATGTTATGGATGCAATTGCATGAGTATGGATGATTGTTTTGAGCTAAGCTTTGACGTGAATGCATGGAATTGAACTAATTAGAGGTCGGTAACTCTAAAGTGGGTTAAGTCCCTATGGTTTTCTAAAATTTCATTTTGGTACCTGTTTTGCTATTGTGTTCAATTGGATGTCGAATCGATGCCCAATTGAGTTGAGTTATCCCATGTGATCTGTATGTACATGTAGGGTTATAATTGTGCATCTAGACAAGATAAAAGAAAAAAATGGACATGTTTCAAGTTTTATCTTCACGGTTTACTTCGGTAAACCTAATGTAGCTCGCTCGGTTCGGTCTTGCGACTAAGTCGGGTTGAGGGGGTTACAAAAGTTGAGAGCAAAAGTAGTTACGTAAAAAATGAATTTGGTTAATAGAAATCATTTTAATTAAATCTATTTATTTTTATTTAAAAACCATTTAAAATAACCTAAATTAAGGGAAAAGTATGATTAAAAACATTGGTAAATTGGCTCCTTAAATATTCTAAGTTTTGATCTTTTTACGATTTAGTCATTAAAACAGTTTTGAAAACTTTACATTTTAGTCACCAGACCAAAATACTTTCTTTCCTCAAATTTAGTTTTCCAAAACCCTTAATATATTAATTAAACATTTTCTAATATTTTCCATATTTTATTTTAACTAAAAACAATTTATTATGAATTAATTTCTAAAACTAGCTCGAATCACCTAATTCAGTTCCACTGAACCATCTAATCTAGCTAGCTACCGTCTAGGCCCAAATTCAGGGCATTACAACTCTCTCCCTCTTAAGAAATTTCATCCTCAAAATTTACTTGACGAAAAAAGATGAGGAAACTGCTTCTTCATGTCCTCCTTACTTTCCCACGTGGCTTCATCTACACCACGATGTCGCCACAACACCTTTACCAAATCAATGTTCTTTACACAAAGATCTTTGCAGCTAGAATCCAAGATTTTCACTGATTCCTCATCATAAGTCAAATTTGGATTCAACTCAATCTCCTCAACAGGCTTCACATGCGATGGGTCCGATCTATATCTTCAAAGCATCGCATGTGATGCCTGTTGAAGAGATTGAATTTAATCCAGATTTGACCTATGATGAGGAACTAGTTAAAATCTTGGATTCTAGTAGAAAAGTTCTTTGAGAAAAGACCATTGAGTTGGTAAAGGCTCGTGGTGTAGAGGAAGCCACGTGAGAAAGTAAGAAGGACATGAAGGAGCAGTTTCCTTATCTTTTTCCTTCAGATAAATTTTGAGGATAAAATTTCTTAAGTGGGGGAGAGTTGTAACGCCCGAAATTTAGGCCTAGACGGTAGCTAGCTAGACTAGACAGTTCAGGGGAACCGAAATAGGCGATTCAAGCTAGTTTCGAGAATTAATTCATAATAAATTATTTTTGGTTAAAATAAAATATGGAAAATATTAGAAAATGTTTAATTAATATATTAAGGGTTTTGGAGAACCAGTTTGAGGAAAGAAAATCAGATTTATGGACATTTTGGTCTGGTGACTAAAATGTAAAGTTTTCAAAACTATTTTGGTGACTAAATCGTAAAAAGGTCAAAACTTTGAGTCTTTAAGGAGGTAACTTACCAATCTTTTTAATCAGACTTTTAAATTTTATTTATTAACCATTTAAAAACAATTTAAAAATAACCTAAATTAAGGGAAAAGTCTGATTAAAAACATTGGTAAATTAGCTCCTTAAAGAGTCTAAGTTTTGACCCCTTTATGATTTAGTCACCAAAATAGTTTTAAAAACTTTACATTTTAGTCACCAGGCCAAATGTCCCTAAATCCGATTTTATTTCCTCAAATTGAGTTTCCCAAAACCCTTAATATATTAATTAAACATTTTCTAATATTTTTCCATATTTTATTTTAACCAAAAACAATTAATTATGATTTAATTCCTGAAACTAGCTCGAATCGCCTAATCTGGTTCCCTTGAACCGTCTAATCTAGCTAGCTACCGTCTATGCCCAAATTCGGGGCATTATAGGAATTTTAATTAACAACAATATACACCACAAGCTCTATTGTAGTCACAACATAACAAGATGCAACCGTAATATTCTTTCTCACAAACTCAACAATCGCAGTATGGCGCACAATCACAATATGGAGCACCGTCTCAAATACAGTCACAGACTAGTCACTATGCTCCGTCATCTATACATGATCCATTTTCTCTCTTTGAAGAAATGATGCGAGAACACTTATCTCGAACTGAAGCTATAATACAAGGTCACTCTTATTCGATCTATACTTTCGAAGCCCAACTAGGATAGTTGGCTACTGATGTGAACTCTCAACAACTAGACACACTTCTTAGAAATACTGAGAGCCTGATAATCAAGGGTAAAGAACAATGCATGGTTGTTACTCTCCGCGGTGGAAAGCAAACTAGTGGTTTGGCTCAATAATCACCCATCTCTATTCAAGAGCGAGGGGAATCCTCTAAAACTACCCAATGTTGAAAGATGGAATGGAGGAAGGCCTGGCGGATGACGCTCCTTTAGTATTACTCCACTGTCACCAGTCTTGCAACCTAAGCTGTCAGCACAATTTCTGTCGCCGATGCAATCAACAGATACTCTATCTCCAACTTATCCTCAGGGATTCAAGAATATTGAGTCTGGCAATCAATATTAATTCTTTCAAGATACTATGCAGCAACTCATGGTGCAATTCTATTGACGGATTCTCTTATGCAGATTCCAAACTACGCAAAATTCATGAAGGAAATTCTATCTAAGAAGAAAAAGTTCAGTGTCATAGAGACCATTGTGCTCACAGACGAGTGTAGTGCCCTTACCTCTAATCCTGTGCCCAGAAAAATGAAAGACCCTAATAGTTTCATCATTCCCTATTCTATTGTAAATCACTACTTCTCTCTTTGTGAACTCATAGCGAGTATTAATCTGATACCATTATCAACTTTTCAGAAGTTAGGCATTGGACAAATAAAACCTGCTGCGGTCACATTGCAATTAGCAAACAAATCTTTGACTCATTCAAATGAACAAATTAAGGCATACTTGTTCATGTGGATAAGTTCATATTTCTAGCAGATTTTATTATTCTTGACTGTGAGGCAAATAAGGATATCCTTATTATTCTTGATATTCTAGAGGATCTCATCCAAGAATACTTGAATAACTATAATATACTTATAGTAACATCCATTTCCCGTATTTATCGCCAAATACGATTCAGTGATGTTACTAACCAATTTTAAACGATATTATCTCTTTACACTTAGAAAGTTGGTAATGTGCACTACCTTACTTAAAAATTTATAATTTTTTTTATAGACATCGAAAACTCATTCTGAAATTTTCTAATTAAACTAGATTCATTAAGCTTTCTAACCATATAAATTATTAGTCTAACTTCATTATACAAAAATTCAAATAAATTCCTAAATTCACGTCACAGCCCCAAAATACTGAAATTCTGATGCCCTGTTTTCTAACCTTCCATCGAATAAAAATTCATAAATGTTTACATCCAAATCGAAATTAGTCACCGTTAATTTTGTGAGTAACTAGACAAAATTTATAGATCATGCATATAAGATTCACTGTCTAATTCCAATTGTGGAAATTATGCTGATTTTTCAAACACACTGTTTGTACATATATTTCTGGACAGATTTTTAATCTTTTTTATCTTAGGACCCATATTTGCTAGAACTTAGTCTGTTTTCATTTATAAACATAATAAGACTTACTAGTTCATCATCTATATTATAATAACTATTAAACAACCACATTTGGTGTTAAGTTATTACAACCCTATTAATTATACATGCTATCTAGTACATTTCCAAAATAAAGGATAGATGTCATTACATTACTATGAGTATGGAGATATACCTCCCAAAATATGAAAGTGATGCTAGGCTACTCTTCCCTCGAAGCTCCTTTAAAACCTACGCATGAAATCCATAATACGCTAAGCATATACTTAGTGAGGCTACAACATTTAATTCAAATCTAGCTTAACATAGATGTCAATATAATAAAATAACAATGCATATGATCACCTACCATTTTATGCATATTAGCATATATGACATGATATATGTATAATAACATATTACATGGTAATAACCTTGATTCTTACCAATACAATTGCCATATTCATCATCGAGCTTTCAAGCCTTTTTATCATGTTCCTCAATTCATTTAGCCCAAGTATTGAATTAAGGAAATTTTTCTATGTGAGTCATCCCCCTATACTTACTTGAGTATAGTATATTATGTGCACTTTACTAGAAGTGATTAGCACCGAAGTGCTTCTGTATACTTAACAGAGTATACAATTAGTAATTAATTTGCACTTTACCTGAAGTGCTTATAATAAGTTGCACTCTATCGGGAGTGCTAAAATGTTTATACAACTGTTTATGACTTTATGGATATCCAACTATACTTTTAATTTCCTATCTCATACTTTGGGCTTTATGTCAATCAAAATTTTATACATGGCAACATATATACATATTAAACAATTCATGCGTAAAATAACATTCCATGAATAAGTTAAGATCTATGCATGTATTTTCAATTCTTGACATATTTTTAGCATGTCAATTATATGATGAATGACATAAAGGTCATGCTATACATGCATTGCACTCACCTTGACACGTTCAAACGTATAATTTATACTAGCCTCACTAAGCTTGATTGCACTTTCTATCATCTTTCTTCACTCGTTTGATCTCGAACTTGCTTGTTATCTGTATGTACATTAAATACATAACACAAGCAACTTTAAGTACATGTCCAACCTTTACTAATACATGTACATACCAAGTTGGAAAATTTAATATTTTCAACCAAGTACTTCTTTACAACAATGCTTCCTAAACTT
Source organism: Hibiscus mutabilis (assembly GCA_019671005.1). Taxonomy (NCBI): domain Eukaryota; kingdom Viridiplantae; phylum Streptophyta; class Magnoliopsida; order Malvales; family Malvaceae; genus Hibiscus; species Hibiscus mutabilis. The sequence continues at coordinate 36,388,289 of CM033713.1, read as the reverse complement.
TAATCTCATCTCAAAATACACATGGTAACCAAGAGTTTATAATTTCACTTTAAACCCTAAATTCTCTCTCTTAGGTTTTATAATCTAAAACTTGGAAACTTTCATATTTCATCTCATAATCCAAAAATTCTAATATTAAAATGATCCTTGTATCATAGCAACCAATATAACCATGCTTCTTGAATATTTCCAAATTTCTCACTTATTTCACCCAATTTATAAAATTCACAAAATAGTCCTAAATTGATGTTTTCTACATTCCATCAACATAATTCAACTTAGAAAACATCATTCTAATCATTTCCATCATCAAATAAATTGTTGCAAAATTTCCCCTAATTTTCCTCTTATAGCCGAAATGGTCCCTATAAGTTTTCCAAGAAGTTTTCATAATTTCAAGCATAGAAACAACACTACAACACCATTTCCAACTTGATTGAACCTTAAATCATGAAAACCAAACATGTTCTTCAACCACCCAAAACTTAAATGTCAAGTTAGAGACATGGAAACTAGGCAAAACTTATACCAAAAGATAGAGAATTCAATGGAGATCATTTTCTTGTTTCATGTCTCTAGCTAAAAATCAAACAAATCAAGCCAAAAATTGAATTGAAAATTTCTTACCTAGTTCCTTTGAGGTTTCGGCAGTTTGAGAGAAAGATGAACAACTTTCTAGTTTTTTTCTATCCTTTATTTTAATGCCAAATGGCTTTAAATTGGCTATATGAAAAAAATATTTCTAAAATAGTCAAATGACTATTTTACCCTTTAGTTATAACTAATCACAATTCAACACCTACACTTTATCCTCTTCCATAATAAATTTTCATTAAAAAAGTATAGGTGAAATGACTAAAATGCCATTAATGAAATAATTTATTTTCAAAAATGTCATTCCATCACCTATACAAAATACTGAATAGAATCGAATCTAAACCGATTAAAAATGATTCAAAACTTCAATGCTATGTTCCTCGAGTCTTACTAAGACTTCCTTCAAATTTTCATAAAATTTCGAGTTCATACGATTACCCGAATTACACTTAGACTTTAACCGTAATTTCCCAATAATAGAAACATCAGATCAAACCATAGTTTTTATATTCGAGCCACACCCTTAGATGATCTATCTATTTATGGAATAAAAATAATTATTGGGAAAATTACCACCTTGGTCCTTGAACTTTCCTTAACTTTTCACTTTTGTCACCAAACTTTAAAACTTTATGTTTTAGTCACTAATCCAATAATAGGACATTACAGTTCTCTCCCCCTAAAAAAATCGTCGTCAAATTTTTAGAACGTACCTGGATTAAACAAATGTGGTTATTGTTCTTTCATCCTCTCTTTAGTTTCCCAGGTGGCTTCTTCCACTTTGTGATTTTTCCAGAGCACCTTAACCAATGGAATTGATTCGTTCCTCAATTTATTCAACCCATGAGCTAAAATCTTTACTGGTTCTTCTTCAAATGTCAAATCAGGTTGCATCTCAACCTCTACATGTGAGATGACATGTGAAGGATCCGACCTATATTTGCGGAGCATCGATATGTGAAAAATATCATGAATCTTACTCATTTCTGGTGGTAAAGCCAATTGATACGCCACTGGTCCAATTCTTTTCAAGATTTCATATGGACCAATGAATCTGGGACTAAGCTTCCCTTTTTTTCCAAATCTCATTATTTTCTTCCATGGTGAAACTTTCAAAAATACCTTGTCTCCTACCTAGTATTCAATATCTTTTCTTTTTAAATCTGAATAAGCCTTTTGTCTATCGGAAGCTGCCCTTAGATTATCTCAAATTATCTTTACTTTTTATTCAACTTCTTGAATTAACTCAGGCCCAATAATCTTGCAATCTTCCAACTCAAACCAATTTAACGGTGTCTGGCATTTTCTTCCATATAAAGCTTCATACGGTGCCATTTTGATGCTTGACAGATAACTATTGTTATATGCAAATTCGGCCAATGGTAAGTACTTTTCCCACGAACCTGTAAACTCAATGACACACGCTCTAAGCATATCTTCCAAAATCTATATTGCTCCATCTGATTGTCCATCAGTTTGTGGGTGGAAGGCAGTACTAAAATGCAATCAAGTACCCAATGCTTCATGTAGTGCTTTCCAAAATCTAGAAGTAAACTTGGGATCTCTGTCAGACACAATGGAAATAGGAACTCCATGTAGTGTAACAATCTCCCGAATATACAACTCTACATATTTACTTAAAGTGAAATCATTTCTGACTGGCAAGAAATGTGCTGATTTGGTTAATCGATCCATGATCACCCAAATTGAGCCTTTCCTACTCGGCGTCAATGGTAATTCAGTCACAAAATCCATAGTCACTTTTTCCCATTTCCATTCTGGAATAGCAATTGGTTGAAGTAACCCTGATGGCACTTGATGTTCTACTTTAACTTGCTGACAAGTTAAGCATTTAGACACAAATTCTGTTATAGCTCTTTTCAACCCTGGCCACCAAAAATGGCTCTTCAAATCCTGATATATTTTATTTCCTCCCGGGTGTATTGTTAAAGGACTATAATGTGCTTATGTAAGGATTTCCTTTTTCAATTCCTCATCTTCAGGAATATAAGCACGTCCTTTATAATATAAACATCCATTGGACTTCACCTCAAAGTCCAGAGATTCTCCCCTTTCAATTTCCTTCTTCTTTTCTAAACAATTTTCATCTTTTTCTTGTGATTCTTTGATTTTGTCTATCAAAGTAGACCTGATGTTTAGCTCAACAAGTAAAGCACCATCATCCAATATTGATAATTGAGCATTCGATATCTGTAGAGCTGAAAACATCTTTCGGTTAAGTGTGTCTGCCACCACATTAGCCTTTCCCGGGTGATAATCAATAATTGCATCGTAATCTTTAATTAGCTCCATCCATCGCCTTTGTCTTAGATTCAGCTCCTTCTGCGTTAAAAGATATTTTAGACTTTTATGGTCTGTGTATATATAACATTTTTAACCATATAAGTAGTGGCGCCAAATTTTTAAAGCAAAGACAACCGCAGCTAATTCCAAATTTTGAATAGGATAATTCCTCTCATGAGCTTTAAGCTGCCTAGAAGCATAAGCCACCACTTTCCTGTCTTGCATAAGTACACATCACAAACCATTATGTGATGCATCACTATATACCACAAAATTCTTACCCGATTTAGGTTGAACTAACACTGGAGCTTCTGTCAAGATTTTCTTCAATCTTTCAAAGCTTTCTTGACATTCTTTAGTCCATATAAAAGATACATTCTTCCTGAGCAGTTTAGTAATAGGTGCAACAATCATCGAGAAATCTTTCACGAACTGGCAGTAATATCCTGCCAATCCGAGAAAACTTCTAACCTCTGTAACATTTTTAGGGGGTTTCCACTCCATGATAGCTTGAATTTTTTAAGGATCCACCCGAATTCCTTCAGCCGATACTATATGTCCAAGAAATGTCACCTTAGAAAGACAAAACTCACATTTAGATAGTTTGGCATATAACTTCTTATCCCTCAAGATCTGAAGAACTATTCTGAGATGAACACCATGATCCTCCTTGGTTTTAGAATAAACCAGGATATCGTCTATGAACACCACTACAAACTGATCAAGGTATGGCTGAAAAATTCGGTTCATCAAATCCATAAATCTTGTTGGGGCATTAGTTAATCCAAACGGCATCACCACGAACTCGTAATGACCATATCTAGTCCTGAAAGCCGTCTTTGGAATATCCTGCTCCTTAATCTTCAATTGATGATAGCCCGATCGAAGATCAATCTTAGAGAACACTGTTGCCCCCTTTAATTGATAAAAAAGGTCATCAATTCTCGGCAATGGATATTTATTCTTTATCGTCACTTTATTAAGTTGGCGATAATCAATACACAATCTCATTGTTCCATATTTCTTCTTTACAAATAATACAGGTGCTCCTATGGTGATATACTTGGTCGTATAAAGCCTCGGCTCTGTAATTCTTGTAGCTGTAATTTGAGTTCCCTAAGTTCAGCAGGTGCCATACGATACGGTGCAATTGATATAGGTGTTGTACCAGGTAAAACATCAATTCCAAATTCTACCTCTTTATCTGGAGGTAATCCCGGTAATTCTTCTGGGAATACATCTGGAAATTCCTGCACCGTATATCTTCTATTTTCACTCCCTGCTTCAATGTATCAATTCTGGGAGTTGGATCTATTTCACACCAATTCATCAACATTTCATTTGCATTAACAGCCGAAATAACATCACTACGATGATTCGACTTCTCACCCACGAATATTATTCGTGATCCATCTGGTTCCTTTAAAATTAATCTTTTTAATCAGCACTCCACCACAGCATCATATGCAACTAACCAATCCATCCCCAATATTATTTCGAACTCACAAAACGGTAATTCCATAAGGTCAGCGGGGAAGTCCATGTTCTGAATTTTAACAGGACACTGACGACAAATCCTTTTGACCTTAGCACTCTGGCCTATTGGATTGGTTGCTACCACTTCACTCATAATTAGTTGTACTGGAATGTTTCTTTCTAGTAAGATTCTAGAACTAATGTATGAATGAGTGGAACCATAATCAATTAATGCAAAAATAGGTTTATTAAAGAGTTCAACCATACCTGATATCACATCAGGATCATTTTTACTCTTTGTGGTCATGATATTATATACACGAGCAGGAGCTTTGCCTTTCAGGTTCGATGCAACTTTCGATGCACCTTGGTGGGAATTCCAACCTCGATTTCCTTTATTTCTCTAAGAAACAACTACCGATTGGTTCTCTTGTAATTCTAGACAGGCTCGTTTGAAGTGACTCGGCTTCCCACATTGATAACACACCATCTCCGGTGCATACCAACATCGACCAGGATGTCTTCTTCCACAAGTCTTGCATTCTGGTCTATTCCAAAGTCCATCACCTTTAATTCCGCTAGCTTTATTGTGGACTTGTTTGGATTTACCCGCAGAAGAATTCTTCTTTACGGACGACATCGACCCAACTATCCTTGCTGCTGAAATCCTTTGCCCCGTTTAGACCAGGGTAAGACACTGGGACCTCCAGGTCGCTTTGTTGACTGTGCTTTCTTCTCGAAAGCTTCTTCTTGTTCCACTCTTTCCATTCCTTTAGCTCGGTTAACCGCAACTTGAAATTCAGACAAATCGAGAGCAACCAAAACTTTCTTATACTCCGAATCTAGGCCTCCCACAAATTTGTTAACTCTGTGTTTTTCAGTCGGAAGGAGCTCTGTGGCAAACCAGCTAAGCTTATTAAACTCACACTCGTACTCATATATCGATCTGCTTGCTTACTTTAGATTCATAAACCGGTTCCTCATATCCTCGATGAAAACATCACTAATGTACTTGTTCTGGAACTCTTTTAAAAATAATTCCCAAGTAACTCATTCCTGAGGAATCTAAACAGTAATGGCGGTCCACCAAATTCGAGCAAGTCTCATCAAAAGTGATGTTACACCTTCAAGTCTTCCTTGATCATCACACCAGATAGATTCCAACATAATTTTAATATCATTTAGCCAAAAGTCCGCAAACATCATATCAACATTAGAATCGCCTTGAAATTCTGATGCCTTCAACTTCCTCAACTCCCTTGGCACAGATATTGGTTTCGGTCTATTTAAGATATCATCTAATACTTGCAGGAATAATCCATGATCCTGAACCTGCATGTCTTGTTGTCCTTGTGCAGGTGCTTGGCCTTGGTATTGCTCATGAGGTACATTCTGATTTACCTTGTTACTCTCACGCTGCACAGGGACCTCCTGTTCAAACACATGTCTAGAACCCTGATGGTCCGACATCTGAACATAACACATTTTCAACAAATTTCTTAATATAGAGTAGCATAACTAATTATAGAGCATCAAAATATCTACACATAATCATCAGTAATTATGACATTCTAGTGGCATGTATACAATTCCCACTCATTTTTAAACTCAAATTTTGTCTAGAATCGACTAAACATGTAGCTCTGATACCAATTAATGTAACACCCCTTTCCCGTATTTATCGCCAAATACAAGTCAGTGATGTTACTAACCAATTTTAAACCCTATTATCTCTTTACACTTAGATAGTTGGTAACCTGCACCACCTTACCTAAAAATTTATAAATTTTTTTATAGAAATCGAAAATTCATTCCAAAATTTTCTAATTAAACTAGATTCATTAAGCTTTCTAACCTTATAAATTATTAGTCTAACTTCATTACACAAAAAATTCAAATAAATTCCTAAATTCACGTCACAGCCCCAAAATACTGAAATTCTGCTGCCTTGTTTTCTGACCTTCCATCGAATAAAAATTCATAACCTTTTACATACAACTCGAAATTAGTCATCGTTAATTTTTTGAGAAACTATCAAAATTTCTAGATCATGCATATAAGATTCACTGTCTAATTCCAATTGTGGAAATTATGCTGATTTTTCAAACACACTGTCTGTACATATATTTCTGGACAGATTTTTAATCTTTTTATCTTAGGACCCATAATTGCTAGAACTTAGTCCGTTTTCATTTATAAACATAATAGGACTTACTAGTTCATCATCTATATTATAATAAATATTAAACAACCACATTTGGTGTTAAGTTATTACAACCCTATTAATTATACATGCCATCTAGTACATTTCCAAAAGAAAGGATGGATGTCATTACATTACTATGAGTATGGAGATATACCTCCCAAAATATGAAAGTGATGCTAGGCTACTCTTCCCTCGAAGCTCCTTTAAAACCTACGCATGAAATCCATAATACGCTAAGCATATACTTAGTGAGGCAACAACATTTAATTCAAATGCAGGTTAACATAGATATCAATATAATAAAATAACAATGCATATGATCACCTACCATTTTATGCATATTAGCATATATGACATGATATATGTATAATAACATATTACATGGTAATAACCTTGATTATTACCAATACAGTTGCGATATTCATCATCGAGCTTTCAAGCCTTTTTATCCTGTTCCTCAATTCATTTAGCCCAAGTATTGAATTAAGGAAATTTTCATACGCGAGTCATCCCCCTATACTTACTTGAGTATAGTATAATATGTGCACTTTACTAGAAGTGCTTAGCACCAAAGTGCTTCTGTATACTTACCGGAGTATACAATTAGTAATTAATTTGCACTTTACCTGAAGTGATTATAATAAGTTGCACTCTACCGGGAGTGCTAAAATGTTTATACAACTGTTTATGACTCTATGGATATCCAACTATACTTTTAATTTCCTATCTCATACTTTGGGCTTTATTTCAATCAAAATTTCATACATGGCAACATATATACATATTAAACAATTCATATGTAAAATAACATTCCATGTATAAGTAGTGATCTATGCATGTATTTTCAATTCTTGATATATTTTTAGCATGTCAATTATATGATTATTGACATAAAGGTCATGCTATACATGCATTGCACTCACCTTGACACGTTCAAAAGTATAATTTATACTAGCCTCACTAAGCTTGATTGCACTTTCTATCTTCTTTCTTCACTCGTTTGATCTCGAACTTGCATGTTATCTGTATGTACATTAAATACATAACACAAGCAACTTTAAGTACATGTCCAACCTTTACTAATACATGTACATACCATGTTGGAAAATTTAATATTTTCAACCAAGTACTTCTTTACAACAATGCTTCCTAAACTTTAATCTCATCTCGAAATACACATGGCAACCAAGAGTTTATAATTTCACTTTAAACCCTAAATTCTCTCTCTTAGATTTTATAATCTAAAGCTTGGAAACTTTCACATTTAATCTCATAATCCAAAAATTGTAATATTAAAATGATCATTGTATCATAGCAACCAATATAACCATGCTTCTTGAATATTTACAAATTTCTCACTTATTTCACCCAAATTACAAAATTCACAAAATAGTCCTAAAATGACGTTTTCTTCATTCCATCAACATAATTCAACTTAGAAAACATCATTCTAATAATTTCCACCATCAAATAATTTTTTGCAAAATTTCCCTTAATTTTCCTCTTATAGCCGAAATGGTCCCTATAAGTTTTCCAAGAAGTTTTCATCATTTCAAGCACACAAACAACACTACAACACCATTTCCAACTTGATTGAACCTTAAATCATGAAAACCAAACATGTTCTTCAACCACCCAAAACTTAAATCTCAAGTTAGAGACATGTAAACTAGGCAAAACTTATACCAAAAGATAGAGAATTCAATGGAGATCATTTTCTTGTTTCATGTCTCTAGCTAAAAATCAAACAAATCAAGCCAAAAATTAAATTGAAAATTTCTTACCTAGTTCCTTTGAGGTTTCGGCAGTTTGAAAGAAAGATGGACAACTTTCTAGTTTTTTCTATCCTTTATTTTAATGCCAAATGGCTTTAAATTGGCTATATAAAAAATTGTTTCTAAAATAGTCAAATGACTATTTTACCCTTTAGTTATAACCAATCACAATTCAACACATACACTTTATCCTCTTTCATAATTAATTTTCATTAAAAAGTATAGGTGAAATGACTAAAATGTCATTAATGAAACGGTTTATTTTCAAAAATGCCATTCCATCACCTATACAAAATACTGAATAGAATTGAATCTAAACCGATTAAAAGCAATTCAAAACTTCAATGCTATGTTCCTCGGGTCTTACTAAGACTTCTTTCAAATTTTCATAAAATTTCGAGTTCATACGATTACCTGAATTACACTTAAACTTTAACCGTAATTTCCCAATAATAGAAACATCAGATCAAACCATAATTTTTATATTCGATCCACACCCTTAGATGATCTATCTATTTATGGAATAAAAATAATTATTGGGAAAATTACCATGTTGGTCCTTGAACTTTCCTCAACTTTCACTTTTGTCACCAAACTTTAAAATTTTACGTTTTAGTCACTAATCCGATAATAGGACATTACACTTATTGCTGAGGATGCTATGCTCACAACAATGAAAGTCATTCTCCCAAATTGTGACAACATTGTTGAAGTGCTTATGGTTGCTATTCAACACAAATGGCAGGTTGAATCCTTAGATTTGGTGAAACGTACAATTCCTACTTTCAAACCATCTATTAAAGAATCTCCTACTCTGGAAATGAAACCATTACCAGCTAATCTTAAATATGTATTCCTGGGTGATGTGGATTATCTCCCAGTTATTGTCTCTGCAACTGTAGACGGAATTTAAGAGGCTAAGTTGATAATATTTTGAAGCAAAACAAACAAGCAATTTCTTGGACTATTGCTGAGATTAAAGGCATTAACCCATCTTTGTGCATGCATAAAATCAAGCTAGATGATGATAGCAAACAATCTATTGAACCTTAGCACAGACTTAATGAGAAGATGAAATAAGTAGTCAAGAAAGAAATTCTCAAATGGTTAGACGCTGGTATTATCTATATAATATCTTATAGTGCATGGTTTAGTCTAGTCCATTGTGTTCCCAAGAAAAGTGGTATCACTATAGTCTAAAATGATGCTGATGAGTTGATTCTAACTCGTATTCCTATAGGGTGGTGGATTTGCATGAATTACATGAGACTCAATGCGGCCACATGAAAAGATCACTTTGCACTTCCTTTTATTTATCAAATGCTCGATCGGCTTGCTGGCAAGAAGAATTACTATTATTTAGATGGGTATTTTGGCTATAATCATATTGCTATTGTACTTGAAGACCAAGAAAAAGACTACATTTATATGCCCATTTGGTACGTTTGCTTTTCGTCTCATGCCTTTTGGTCTTTGTAATACACCGACTACATTTCAAAGGTGCATGATGGCTATATTCTCAGACATGATTGGCAATTCCCTAGAAATTTTTATGGATGATTTTTTGGTTTATAGGAATGATTTTGACCATTGCGTTGACAGTCTTGAAAGAGTTTTACGATGATACGAAGACACTAATCTCGTTCTGAATTGGGAGAAATGTTATTTTATGGTTACAGAAGGAATTGTTTTAGGCCATCAAATTTCTAAAGCATGAATTGAGGTCAATAAAGCTAAGGTGGATGTTATTGAATGATTGACTCCATCAACTAATATAAAGGGCATTCAGAGTTTTCTGGGCCATGCTAGATTCTATAGAAAATTTATTCGTGATTTTTTAAAAATCACAAAGCCGTTATGCTTATTGCTGGAGCAAAACTAGAAATTTGTCTTTGATGATGCATGTTTGATGCATTCAATAGAATTAAGAAGTAGCTTGTGAACGCACCTATTGTCGTTGCACCCAACTAGGAGCAACTATTTGAACTCATGTGTGATGCTAGTGATTTTTATGTTGGGGCAGTTCTAGGCCAAAGACATGGCAAAGTATTTCATGCAATATATTATTCTAGTAAGACTCTAACTGAGGCACAGATTAATTACATAGTAAGACTCTAACTAAGGTGCAGATTAATTACATAGTAAGAATCTAACTAAGGCGCAGATTAATTACACAACTACAGAGAAAGAGATATTAGCAGTAATCTTTGCTTTTGATAAGTTTTGCTCCTGCCTTGTCAGTGCAAAGATTGTAGTGTTCACTGATCATTCTGCTTTGAGATACCTTTTTGCTAAGAAAGAAGAAAAACCAAGATTGATTCGATGGATCTAAAAGACCAAAAAGTTTTAGAAAATCAAGTTTCCAATCATCTTTCGAGATTAGAATCAGGCAACGAAGATGGAAATAAACTCCAAATTACCGACACATTCCTAGATGAAAAGCTCTTTGTTGTGGATGCAACACCTTGGTATGCAGATTTTATCAAATATCTAGTATACGGAAGGACTCCTCTAGGTATCACTAGGCATAAAAAGGCAAGATTCCTTCACGATGAAACTAAATATTATTGGAATCAACCTTATTTGTTCAAGGTTTAAAATGATAATATTATCAAACGTTGTGTTCCTTAGGAAGAAATGATACCAATTTACAATATGTTCCATATGGAGGGCATTTCGCTGGTATGAGAACTGCTACAAAAGTCCTTCAATCGATATTTTTATTGGCCTTCATTATTTAAGGATGCCCATGAATTTGCACAATGGTGGGATCATTGTCGGTGTACAGGATCAATACCAGAAGAAATGTGATGCCACAACAACCAATTATGGAAATTGAGTTATTTGGTGTTTGGGGCTTGGATTTTATGGGTCTCTTTTCAAATTATTTGGGAATCTCTATATTTTAGTTGATGAACTACATTTCCAAATGGATAGAAGTTGTAGCATTGTTGAAAGATGATGCCAAGATAGTTTTAAAGTTCTTCCACAAACACATACTCACCCGTTTTGGGACACCATGGGCATTAATCAGTAACCAAGAAAAGCATTTTCATTGTAGTTAGGTGGTTGTTGCATTAAAAAGATATAGAGTAAATCATAAACTCGCTACAACTTATCATCCTCAGTTTAATGGACAAGTTGAGATCTTTAACCGGTCCATCAAAAATATCTTGGAAAAAGTGGTGAATACCACTAGGAAGGATTGGTCTTCGCTTTTGGATGATGCTTTGTGGGAAATTCGTACTGCATAAAAAACTCCACTTGGGATGTCATCGTATCAACATGTCTTTGGAAAATCTTGTCACTTACCAGTTGAGTTAGAACACAAGGCTATGGGGCTTTGAAACAAGTCATTTTGGATTATGAGGTTGTGGGAAAGAAATAATTGTTGGATATAACTGAGCTGGAAGAAACTTGCCACAATGCTTATGAAAATGCCTCTATTTACAAAGAAAAAAGCTAACACTAGCATGACAAGATCATATTGCTGCTACAATTTGAAGTTGGACAATTGGTTTTGCTATTTAATTCCTGACTGAAGCTGCACCCAGGAAATTTGCAGTCATATTGGTCGAGACCTTTTGAAGTTGTGGAGGTTTTTCCACATGGTGCAGTCATAATCAAGGACCGTAAAGAGGGAATCCCATTCAAAGTCGACAGACAAAGACTCAAGCTTTATTTTGGTAACTTTAATTCTAAAAGTGTTGAGACCATTAAATTGGTCAAAATTTTTTGATGGTTTCCTTTAATTTCTTTGATAAACATAAATTTAGTTTTTTTTCCTTCCTTGTTTATTTTTAAGTTTTCTTTTTCTTTTTGCAGAATAATTCTCCTTTGTTTTGGTATAGAAACTTCTCTTTTTTTCAAAGGATCGTATGACAAGGGCTAAACATGTTATGCATGACTCCTGTGGCATTTTGGGTAATTTCATTACACTGATTTATCAACCTAATCACAGTCCTCTGATTTGTGAGACGGGAGATGCATTGGATGGACATGATTTTTACGTCACTATCATAACCTTTAAATCTCTTCGCATTAGATGGTAAAAGATTGTGCCTTTTCATTTTCATCTTTTCTTTCTCCTTTATTTAATAACCCTGGATTTAATGACCATCTTCACTAAGTCTACTTTTTTTCTTCGATGTTAAAAAGCTTCAACCTTTCTGAAAGTTTTCTGTTTTCTTCTTTATTTACATTATATCGTGGTGAAAACAAGGGCTACCAAAAAAATCTCCATGGATACATCTACCAAAGAAACTCAAGGTTCAGCTTCTAACCCACAAGACGAGGAACCAGTTGCACCAGTTGAGAAGCCTAAATACAAGGTGTTATTAACAACAATAGTATAATAGTTCTACAAAGAAAACATCCTCAAAAGGAATATGCTTCCTAAAAAAGAATTACTTTGTCTCTACAACGAGAACCTGGGAAGTTGATTCATCAGACCATCAAACTTCAGAAATGGAGTAGCATTTGTGCTCCCCCAAACAATTTCAACTCTACTTTGGTAAGGGAATTCTACTCTAAACTCTATGAGCCCTCTATGAAGTTATTGTTTCTAAGGGAAAGTTCTATACCCTAAAGTGTTGTCACAATTAATAAGGTGTTAAAGACTATTGTGAACATAGATGAGAACTATTTGTTTGTTAAAGAGATTGATGATACAAAACTAGATTTGCTGGTTAGGGATTTATGTATTGAAGATGTATATTGGTAGGGGACCAATGTGGGAAATTATACCATGTATAGGAAGTTCCTAACCTTGCCTTGGAAATTTTGGTTTCAATTTATCATTTCCAGGATGCTAGCATCAACTCATAGCACCACGGTCTCCTTGCATCGAATGTGTCAAATACATTCGATTGTCAAGGGAAGGAAAATAGACGTGCGTCCACAAGGACATTGCTGACTTTGCTGAGAGGAAGAAGGGGATTTTGTCACTTCCATCTATGATCATGAAATTGTGCAGTTTGAAGGGGATTAAGCCATTGAAAAATGAAGAAATGACAGCAAACAAAGGGCCACTTAATGAAGTCTCCATCGAAAGAATGGTGACAAACATTGAGGCTCCTATACCCAAGTTGGGTGCTGCAACAAGACAAGACAAAAGGAAAGCCAAAGTGGAGTCTATTGTCGAGGACCTCACACAGAATAATGAAGTATGACTGAAGGTTCTGGAGATTAAGGACAAAATTGATGTTGTCAGCACATTGGGGAAAGTTACAGCTACAGTACAAACTCTTGACCTTCACAGAACTTGTTTTATGGATATGTCATGACTTGGCATAAGTCTACCCTTGCTGTGTAGCGACTAATTTTTTCAGGCCGCTACGAAAATAATTAATTATATAAAGTATATTAAAGGGGGTCCCACTTTTATTTAAAAAAATTATTTAAAAGGGGAATTTGTGGAAAACTCGTATTTGTGAAAAACTTGGAGTCACCACTGGCCACTTTGGTAGACCTAACACCATTAAAACAAAACTAGAGATTCTTTTTTTGTTTTAAAAAATTTTGGGTTCGGGAGTTGATTACGATGGGGAAGGATTAGCACCCCACACCACCCAAAATGGTACCAAATATTTACTACTTTATTAATATTAAATTTTACGGGCTAAATTGACTATTGAATTAAAATTTGATTATATATATGAGTAAATTTTAAGGGCTCCGGTGTTTGAGGGATAAACGAAAACTACCAACTACTTCTCAGACTGGTAGCCAAGTTTATCATCGAAAAAGGGAGCACCGCATTGAGCAAATAATATATCAAATATGCAAACTTAATAAAAACATGATAAAAACAAATTAAATACATGAAATATATATATGAGCAAATAATAACATAATTGAAATAAAAAAAAACTAAAGTGATACATATCATATAACATAGGTAACATATAACATAGAATAGAAATCATACACTATATACAGATACTTATATAATATAAATATATAAAAAATACTAATATATATAATATACATATTAGGTGTAAAAAAAACTAATATATACATTATAATATAATATACATATATAAAATGTACATTAAATAAAATATATTACCAAAAATAATTTTAAATAATATACGTATATGTATAATATAATATATACAAAGATACTATCTATATATATATATTCCTGCATAACATATATATACATATAAATGTAACACATAACATAATATATATATATATATATATGCCACATATATATATATATATATTCAAATATACATAAATACATGGCAATAAATTAGCAAATTAAATAAAGACATATGGGTCGGACAAACTAGCATCAACAAACATGAATATATCGAATATAAATTTTTTAAACAAAATATACAAAATAAAGGACTGAAATTAAATAGAATAAAAGGTCAGAGGGCCAAAAATGTAATTTTACCATAAAAAGTTAAAATTAAAAGGAAAAAAGACCTAATTGAACAACTGTAAAAAGAATGGGGGATTGAAATTGTAATTTTTCCTTTGAAAATAATGAAAACTGATATTAAGGGTGAAATTAAAAATCGGCCTAAACTTATAGGGACTAATCTGGTTAATAAACCACGCGGCAGGCCATTTTTAAAAACAAAAATAGGGCGAAGGAACCTCTAAGGTAGTTTGACCACTTAAAAATTGATTTAGTTAAATTTTTTTGAAAACAAAGGACTAGGGATGCAATTTAACCATGCGAAAGCCCTTGCCGTGTAATTAGATTAGGTTGAAGTCTTTAAAATGTAATTAAACTATTTTTAAAATTTCAAAGCCCTATTTAAAGACCCATCCGGCTACCATCACAAACTTTATTCATTTTTTTTTAAAAACCCTTTATAATTATCCCAAAACTCTGAAATAAAACACCCAAAACCCTTTTTTTCTCTAAATTTTGAATCAAAGGCTCCTATTTTTGAAGAACACAATTAATGTTCTTCATATTCTTCATGAACATGAAAAACATTCAAACTCGAAACCCAGAAATCACTTTGGACCACCACCAAACCCAAAAATCGGTGGTGGTTAGCCACTTCGGCCACCGTGGTCAACCACCGGCCACCCCCTAACTTCCGTTCCCGACGTTGGAAAAACCTAAAAAAACACATTTTGTTAAAACCGAATTCGGTTAAAGATTCTTCAAAACCAACCCCGTTTTTCACAAATATAAGAAAAACGAAGTCTTTAAGCCCTAATTTTTTAAAAAAAAAAACTTTTTTGAAAAAGGAAATCGAAAGCCTCATATCATCGGCCCTTCGAACACCATCTATCATGGGAGATGGTAGCCTCGGCCACCATACAAAAACTTGGGAGGTGGCTAGATTATGTGATGGGTCGAAAGTACCTGGGCCTGATGGTTTCACATTCGAGTTTTATAGAAGGGGTTGGGAGTTTCTTAAGGCGGATGTTATGGCAGTGCTGCATGCGTTTAACTCAACGTGTCGACTTCCTAAGGGCATGAATTCCTCTTTTATTGTGTTGCTTCCCAAGAAGGAGAATCTGATGGTTGTGAGTGATTTTTGGTTGATTTGCTTGTTGAACTCTATGTACAAAATTTTAGCTAAAATTCTAGCACGTCTTTTGTAATCAGTAATAGGTTGTTTTGCGGGGGCTCGAATGTGCGGTGAATGTGGGGTTGCTGTGCTAAAGGGTGGTTTCATTTGGGGGCTGCTCTTGCTTTGCAAGCGGGTGTTTTTGTTGAGTTTGTTCGGTTCTCTTGTTTGTTCTTTATTGACATCTCGTTGTATTCTTTTTCTTCTATTTTAAGTTAGAGAAATTTTTTAACGAGGCACGAGATGGTAATTTGTTATATATAATTTTATTCTTATAAAAATCATACTGCCTTTGATAAAAAAATACAACAAATGATTACGGTCGGAGTGATTTAATTTTTGTATACTAAATCCAAAGGTTAGGTTCGCGTTGAAATTTTAATTAATTGATCCTAGTTGTTTTATTTAAGTATTATATAAGAGTATGAAAATACAATAACACTTTTTTTAAAATGTGTGTAGACACTAAATTTTGTCTGAGTTTAAATTAAAAATACTCAAAATAAAATCAATCTACATCATCCTTTTAATTCTCAAAACCTTATACCTAAGCCCAAAATTACATGGCCCATTATATATGATTTTACATAGTAAAAAAATATAAAAATAAAATAAAAATCTCAACTCCTTCCACATTAAGGCTTTATTCCTATTAGATGAATGGATGCCTCAATCTTATTGGATGTACCACTACGGAGTGAGTAAGGTCTTGAATCTCATTAGTTCAATTTTATGGGATAAAAAAATAAAATAACAATATATATAATTCCCCCAAACCACAAAAAACAACATACCCATTTTTTTCATTTCTTAGCCTCACCTAGCAACACCCCAAAATTCCCCACTCTCATTTTCATTTTCCCCTGAAATCCAACCCACGCCATGATTGATTTCCCATAAAAAAATTTCCTAGCTAATTGCATTCCGAAGATTCTTTTACCCACAGCCGCAAAACACTCCCCCATTATCACTACACTGCCATTGTTTTACCTCCCATTCTTTTTTCTACTGCCGCATCATCTTTTACTACCATTCGAATCACCAACCCTTAAATCTAGCTTTTTAATCCTAACTACAACGATTCATAGATTGATTGATCGAGTATATTTGGGTTTTGGTATTTTCTTTCCTTTTTATTTGTTATGCAATCCATTCTTATGGTTGAATGAAATATTGATGAGATTTGTTGATGATCCTCTTTATTTGTTTAAGGTTTCTTATATGTTTTTGTCTAATTTATTTGTTATTGCTATGTGTTTTATTTTATTTGTTGGATGTGGTTTAATTTATTATTTGCTTGTAGGAGTTCTTAAGTTAGTTTAGATTTTTAGAATTTATTTTAATTAACTTAAAACACGCCCTTGGCTTATTGGGGTATGGGTTTAAATTAATTAAAATGAATTTAGCTTAGGTTTTTAGGTTGGATGAGGCCTTAGTTAGATTATGGTTTAAAATTTAATTTAATTAATTGGAATTTTGTGCTCGACTTATTGGGGCATAATTTCTAAATTAGTTAAATTAAATTTAAGTTTAGGGTTTTTAGAGCCTTAATTTAAATTTGTCATTCGCTTATTGGGATAAATGTTAAATTCATTAAATTAATCTAACATCTCTTAATTACTTTTAGGGGTAAAATCAGTATTTGACTTAGATCACTTAATTCGAATCATAACTAATTAATTTGATTCATTTTAGATAGTCTCCTTGGTTCATTGGGACGCTAGTTTGAAATTAATCGAATTAATTATTATGGTCCCAGATAGTTCATAAGTTATTAGAGTTTTCTAGTTTTTAGAAATTAATTAATTTAGGATTAATGTTAGACTAACCTAATTAATTACTAGATCACTATATGGATTTTTCATAATTTGGGCCTTTTTAGGTTAGGACTTTAGTGGGCATATGTCTTATTTTATGCCTTTCTATGCTATACATTTTAATTGTCATTTATATGACTTTTATTTTGATTGACATGTTTTAATTAATTAACTTCAATTATAAAACGAAGATATTTATTAATTCCGATATTTGTGTCGTAACAGTCCTGTCTCAATGAATGTTGACCAAATATTCGAATTAATTCTTACCGTCTAAAGGTGAATTTAATTTGAGATAAAATTTGGACAAGTCATCACATCATCCTTAATTGCTTGCATCATGCATAAAGGTGATGAACGAAGTTCGAACCATAAATTAACACGACAGTCAGGTTTATTCGATGTCGGTTTAATCTATGGTCCGAGGTATCGTCACCCTTATTAATTAAATGTTTAATTGATTCAAATTCACCAATTTGACAAAGCCCGTCTAATTAAAGTCTAAATTCAATCACGAACAATTTAATTAAATTCAATTTAAATTTCGATAATTTCCATCAATTAAGAGCAACATATATTTTGTTACCAATTGTTTGGCGTTATGGGGGTGCTAATCCTTCCCCACACGTAAGCAACTCTCGAACCCGTTTTTGAATAAATCTCTAGTTTTTATGGTGTTCGGCCTACCTTAGTGGCCGGTGGCGACTCCAAGTCTTTGTTTTTAAAAACACGATTTTTAAGGGACTTCCCCACATTTTCAAACATTTTCCCCAAAACAAAAGGAAACCAATTACTCCTTTTTAGCGATCTCGTTCAAAACTTTAAATTTTTGAATTTCAAAAAGGTCGCTACAGCTGGCGACTCCACTGGAGATCGATTTTTGTTTCTTACAAAACAAAAAAGAGAGTTAAGCCAAACAAATATTTGTTACTTTCAATGATGGAAATTTGAAATTTAAATTGACTTTCTTGAAGATATGACTTTACTTGTACGGGCTTTGATAATTGGTGGTTTTGAATTAATTGCTCATTTAATTTTCTAAGGAATCACCGACATGTGTTGCATCATGATCATCAAGCTCTGTACCCGAGCTTTGTCCCTTGAGTGGGAATGAAACGCCACATACCCATGTGAGTAGCCCTCAGGGGGTCGGTAATTCACTTTCGGGATCTATGCATTTTGACACGTGAGCAGCCCTCCACGTCACTAGGTCGTGTTTTCCCTCAAACCGAATCCAATTCGCAAGCCTGTAATGGGCCAGAATTTCTGGCTCTTGTTGCCTTAGTAGGTAACAATATAGGTTTGGGTACCCTTGAATTAGAACTGAACCCACATGCATGAGAATTTAGGAAGCCCACCCCGATTAGAGCCATGCGGACAACTATAGTAAATTAGAATTTATGCGGTTAGGTTTAAATTTTTCTTTGTTGGTTACTTCACCTTGCTATTTTCACTTGAATGATTTATGTATTTATTTTGTTCATTACTAACCAGTTTCTTTTCCGTTTTCTTTATTTTTTACACCTTGTCATGTCATTGAGAAAACACTGATTTAGAAATTGTCTGAAATTAAAGGCTTGATCAATGGGAGATTTGGTACATAACAACGATGAGAAGAATTCTGAGGAATTCCCACAAAAAGTGATTGGCCGAAGGTAGATCTGAGGAAAGAGAAACCAAGGTTCAAAAGTTCAAGGACTAAGTTGCAAGCTACAAAGGGGCAACCCAAGAATATTAGATACCGATGACGGAACAACTTTGAGATGCTGCTTAGAATATTAGGGGGCAAGAGACGGCAAGCTTGATGGCTCAAGTACGAGGAATTGCCCAATAGCTTTAGTTTTTAGCTTGATATGCTATCGGACTTTAGGAATACGCAAAGGAAGAGTCAGAAAAAAAACAAAGGCCATCTTAGTGTGGGTCGTATGTCCAACAATTTTCTTTCATTATTGTAATGGAACGATATCTCCATTAATGCAAGTTGTTTAACGAGGATATTTTCTGAATCAGTGCTTCTTTTCACATTCATACATGTTTACATTATGTCACATTTTTCTGCAAAGAATTAAAATTAATTAAAGGTTTTCATACGAAAAAATTTGGTGCTTCATATTTGCATCCATTTGTGCATTTCTAAGTGTTCGCTTATGATCATTTATTTCGGTCATGCATACGATGCATTGCATGCATTAATTCATGAAACAATAAAATTAATTGTTAGGGATCACATGCCAGTGATCAAGGGTCTTATTCGTACTTCCCTGACATCAAAAAAGGCAAATGGAAGAAAGTTTTACAAAGATAGAAGCTGATCTAAGGGGGCAATTAGAGTGGGCTCAGTTAGAATTGAGGGATACCATCATCAAATCCCAACAAGATATGATAAAAGAGATATCTCAGATGTTACAGCTCAATCATGGAAAGGACCTAGGAGAAAAGGATGTTGTCAAGAATCATACTCAAAACTTAGGAGACGTATTGTATCCCTTGATCTTTAAAAGCCCTCTCTTCATCAATCCCACACCGAACCCTCCGCAAGAGGTATCCTTATCTCATCAGCCCGGCACCTCTGCCCAAGTTCAACCGGGCGTGACCTTTGAAATTATCAAAAATGATAGAGATAGCATCTCAGACTTCGATGAGTTGGAAAAATTGAACCAGGTTAAGGCGGAGTTTTCCAAGCAATTAGAGGAAACCAAGAAGGATCTTAAAGAAAAATTCCAGACAAAATAGGATGATGATGGTTCCTATGAGTTGTATGCTAGGGATCTTAGTTTGGTTCTTGATGTGGAGATCCCGTACAACTTCAAGACCCAAGAATTTGAGAAGCTCAATGGGATGACTTGCCCCACTGCCCATATAACCATGTTTTACCGCAAGATGGCGAGGTATATTGACAATAAGAAGCTGCTGATCCACTGTTTCCAAGACAGTTTGATAGGGTCTACCATAAGGTGGTATAATCAGTTAGCACGTGCTCAGATCATGTCTTGGAAGAATTTAGCCAGAGCCTTCATAGAACAGTACAAGCATGTAATGAAGATGATCCTGAACCGATTCCTACTGCAAAGTTTGGAACAGATGCCTGATGAGAGTTTTCGCCAATATGCACAACAATGGCAAGACATGGCAGCTCAGGTTAAGCCCCCTATTTAGGAGAGAGAAATTATTCCTATGTTTGTGGATACTCTAAAGGGAGCGTTGCATGATCGGTTGATAAGCCATCATGTAGTTAGCTTTATGAATTTGGTCATGACAGGAGAGCGCCTCGAGGACACTTTAAAGAAGGGAATGATAAACAACCTTTACTTTCAGAAGGGAAATAACTCTTGTGTTCATATGGTAGGTTCTCACTCAACCAATCAGCCTCAAAGCCACTACCGTAATCGATCATCCTGGTCTGCAAAGCCTCCAGAGGCACTTCATCCAGTTCCAATCTCGTACACTAATTTGCTCCCAATGCTGGTTGAAAGAAAGCTTCTGACCCGAGTTCAATCCAAACTGAAAGATCTTCCCTATCCCGAGGGGTGTGATGTTAATGCAGTATGTAACTACCATTTGGGGAGTACATACTACACGACAAAAAATTGTGGAGCTTTGAAGAACAAGGTTCAAAGTCTGATTGAGATAGCCTTTTAAAATTTTAAGAAGAAAGAATGATGGGCACGACTTTTGTGGGGTGCTGATTTCCCAGCTTTCCATCTTAGGAGTTCATTAGTTTACATTTCCTTGCATTTTGCATTTTCTTTTAGAGTAATGCGCGGAATTAACTTTGCTACTGTTTGCCCAAAAGTAGCAAGGATCTTTTTGTAAGGGCATAAGTTATGTTTGTCTTTTTTATTTCAATGAAATGATGCATATTTTGAGCAAAAATATATGTATAATCTTTCTTACCCTCGTGGATCCCCGAATATCATGTGCATGATGTGGCAGTGATTCTAATTAAAGATTAATTGAATGTTGTGATCATGATGTAGTATGATTTTCTGTTCAGCCCGCTCTGGTCGGTAAAGCGCGAGACGTAAGATTACTACTCCTTTGATAATGTTTGATGATAAGAAAATCTCCTAAGAAAGACTAATAGAGCAGCTTGAATGTGAAAATTCTTTTGACGTAAAATAATCCATCAAGAAATGAACAATTAATGGAGCTGTGGGGAAGAACAAATCTAATAAGAAACTAGATTCCCCTGTTCAATACCCCAACATCAGAGATAAATCTCTAAAATCAATGAACAATCAAATAAGTCTCAGAGCATCCTAATGGAGCTGTGGGGGGAGAACGAATCTAATAAGGAGCTATGCTCCACCTGTTCAATACCCTAGCGTCAGAGATGACTCTTTGAAGGTACTGACACGATATTAATTGCAATTGGAAGAAGACACTTGTACTAAAATTCTTGAATTTATGTTTTTTTTCTTTCTTTTTCTTCTTTTACACTCCATGTGTTAAGCAAATTCGAAAACCATGAATATATTTTGTAGAAAAATAATGAGAACCAGAAGGAGTAGTTTTCGAACAGATCAAGCAAATAGCATAATCATGAGGATGAACTGAGAGATCTTGGAGGAATTTCGCAACTTCAAATGTCGCCACAACATTCAAAGGCAAGCTATTGATCACCGGGGGTTGGATCTAAAACGTTGTTGCATTTGATATTTGGTGCATTCTATTCTTTTTTATATTGATTTTAATTTTGTATATTGATCCAAAAGCATCCTTTGTTGAAATGTTAATTAGCAAACTAATATATATATATAAAATGTAAAAGAAAAAGAAAAGAAAAGAGATAAAAAGAAAAAGAAAGAAATAAATAGGAAGAATATGTTTTTTTGTGATGTTTCGAGAATAAAATTTAAAATTCAGGGACAGACGTATATGACTGACTTAACACCGATGACCCGTCAGTGAGCCAGAAAAGAATGATAGCAAGCCTTGGTATGCTACACAGTTCAAAGACTCAAAGTGAGCGTCTGTCGTAATGCTTTGATTGATTCGAAAGAATGAAGATTGAATTTTTATTGAAGGAATGAGACTTTGATACTTAGGGGGCAAGTTTTAGCCTACCGTTGAGATATAGAGTAGACCGTGCCGATGGATTAGGGGCAAAATAACATGCAAACCCAAAGGCGAGATGAGGTGATACTAAGAAGACCTTAGGGATAGAGTCTTAAGTCTACATGGTTGACCTAGCATGAAGGAATAATTTTTTAGTAAAACAGCATTAGAGCTAGATTTTGTTCGGTTCAGAAAATGATGATTGAACCCCATCGAAGTAGGAAGAATTTTGAGACTTGGGGCATGTATTTGCCCTACTGTTAAGATTGAAGAAGAAGAGCCATGAAGAGTCGTAGAAGAGGAAAACATTTAAGCCCAAGTGGGGTGGAGGCAATGTTTCAATATTGAACTTTAGGAATTGATAGAGTTTGTTCTGACTAGTGCAAATCAGCAATCTCCTTTCGAGATGAGACAAAAGGTGAAGATTCAACAAGGACGAAAAGCGTGTGAAAATTAAAGGAGATCGACCAAAAAGCAAGGGTTTTCCCCAACAATGCTAAAAGTGACTCCACTCATGCATCATCTTTAGTTAGACGTCATTAAGTTAAGAGCATGCTAACTCATACCATCATAGCATTTTGTTTATTTTATACAGGTATTTGAAGATTGAAAAATGATTTAATCTATAGCTTCAATAGAGGAGAAGTAGATCTCAGCAAAGAATCAAGAGTCATTTGACTTGCATGATTATAAGTTCCAAATGTCTTCCAATCCTCGGTTATTTGGGTGTGACAAGAATCTTTTTATGCCAAAACAATCCGAAAGTGAAGGCATACAGTCGAGGTATTTCGGTAATCTCTAAGTGAGTTACCACTTTCACTCAAGGTATTCTAGCAAGACATGACCTTTTATGAGGTATTTCGGCAATCTCAAGGCAAGGTATCATTTCATATTAAAACTCAGATTTCCCGATTTTATCCTTTCTTAAGGATATTTTTCTTAAAACAATGAATTTCTTAATTCGATCATTTCTTAAGGATGTTTTACCTAAAACAACGAATTTCTTAATTCGATCCTTTCTTAAGGATATTTTTCTTAAAACAACAAATTTTTAATTCGATCCTTTCTTAAGGATGTTTTTCTTAAAACAACGAATTTTTTAATTCGATCATTTCTTAAGGATGTTTTTCTTAAAACAAAGACTTTCTTAATTCGATCCTTTCTTAAGGATGTTTTTCTTAAAACAACGAATTTCTTAATTTGACCCTTTCTTAAGGAAACCTTTCTCAACGATGTTTTTCCTAAAATAACGAATTTCTTAATTCTTAAGGATGTTTTCTTAAAACAATAAATTTCTTAATTTAATCCTTTCTTAAGGATGTTTTCTTAAAACAACGATTTTTTAATTCAATCCTTTCTTAAGGATGTTGTCCTAAAACAACGAGTTTCTTAATTCAATCCTTTCTTAAGGATGTTTTCCTAAACAAAGAATTTCTTAATACGATCCTTTCATAAGGATACATTTTCTTAAAAATGAATTTCTTAATTCGATCCTATCTTAAGGATGTTTTTCTTAAAACTCAGATTTTCTGATTTTACCCCTTTTTAAGGATATTTTAAAACCAAATTTCTCAATTGATCATTTTTTAAGGATGTTTTTTTCTCAAAACAAATTTCTTAATCCAGTCCTTTCATAAGGACAAGTTTTCATTCTTTAAATTTGACCCTTTTTAAAAAAGAAAAGGAAAAAAAAAGAAAAAAAAAAGAAAGAAAAAAGAAAAAAAGAGAAGAAAGAAAAAAGAAAAAAATGACAAAATAAAAACCCGAAAAGGATTTAAAGCGAGGAGTTTTATATAGGAAAAATTTGCAGTATCAGGATTTCGAGGTGAAAAGTTCTAAATAGGAAGGACCCGTAGCTTCAAAGACTTCAGAGTGAAGGAAGTAGATACTCATAGCTCAAGGATTTCAGGTGAGGAGTTTCAAACTCGCAACATCAGGATTTCGAGGTGGAAGGTTCTATATCGGAGGGACACAACTTCAAAGATTTTAGAGCGAAGGTGGCATATACTTATAGCTTAGGGATTTCAGGTGAGTAGTTTCAAACTCGCAGCTTTAGGATTTCAAGAAGATGAAGGGTGAACAGTTCTATATAGGAGGAACTCACAGCTCAGAATCTTCAGATAGGGAAATAGGAAATCATCTTCTGGGATCCTCAAGGTGAGGTACCACCCCATGCTGAGGCGGCAAAGATCGAAGGCATTCCAGTAGTCTCTAAGTGGGATATTATTCGGTGTAAAGGCGACAAGAAATCGGGACATCATCTTTCGGGAGTCTCAAAGCGAGAACTTCAGACAGAGAAAGAGTGAACGGTTCTATATAGGAGGAACTTGCAGCTCGGAATCTTCATATAGGGAAATGGGACAAAGTTTGTATCTTTAGTCTTTACTCGATTCCTGTTTAACAACAATAAGAAAGAGGGGTAGCTGCAGAACTAAATTTTGTCCGAGTTTAAATTAAAAATGCTCGAAATAAAATCAATCCACATCACCCTTTTAATACCCAAAATCTTATACCCTGAGCCCAAAATTACATGGCCCATTATATATGATTTTACATAGTACAAAAAAACAAAAATGAAATAAAAATCTCAACTCCTTCCTCATTAAGGTTTTACTCCTATTGGATGAATAGATGCCTCAATCTTATTGGATGGACTACTACTTAGTGAGTAAGGTCTTGAATCTCATTAGTTCAATTTTATGAGATAAAAAAATAAAATAATAATATATAATCTCCCCAAACCACAAAAAAAAACAACCTACCCCATTTTTTTTCATTTCTTAGCCTCACCCGGCAACACCCCAAAATTCCCCACTTTCATTTTCCCTGAAATCCAATCCACGGCATGATTGATTTCCCCTAAAAAAAATTCCTAGCTAATTGCATTCCAAAGATTCTTTTACCCACAGCCGCAAAACACACCCCGATTATCACTACACTGCCATTGTTTTATCTCCCATTCTTTTCTCTACTGCCGCATCACCTTTTACTACCATTCGAATCACTAATCCTTAAATCAAGTTTTTTAACCCCAACTACAACGATTCGTGAATTAATCGATCGAGTATATTTGGATTTTGGTATTTTTTTCCCTTTTTTATTTATTATGTAATCCATTCTTATGGTTGAATGAAATATTGATGAGATTTGTTGATGATCCTCTTTATTTGTTTAAGTTTTCTTATATGTTTTTGTTTAATTTATTTGTTTGTGCTATGTGTTTTTATTTTATTTGTTGGATGTGGTTTAATTTATTATTTGCTTGTAGATGTTCTTAAGTTAGTTTAGATTTTTAGAATTTATTTTAATTAATTTAAAACATGCCTTGGCTTATTGGGGTATGTGTTTAAATTAATTAAAATGAATTTAGCTTAGGTTTTTAGGTTGGTTGAGGCCTTAGTTAGATTAGGATTTAAAATTTAATTTAATTAATTGGAATTATGTGCTCGACTTATTGGGGCATAATTTCTAAATTAGTTAAATTAAATTTAGGTTTAGGGTTTTTTAGAGCCGTGGTTAAATTTAAGGTTCGGATTAATCTAATTAATTTAAATTTACCCTTAGCTTATTGGGATAAATGTTAAATTCATTAAATTAATCGAACATCTCTTAATTACTTTTAGGGGTAAAATCAGTATTTGACTTAGATCACTTAATTCGAATCTTAACTAATTAATTCGATTCATTTTAGATAGTCCCCTTGGTTCATTGGGGCACTAGTTTGAAATTAATCGAATTAATTATTATGATCCTAGATAATTAGATTTTTCTAGTTTTTAGGAATAAATTAATTTAGGATTGATATTAGACTAACCTAATTAATTATTAGATCACTAAATGGATTTTTCATAATTTAGTCCTTTTTAGGTTAGGACTTTAGTGGGCATAGGTCTTATTTTATGTCATTCTATGCTATACATTTTAATTGTCATTCATATGACTTTTATTTTGATTGGACATGTTTTAATTAATTAACTTAAATTACAAAATGGAGGTATTTATTAATTCCGATATTTGTGTCGTAACAGTCTTGGCTTAATGGATGTTGACCAAATATTCAAATTAATTCTTACCGTCTAAAGGTGAATTTAATTTGAGATAAAATTTGGACAAATCATCACATCATCCTTAACTGCTTGCATCATGCGTAAAGGTGATGAATGAAGTTCGAACCATAAATTAACACGACAGTTAGGTTTATTCGATGTCGGTTTAATCTATGGTCCGAGATATCGTCGCCCTTATTAATTAAATATTTAATTGATTCAAATTCACCAATTTGACAAAGCCCGCTAATCAATGTCTAAATTCAATCACGAATAATTTAATTAAATTCAATTTAAATTTAGATAATTTCCATCAATTAAGAGCAACATATATTTTGGTACCGATTTTCGGGCATGATGGGGGTGCTAATCCTTCCCCACACGTAACCAACTCCCGAACCCGTTTTTAATAAATCTCTGGTTTTTATGGTGTCCGGCCTACCTTAGTGGCCGGTGACTACTCCAAGTCTTTTGTTTTCAAAAACACGATTTTTAAGGGACTTCCCCACATTTCCAAACATTTTCCCAAAAACAAAAGGAAACCTATTACTCCTTTTTAGCGATCTCGTTCGAAACTTTAAATTTTTGAATTTCAGAAAGGTCGCTACAATGTGTAATTTGATGATTTCTCAATTGTTTGGTGTCAAGTTAACTCACGAATGATCACTTTATTATGGATGAGGTTCTATTTTAACCATCGATCTTTGAATTTGGTAAATAAAATCACTTAACTATTTAAATGATATCAATTAAGCCACCTAACGTTAAAGCCTAACAGATGAGGTAATGTGACATTTAACGAAAATTTGTATAGTTACATATAATTTGTTCCTCCTTACTTATACATTGTATCAATTTCGTCTTAAATTTAATTTAATTCGGTAAATTAAACCATCCAATCAGATTGTGACATGTGTTACCATCCGATTGTAGGATTTAATCCTTAATTTCAATTTATTTAATTAATATTTTTTATCCAATCAAATGATGACACATGTCACCATCTTATAATAGTTTAAAAACATATACTTCAAAAAGTATAGATATTATTGATATTGACAACAAATATGTATGTGAAAATAGAAACGCTGTGGATGCGGATGGTCATCATTTACTAGCTACCAAGCGACCATCCTAAAATAGTGGAAATTATCACAGCTGCGATAAAAACCATTATCATAAACCCTCCAATACACCGTCTTATTAGGGTGTTTGCAGACTTGACTTTCCGACCAACTCTCACCATGCACAAAAATATTGAATGTCTTCTCTTTGTTACCATGTCTAAACGTACAGTAGAAGAGAGTGGTTTCCCAGAAATTGATCTTGAAATGGAACTGATAATCGTCTTTTTGCCAGATGGGTTGCTCATGAAAATCATCATTTTTGGACCTTACATGAACGATTAGAGGTTGTGAAGTATCAGACAACCGGTTCAACAGATGAACATGATATTTCCAATTCCAATAGATACAAAATCCGGGTTGAGTCAGGCTCGAGATGACAAAAACAAAACTCAAAGCCATGAAGCATATTCTTCCGACTTTAGAGGCCATGGTTGGTTAATTAGGGTAGCTAGTTTTGATGGGGTACTTTCTATTGGAATTATTGCTTTACCAAAGTTTATATAGTTTTCAGAAATCCTAAAATACAAGGTTAAAAATATTAAAAGATGATTCGCCCAAAAAAATATTAAAAGATGACTTGAAACGTAGGAAGTTTCAAAGCCATTTAATATAAAATTAAATGTATTAACTTAAATCGGAGAAAACTTAATTTTCTCATAGGATAATTTTGCCTTTGGTCCCTAAAGTTTTTAGGTTATTTAAATGTTGGTCCCTAAAGCTCCACTATAATTTCGCTTTTGATCCCTAGACTTTTTTAGCTTTTTGTGGCACTTCACTATGCAATCTATTGTGAATACGAAAATCGTTGTGTGATACATGTGTTTTCTATTTTTAATTCATACGTTATGATACGAAATATGATGAACTTAATGAGTTCTATAGTGGAACATGGTAGTGCATTTGTGTATTTGAAAAGCATGCCACGTGAAAATGATGTGATGAGCTCAAAGAGTTCTATTGTGACTCTTGCTAGTGCATTTATGTTTGTGAAAAGTAAGCTAAACATGTGAAAGTCATCGTAAAATGATGAATAAAAGCATAAAAGTGTGCATTTAAGACAATGAATAAACATGTTTAAATGTGAATATATCAGCCTATTTTCCCTCGTGAGAGCATCAGATAAGTTGACATGTCATAGGATTGGGTATACTAACTTATATTATGTGATTTATGGGGCTTTATGTGAATATTATGTGATTTATGGGGCTTTATAGGATTGGGTATACTAACTTATATGTTCCATTATAATTCATTCGTGAGAAATATTTAGTGTGTTGGAGAATGTCGGTAGGTACATGTTTAGACTCTTTGAGTCAGATTGTGGGGCTTTATAAGGAGATATGTATATCCAATGATTGTGACTATATTATGCTTCATATTGAGCAAAAGAAACAATAAATCAACAATTAAAAGCTAGATTATGCTATCATGTCATATGGAATTGTTTCAAAAAATGCGAACATCCATTGTGCATATGGAAGTGCTTTGCAAATGTGTACATCTATAGTAATATGTGAAAGGGTAATGATTAAAGGGGTAAGATCTTTATAAAAAGAATAAATGGAACATATAAATGATAAATTTAGCATGATACTGTTAGAAAAATAGGTGCAATAATAATCCAAATGTTATAGAATACCGTAAGAAAAATAAATAACAATAAATTAAAAACAGAACCTGAAATGGGACATAGTTAAAAAACAAAAGAATTTTTGTTGAGGACTATATAAAAAGCTTCCTTAAAACAAATTCTTCCTCTTCTCGGTGCTTGAGTAACATTGGACGTATATCTCCTAGGATACAACAACAACCGTTCACAATAGCCGCATAATTGTAGTGATCAATCAAACACAATCTTGCCTTTCTCTATCACCGGAAACCAAAAATAGTTTTCTATGTTGGTTTTCAAAGTTATTGTGTTGTGTAGTGAAAAATGTTTTGGAAACCTCTCCTTTATATAGAGGATGGAAAAATTAAATCGTTTGATAAAAAGATTAAACTATTTGATGGAATGATTTGTTGAAAAGTTATTAGATAGAATTGAATAGATGCAACTTTAAACCAAAAATTGATAAGTCTATTAGTCAAATGACATGACTTATTATTAGTATGTCTATTCATCAAGTGACATGATTTATTATCAAAATTAGTCAACCAATATATATTATTTTTCCAGCAATCCTCCACATAAATAAAGTTGATGGTTCAAAAACATTGACTCGATGTGGTGATAGATTCTACGTTTGATATTTGCATAGGATAGGTAGGTGCCCCCTTTGAACCTCCCCTTGTGAAAATATGTTTACCTTATTGGATTGTCCAATAGACGTGATGTACTTGAATTGTCTAGTCGTTTGTGTAAGCGATGACATACCTCACACAATTACTCCACTGAAAAGAATTTGGTTATAATGGTTATGTCCATATAGCCTTGTACATCTCCTAGTTCTTTAAGAGCTTACAGAACTATGCCCCAATAATCTCCTTGAAGCAACTCCACTTCACTCTCACATAGGTGACTTATGTTGTTCGGTTTATCGACACACAAAATGGTCATTAAAAGCATTGCTTAAACTTTTACCACATTTTAGTCACTGTTTACATCATAGGAATAAACTTAGTGTAAGAACCCCACAATGACTCCACAAGGTCCATGCAAGTAAGTTGTCCCTTTGAACCTAGATCTTGGGATCTCCAGTCAACTAAGTTGGGTTTTCCTTCGCATAGGGCCTTAAAAATTCATGGTTTTAGTTTCAATCATTTTGATGTTTTATCAACTTGATCTCGATTTAACCCTTTGGTTAGTGGATCTACAATGCTATACTTTAATTTTATAAAATAGATAAAGATAACTCTAATTGAGATCAGTTTTCTATTGGTATTATGTCGATGGCGCATGTGTCTTGACTTACAATTACGTTCTATGCTCTACCAAATGTTCTTATCACAATATATACATATTGTGGGCACATTCTTTGGCCATTCTAGAATATCCTCCAAGAATTTTCACAGCCATTCAGCCTTTAGCATATAGGTTAGAAAATCTGATCCAAAAGACTTTTCCAACCTTGTCCTTTTATTGTTATGCCTCGACATCGACCTCTTGTTGAAAGACTTGCGAATTTTTACCAATAGTCTATAGTTTGTTTCTTTGAACTTGATCAACTTCCATAGTCTTACAAAAGAATAAGGTAGATTTATATTCCAATATCTTTTTCTTGTGAATTTCAAGATTCTTTTATTCATGCACAAGAAATTTCTATGCACCGCTATGACAAACATAACCAATTATCACAAAACAAACATGTTAATCCATGGTAACAAAATTCTTTGTTTTGCACCATTAATACCATTAACATTATTGTTATGAAAAGCATAATCAATGAAAATACAAAACATTGTTTATGACTTATTTTCATTTGCTTCAGTAAAGGAACAATTACTTTGACAAGACACCATAACACTTTCAAGTAGTAGTAGGAAGGTTTTCCACCTTTCCATAATTCATATCGTGGTTTTTCTGTTTTCTTGTAGGACAACTTATTTAAAAGGTAATTTACTAATAACACAACTTCGCTCATATGTTCTGTGATAACCCAAAACTTCTCCTCGTTCTCATAATATTGTGCACTCTATGACATGCATCAGATACGACTTTGAGAATGTAGTTATGATATAGAAAATCAGAGTGCTTCATTTCCTTGGCAACGTTGAAGACGGTAGCAACATGAGTACTTCTATGTCTTGACAACATTAAATGTTGTAGCAACATCTCCAACATCCTCTTTAATAATAGGAGGAACAATATTGCCAAATAATACTTTCTCACTACTAGGTTTTGAAATTTTCTCCACAAGCTTATAGTCACTGACAACGTTTGACTTTGGTTCGAAGTCTAATCCCAAGTAGTGACTATATCACCAGGTTGAGAACTGGACGAGCTCTTGGATTATGTGACCGGCTCTTTTTAGTCGTATACCCAAGTGCAGGTTGTTGTCAAGTAATAATTCTCGGGAGTCCAAGGTCGAATCCACATGAAAGTTTGTTTAGAAATTACAAGATTATAAATTCAAAAAAATTCTACAAAGAGCATAATTGATTAAGAATAAATAAACAATGATATAAATGAAAGATGCTGAGGTTTTGAGAATACAATCTTGGTATTATACTAAGATTAATTTTTATTTATTTTATTACTCAATTGAAGTCCACATGATGAAGGGAAATCCAATCGGAAGGTCCTGCAATGAAAGTCCAAAGTCTATTGTCCAATGTCCATAATCAAATTCCAAATTGCAATAAACAATGTCCAAAAGTGCAAAGGTATAGCATACCGTGTTATATGGATTGGTCCAATCAAAATTAATAAAAAATTCCAAGTATTCACTATGCCAATTTGTTTTATCTACAATAAATCAAGTTAATTAAACCAAGCATTTATTGTGCCAAATTATTTGTCTATAATGAATCAAGGTTCTTTATTTACTAATATGAATATTAGCCAAGTGATGTAACACCCCCTTCCCGGTTCGGTAGAAATCTTGGTCAAAAGGCGTTACCGGTGAACAATGCGGTGAACGGGTCGATGGTTACATTAACTTATGCAACTATCATGTATCAATAATTTATAATGCAATACAATAAACATTTCTAGTCAATAAAGTTTACCCAATTTATAATTTGGGACCATTTGGTGACTTATGCAAATTTAGAGATTAAATTGTAATTTTTAAAAATTATAGGGACTTATCTATAATTAGGGTTACCAACGTGAAATCCAATGCATGAATATCTTGCGTACAAATTTTCAAAAAAATTAGAGTTCAATTACACCTTCAATTAAGCCCTATAAAATTTAGTGACCATTTCACAAAATTCTAAAACCGTTTTTAGTCATCTTTTAACCAACTTACCTGTCTCGGTATCGATACTAGAAGAGGTCGTATTGGTACGCCTATGCCATGGTCGATAAATCAGTTACAAATAATAGAGGTCATAATGATACGGGTATATCTGTATCAGTACCCTATACTGGTCTAATTGAACTCAGCTCCTAGAGTCAACTGGCCGTACCGATACACTTTTAGCCGTATCGGTACACCTACCATTACCTTTAAGATGGTTACTTTATTAAGCTCGTATCGATACTGGGTATCGGTATAAATGATCAATGCTCAGAAGGTCAACTTTCAGGATCCATACGGTGTCGGTACGATACTACAATATTTTTTCCAATGCCTAAGACCCGTACCGATACACCTATGTGTGTATCGATATTCAGCTATAGAAGAATTTCCAGAGGCTAAGCTCCGTACCGATACGCCTAAAAGCATATCGATACCTCAACATTACACTGACCAAATATGCAAGGCCATACCGATACGCCATCACCCGTATCAGTACAACAAGGCCTGTAATGATAGATTTTATCTAATTTTTAATCGAATTAAGGACCATAACCTTGTCCAAATGTTACCAAATTTTTTAGGCAAGTTTATAAACATCAAATCTACATGCACACCAAATTTTATGTCAATTCTAACCCATTTACTATGTTTTCTCTTGTTAGAGCATTTTAGGCCATTTTACCACTTTTACCAAAACGCTAATAAGTCATATTACATATTTTAGTCCTTTCAACATAGTGAGCCATTTATACACACAAAATGGGACTAACTAGCATGTTTAGACCCTATGCCACCATACTAGGAGTTCAAAGGCTAAGTTTACATTACATATAACTTGTGTGACTTGCTTCAAAACTCGCCTAGCTTCGATCCTTGATCCGACACACCTTTTAACCTGAAATGCATGGAAATGAGAGGCATTAGGCTTATATTGCCTAGTAAGGTAGTCAAAAACAATAACATGAATCCCAATAATGTTAATAACATGTATATCAATGTAAATACATCTTAAATTAAGTTTTAACAATAGTTTCCATATATTAATTCCTTGGATAGACATGTAAATGTGGATACGTGAATTCCCAACCAAAATCACCAACAATAAATGGTCAATATCCTCCAACATTGCCATTAAGACCAATATCATCACATCCTGCCAACATCGCCAAATAGAGCCTTAGCTCAAAGACCGTAGTCCACTCCGTACCGCTAAGATCATGAATTCTATGGCATGCCAATTGTGTCCCATATCCATTAATATCCAAGGATTCAATACTTAGGCCAATAACCATAACAATAGCAATAACGGTAGCAATGACAATAATGATATAGCAATAACAATATACAATGATCAATATGGCCTTTTTCAATGTTTTGATGAGATCAATGACAATATAATGGTTCAATAATCCAATTTATCACTCTAAAAGCGGTTTTAGGGGTGGCACGACTGCTATTTTGCAGCCGCAATCGCGTTAGTGGTCCGCGATTTGAATCCCTGATTGGAATGGATCGAAGAGAATGGCAAAGGTGAATTGGGGGAGAGTTTGTCTTCCTAAGAAGAAAGGGGAGCTGGAGTGATAAATTTAAAAGAAAAGAATAGGGCTTTATTAGCCAAATGGGGGTGGAGATACGCAACTGAGCTAGAGACTTTGTGGAGAAAAATTATAAAAACAAAATATGGGGAGCTTGATCCAGAGTGGATGTTAAGCCACGTTAAACCAAAAAAATACCTCAAATGTTTGGAGAAATATTGTGAAGAATCTGGCTGATGATGTCGTAAAAAGGTGGATGACTTTTGCATTGTTTAGATAGAAGCTAAGTGATGGTAAAACAATTTTATTTTGGGAAGATCTTTGGTGTGGTTTGAAACCTTTTCGGGAAGCATTCCCCAGACTTTACAGATTGGTGTCTTCAAAAGGAGTGACAATAACTGCAATTTGTGGTGAATCAAAGGTGAAGGATATTCTTGGGGACTACATATTTTCTAGAAAGCTTATGGACAGAGAACTAGTGTATTTGGATGATCTTGAGAATATGCTCCAAGAAGAATCTTTGAGGAATGATCAAGATAGACTGATTTGGAAGCACGATAAAACTGGAAAATTCTAGGTAAACAGATTGTCTAATCTTCTGGTGAATACCGATGTTGAGAATCAAAATTTTGATTTCGAAAAAATTTGGAAATTAAAAGTCCCTCCTAAAGTTAGGAATTTCTTATGGTTGTTAAAGCTAGATCGTATAGCTACGAAAGAGTTCCTTGTGAGTAGAGGAGTCAATATTGAAGACTATTTGAAAGGTTTCCCCTAGTGTGCTTCAAATGAAGAAACTTTAAACCATCTCTTTGTTGATTGTCATTTTATTTGATGCTTATGGAGAAAATTCTGCCATTGGTGGTCAATTGATTGGCCAAACCTCAATCATTTTGAGGATTTATTTTTCTCATTTTTCAATTATTCTTGATCTGGTTCCTCGAGAACCATTTGTTTAATCTCTTTTGTAGCTATATTATGGAGCATTTGTATAACCCCTTGACCGACATAGGCGCTAGGCTGAACTAAGCGAGCTACATTAGGTTTGCCGTAGTAAACCTAAACTAAATATCTTGAATTAGGTCTTTTTTTTCTTGTCTAGATGCATCATTATGACCTAGGGTATACGTACTGGCAACTGTTAAAAACTCGACGGAATCGGGTGTCAAATCAGCATCCAATTGTACGAATTTGTAATTTAGGGACCAAATTGCAAATATGAAAAATTACGAAGGCTTACTTAAATTTGAGGTTACCAATCCTCAATTAATCAGGTTACATGCATACATGTCCAATTCCAGCTAAAACGAATCATACAAATACATTCAAATTGCATACATACGAAACAGAGACCAAAATGGAAGAATCTAAAATCATGCCATCACTTTAACTAAAATTACGCACTGGGTATCGGTACACGGGACATTGTACTGATACAGGCTTAGTTTACAAAGGTCGTACCAATACACTCCCTCGAGTATCGATACCCAGGCCAAAATGGTCAAAGTCTCAAATTAAAGTAGTTAAAACCCGTACCGATACACCTCCTCTAGTATCGATACCCAGGCCAATTTTGCACTTACCTGTACTGATACTGAGGACTCTATACCTATAACACCCTCAACCCGGATGTCACATTTAGACCTCAAGCCCAATCATTACAATAAAACTTTTACCTGGTTTGGCCCAATCCACAAATCAATTATTAAAACCTATTTGTTTTTAATCCAACAAAACATAATAAATATTTGAAACATATAAAATGGAGCTCCTTTGAAATTACATAAATAAAACATTTGACTCGATCATTTTAAATTCCAAATATGAGTTGCAAAATACAATGTACAATAGGTTCCTACGAATACATAGCCCAATGACCTAAGTGTCGTACACTACAGAGACGAGGCGCTGGAATCCTTCACTGATGGTGCTCCTCCAAGAATAAGCCAAACCTACTAACTTGGGAACAGAAACAACAATTTCAAACGCTGAGCTAAACAAGCTCAGTGGATACACCACCACTCAACCATGCTTCATGCAAATCATAAATAAGGCAGTTCAACATGAATGATATCATGGCAAGATAACGATGGTGCTACCATAACCTCCTAAACACATAGCATTATGAATGTATGAACCCGCACACAACACATCGCATTCATTATAAGTCCACATAGCATTACGCAGATAATACCAACAATACTAAGTTCGCGTCCACAAAGTATCGGGATCCTACACTACGAGTAAGGCTCACGTCCACAAAGCATCAGGATCCTATACTCGGGGGATGAGGCTTGCGTCCATAAAGTATTGGGATCCTACATCCATGCTCGAAATCTCTCATAAAGCATCTTCGAATGAGACCCGCATCCACAAAGCATCGAGATCTTATATTCGGGAGTCTTCAAGATGTTACACACTTCTATGGGTATCCATATCCCAACAAATAGGGATTCGACTAAATAGGTGTCCCATCAGCAAACAGCAAGAACCCTACTTTCACACAGCACACAATATCGACACAATTGTCATACTACACACAACTTAACGTACTACCATAACCCTATGGTTTCTATCAATTAATACACCACCCATTAAGCTTATCAATTTATTACCATGTTAGGAAAGTAAACATTAGTCGTTCTCATTAATTTATCTTATTATTCAAGGAGACTCAACTATATGGGCATCCCATCGGTAGACAACAAGGACCCTATTTACCACACAGCATCAAACGATCCACCTAGGATCTATATGGGTTACCATCACAAGCAATTCACTCGATAATTACCAAGTTATTAGTACATTAATTCATATACGTGGTTTAAACATCAGTTTTTTAGCTTTGATATTCGTTTTACACCTTAGGAGACCCCTTGGCCCCTTTACCTCGAATTATAAAACCCCTGAACGCAAACCTAAATTTCCTGGGCAGATTGCCCAGCGAGTGCCGATGCTCCTACATGAGTATCGGTATGCCTCTCTAGGTACCGATACTCTTCATCGAGTACCGATACTCAAATTAGGTTCGACAGATTTGGTGCCCCAGGCCGTACCGATACGCTCACCCCCATATCGATACTTATCATCGATAC
The DNA here is from genome assembly GCA_019671005.1 of Hibiscus mutabilis. Lineage (NCBI taxonomy): Eukaryota > Viridiplantae > Streptophyta > Magnoliopsida > Malvales > Malvaceae > Hibiscus > Hibiscus mutabilis. Next base: position 36,350,799 of record CM033713.1, on the reverse strand, counting down.
ATGATCCACCCCGTATCGATTCCTACCTATACCGGTACTCTTACCTTTGTGTACCGGTACATGAAAACCTTCCTCAGGCAATGGAACAGTAGTATCGATACACCTCCTAGCGTACTGGTACGCGAAAATGCTATTGAAATTCTAATTGAGCAAGGGGTACCGATACACGGGAAGTCGTATTAGTACACCACTCACAACTCGTCCCTCTTTATTATAAAGGTGTACCGATACGTGTGAAGCAATACCAGTACGCAAGCCCATAATTTCAAACACTGGGTTCGAATTTCACCTAGAAATCCTACTTAACCTATATGGTTAAGCCCCAAATTATTCCTACAAGTTATGGTGAAGTTATTAGGTGAGTTACTACCGATTTTAAGCCTTAACAACACCAATTCCACAATTTGCCATTAGAGATAAACCAAGGTATACCAAAGCAAAAAACACCAAAATCATTCATCAAAGCCTATTTTTATGGGTTGCAGGAATTCATAGGAGTTAGTGGTGTACTAGCCTTCCTTCCAAGCACAAGAATCCAGTCCCTTAACACTAGCTTCAAGCTTTTCCCCTTTCCTTGAGCCTTGGAGTGCTCTCTCACTTCCTTCACTACAACTAAATGCTGTAAAAAGAGTTACAACACTGCCATGAGGGTTTAAAGATGACTTATGAAGGTTTATAAAAACAAAAACGAGATTGAAACATCCATTCCCATTCAACCTCACCAACCCCTTCCAAAACCCATAACCAACATCCCCCACCAAACTTAACCATCATTACCTCAATGGGTAGATCTCTTGATGTTGGGACTTTTACTCTTCACTCAACTTCTGAAATTCCAACTCTAAAATGATCAAAAACCCACTTTTACATGCTTGGGTGGGAAGGAGAAATGAAGAGAAGGTGGAAAAGATAAGGAGACAAGAGTGATATCACTCTCTAACTTTCTCTGCAGGAAAAATAACTTTTTCTCCCCTCTTTTTCATCACTTGATGGCAAAATACTCTTCTACCCTTCATATTTGAATCACCAAAACCCAACAACCAAACACAAGCCCAAAACTTTCCTCAAGCCCAACAAGGCTCCAACTAGCCCAACAACATGGCCTATGTACGGAGCCTACGCTCTCGATTAACCTGACTTTCAGATTCTAAAATCTGGGTCGTTACAACTCTCCCCTCCTTAAAGAAAATTTTGTCCTCGAAATTTAAACAGGGGAAGGAGATGATACTACCGAAGATTCAACCATCCTTTTGATCACGCATGCCCACAACTCCTATTTTCTCCACAAAACCTTCGTAACCAAAACTCTTAACATAAATTCTCAACTTTCTACAAGACACCTCAACAAAACATTCCTAATGTCCAGAACAACACTCATATTGAACCTAGAAGCGGACCAACCAAAGATAACCTCAACAACATTGTCAACCATCGGCAAGCTGAACTCACTTTAGATGAGTCACAACTCGGTTAACAAACCTCTCTACCATCACTAGCATTTCCAAAACTCTTGAATTCAACCCCCATCTGCATCCATAATGCAACACTTCCTCAAGGTATACCACATGACACTTTCTCATATTGTAACACCTCATTCCCGTATCCGTACACCGAATACGAGTCAGAAATGTTATGACTTTTTTATTCAAAGATCAGGGTAATTTAAAATTTTCATAAAACTTCTCCATGGTTACCCATCCTCAAATTTCTCTAGCCCAAGCACGCTTAACTTTATTTAAAATCTACATAAACTATTTATTCGGGTTCCAAATCATAAATCAATTATCTTAGCAAAACCCATCACCTGATTTTGCTCTAATTTTTAGTTTTTCCAAAAATGCCAATTATCATGAAACCATATCAGCTTTAAAGGCCAATCAGAACTCCATTGTGTGTAGTAAGTATACATGCCACTATAAAAACCAAACCTTAATTAGGATGTCATTACTGTGATTACATGTTGAGCTTTCCAATATTGATGCAATGCCCCTCTCACTTTCAGCTTGATTTACCTACGTGTGCACAATCAACACAAGCTAAGTACGAACCTAGTAAAGCAATATAGAAAGTAATAACAATTATTTAAACTTTATTTAACTTCATGGCTACATTTATATAGTAGATATATGCCAATCCATTCACTTTCACATTGCATTAGTAAATATTTACTATATGCTAATGCCATAAGATTTTCATGCTTTCCTGTTTATCATAATATGCCTTATATGCATCATGATAACTAGATAAGTATTACCATCATATAAATCATATATCAGCATAACATAAACCGGATATAACTTTTTACCGATATACTTGTCATATGTCTTGAGAGTTCATATCCTCTCTAACATATTTCCCGATTTATTATCCTTTTATTTATAGCTCGATTATCAATGATTTCCTGGTTTCCCGATTTCATAGCCCAAATATAACCTTGAGGATCCTGGGTACAAGAGTTAAATATGCACTGAAGTGCTAACCCACACGTTTATAAGACCGTGCTAACCATTATCCCGCATGTTTATGAGGCCGTGTGAACCATTATCCCACACGTTTCTAAGGCCGTGCTAACCATTATCTCGCACGTTTTTAAGGTCGTGCTAACCATGCACTAAGTGTCCTTTATATACGCTATAGTGCTATCCTGAATTCCTGATTATGCAGCATGCTGCTGGACTCTATGGCATGCCAACTATACCCCTATCCCTCAATGACTTATTTGGGCATATTTTCCGTATTTATTCCAATCAATGACAATGTATATCAATATAATTTAACATTGGCATTTCATACCCGAAATAACATTCATAGCATACAATCATCAATAACTAGTGATCAATGCAATTGTTTTCAACCTCTGACATATTTAAAATATGTTAAATATATGATCAATGACATAAATATCATGACAATATATAAACCAGGTAGACTCGTCGCAAGTCCTACCGATGATGTATGAAACATCTATGTATCATATTATGTATGCATTGCACTCACCTGGGCCATTTATTAGCATGCCTCGCTAATTCTACTCGATCCTTTCCTTTATAGAACCTCGAACCTTCTTTGATTCAAACTTGACTTCATTAATCACATGAATAAGATAAAATATTTGTTAGATTCAAATCTAACAATACCTTAACCATACTGTCTAATATAATCATTCGAATATAAAATTTCCCAATATTTTTCCTTTCTTCCTTGTATTGTTCAGAAACTCCTTATGGTCCCTAGTGACTAATTTGAACTTCCAAATATTCTTCCGAGCTTGCTAACTAACATTTAAATACAAAATGTTTCAAAATCCATTTTCGGACTGCTTGCACTACCTTCAAAGATTTACTTATACCGGGCAGAATACACATCGAATCTTAATTTCCTTTATACTGGAAAAACTATATTCGATAACGGTTCTAATGTTATAAGCCACATAAATTAATAAAATCTAAAAAACTTATGAAAATTACTCAAACTCCCGTCACAGTGCTGTTATAACATAAACTGCTCTGAAATTTTCTGACCTTCATTTGATTAAAAATTCATATCTTTTAACTCGTAACTCAAAACGAGTATCCGTTTGTTGGAGGAGAAACTAGACGAACACATCTTTACAACAATATAAAATTCATCATCTAAACATTTTTGTAGAATTTATGGTGAATTTTTAAAGTCACTGCCAGATTTCAATCTTCTACATAACTTTCAATAATAAACTTCTAATTTATACTAACTTCTTTTTATTTTTCTACTTGTCAATTTAGTCCCATAACTTGCTTCAAACCATCACTTCATCATCTTCTTCATCAAATAATTATTCAAAATAATTCCCTCTAATTTTTTGTCTTTGCCAAAATGGTCACTAAAATGCAAAGGTAAGGATTCAAACTTCTTATCTTTGCAATTTAGTCCTCTAATCACCATTACTACCTTAATTCTATTATTTTAATCATAAATCAGATTTACTCTCCATCCAAGAATTTATTTCCTATTCTGTCACTTGATTTTGACAAATTCTCAAAATGGTCACTAATTCGATTCAACATCGGTTTAGCATTCTAACTTCAATTTCACATCTCCAACATCATTAATTACATAAATACACTCCAAATTCATAAAATTCAGATTCGGTCCCTTAACTTTGAAGCTTGCCAAATTGGTCCCTATAAGTTTTAACTTAGGTTTTGCTTCCAAACAACAAATCAAGCTTACTAAATCATTAATTCAACATCACAAACCCTAAATTAAACTTGAATCCATAAACCCTAATCATCTTCATAATAACCAAAACATGTAGAACTTAAATCCCAACTCAATATCATGATTTTAACATCATACTAGCTTGATTTCAACTTAAATTAAATCATGGAATCATAAAATATCAAAAGCCCCAATTTGATCCATAAACCCTAATATCTTTCTCATGTCAAATCTCATTAATCAAGCATGTATTCCATGAACTATTTACATCAAAATCAAAGAGAAGAACAACTTTGTAGTTCAAAAGATTACCTTAAAACCGAGATTCGGGGCTTAAATCGAGCTTAGAAAATTCTCTCTTCTTTCTCCTCTTTTTCCATGGTTTATGGCTGGAAAATATGAACATTTTCTTCATCTTTTCACTATTAATTTACACTTGTAACTATTAAATGAATTTTAAATTCATTTAAATAGTGAAATTATCAATTTAGCCTTTAAATCCAATGGATAATTTAATCTCATCCAAAATCAAGGGCCAAGATTGAATCCATGTATATTTCATCTTCCAAAAACGTCCTCAACATTTTAAAAATATTTCAAAATTGCCATCCCTGCCAAATGACCAATTTGCCCTCCAACTAGTCTTTATTTACTAGTTGGTTTCAAAATTGCCATTCCATAAAAATCTAACTAACTTAGTTCCTTCTCAACCGGCCACATGTCAATTTATTCATCCAATGATAAAAAATAAACCAATAAGTTGGTAGTTACCAACTTTACCCTTGTAATTTTTCCAAAATTATGATCTTGCCATTTTTCATCCAACGGCTCATATTTAGCATGGAAAATCAACTTAAATCCATGGGTTCATATTATTCCAACACAAATAAAATATCTTAGACATATAAAATGACATAATCAACCTTGTCTTATCATCCTTCAAAATATCCGGGATATTCGATTCAATCCGATTATCCGAATATTCTTCCAAACTTTATCGCTATATAGCCAAAAATACAAGCTCCGTACGAAAAATTCAAGTAACACGAAAACGTCATTCTTGGGGGTAAACTATTCATTTACGGGGTCAAAATACATAACTTTTAAAAATTACAGTTTGGTCCCTAAACTTTTCAAAAGTTTACACTTTGACCCCTAAACTTTCAAAATTTTCATTTTGGTCACCAACCAAAATTTTGGGATATTACAATTCTCCCCCTTAAGAAAATTCTTCCTCAAATTTCAATACGTACCTATTCAAAAAGTGAGGAAACTACTTTCTCATATCTTTTTCTCTTTCCCAAGTCACTTTTTCGACTTTATAATTTCACCAAAGAACTTTAACAAGCAAGATTAACATATAATTTCCATCATTCTAAAGCAATCCTAAATTGCTTCAAATCATTCTCACTTTATTCTTCGTATTCCTGAAATAAACCAGATTTAGAATCCTTACTATATTCATACTGCACTAATACTAGTGCTACCATCAAATCTTCTTTTACTGGTAATAATATAATCGAAATTTAACCTTAGAAGAATATTACTACTTCTTTGACTAACTCACTGGAGCTTCCCAACATGATATACCAAGTCGTATAAAGCCTCAATCTAATGACCCTTGCAACTAGATCTTTAGCTTTCTCAATCTAGTAAGAGCTATTCTGTAGAGTATAATCAATATAGGTCCAACATTTGCTTAAATCCAATCCTAACTTAGCCTCTCGATTAAGCATCAAGCCTGACAGCTCCTCTTGGGCAACCCATTTAAATTTCAGAAACAATAGGAATACTCTCGCAACTTACCTTTGATGCTCGGTATCCATAGCATAAATTAAATAATTTTTCATATTGGTAACAAATTCCAATAAAAACTTTGCATGACCATGCATAATAATTATTACCACACTCACATGATTAGTTTTGTGGTTTTCTTGAATCTCCAACATTAATCATAAATGTCTGAGAGTTCCTAATTTTTTCTTGTCTCGATCTCTTTACAGAACTATGTAATAAATCCAGCTTGGCATTTTTGCCAGAAATCTTCACCACTTTTTAAAAGTTGTTATCTCAATTTACTATTCCTTTTCACGAGCTATGACCTTTATTCAGATATTTTCTCATTCTGTACCATTTCCATTGCATTCAGCATAATTTGCTACTTCATAGATTTTGAAATACATAGGCCAGTCAGTACTTCTTTATACCTGACCTCTAGCCCTCTATAAACTGTTATAACATGCTCTCCTTCTGTCTATAAGAAGCAGTTCAGAAGCAATTCAACTCAGTTTATTAAACTTGCACTTATATTCGTAATCTTCCAATTTCCCAAATTAAGATGCAAAACTCTGTTGCATCTCTAGAATAAACTTTGTTACGGAACACTCAAATAAAGAACTTCTAGATAATAAACTTCTAAGTATGTACCATAACATTACTTTACCAAATACGGGTCTAATCCTTTCAGATGAAATACTACTTTATTTTTAGTCTTCTTTGATCATCAATACAGAGTTCCTTCAACCTAACCTTTATATCATTAAACCATAGATTAACAATCATAAAATCTTCATCAATATCTTTCTGAAAATCTATTGCGTCAAAACTCTCAATTCTTTTGCAATCTATGCCTAAGCATGCTGATTCTCAATCAAATCTAATGTCTAGAATAAAAATCTTAATCCAGAACATACACATTATGTTACCTGGTGCCTCTGCACCATGATAAGCTGAGAGTAGAATATTATTATTAATCTTATCATGCTCGTGAATCTCTTATTGATTCACTCGTCTAAACACCTCACATAATTCCTTTACCCTCACACATTGGAATTTAACATTATTATCATAGTAAGCAATTGCATCCATTCCAACAAGTAAAATCATCAGTAACTCTGACATCCTAGTGGCATGTATACACTTTTGACCTTTACCATACTTCGTTTAACTCCAGAACCGGCTAAACCTATAGCTTTGATACCATTAAATGTAACACCCCCTTCACGTATCCGTACACCGAATACGAGTCGGAAATGTTATGACTTTTTTATTCAAAGATCAGGGTAATTTAAAATTTTCATAAAACTTCTCATGGTCACCCATTTTAAAATTTCTCTAGCCCAAGCACGCTTAACTTTATTTAAAGTCGACATAAACTATTTATTCGGGTTAGAAATCATAAATCAATTACCTTAGCAAAACTCATCACCTGAGTTTCCTCTTATTTTGAGTCTTTTCCAGAAATACCAATTATCATGAAACCATAACAGCTTTAAAGGCCAATTAGAACTCCATTGTGTGAAGTAAGTATACATGCCACTATAAAAACCAAACATTAATTAGGATGTCATTACTGTGATTACCTGTTGAGCTTTCCAATATTGATACAATGCCCCTCTCACTCTCAGCTTGATTTACCTACGTGTGCACAATCACACACACTAAGTACGAACTTAGTGAGGCAATATAGAAAGTAATAACATTTATTTAACTTCGTGGCTACATTTATATAGCATGATATATGCCAATCCATTCACTTTCACATTGCATTAGTAAATATTTACTATATGCCAATGTCATAAGATTTTCATGCTTGCCTGTTTATCATATTATGCCTTATATGCATCATGATAACTAGATAAGTATTACCATCATATAAATCATATATTAACATAATATAAACCGGATATATTTTTTTTTTGCTGATATACTTGCCATATGTCCCGAGAGTTCATATCTTCCCTAACTTGTTTCCCTATTTATTATCCCTTTATTTATAGCCCAATTATCAATAATTTCTCGCTTTCCCGATTTCATAGCCCAAATATAACATTGAGGACCCTGGGTATGCGAGTCAAATATGCACCGAAGTGCTAACCCACATGTTTATAAGGTCGTGCTAACCATTATCCCGTACGTTTATAAGCCGTGCTAACCATTATCCCTCACATTTTTAAGGTCGTGCTAACCATTATCCCGCATGTTTATAAGGTCGTGCGAACTATTATCTCGCACGTTTATAAGGCCGTGTAACAATTATCCCGCACGTTTTTAAGGTCGTGCTAACCATGCACTAAGTGTCCTTTATATACACTATAGTGCTATCCCGAATTCCCGATTATGCAGCATGCTGCTGGACTCTATGGCATGCCAACTATACCCTATCCCTCAATGACTCATTTGGGCATATTTTCCGTATTTATTCCATTCCATGGCAATGTATATCAATATAATCTAACATTGGCAGTTCATACCCGAAATAACATTCATAGCATACAATCATCAATAACTAGTGATCAATGCATTTTTTCAACCTCTGATATATTTAAAATATGTCAAATATATGATTAATGACATAAATATCATGACAATATATAAACCAGGTAGACTCATTGCAAGTCCTACTGGTGATGTATGAAACATCCATGTATCATGTTATGTATGCATTGCACTCACCTAGGCCATTTATTAGCATGCCTCACTAAATTCTACTCAATCCTTTCTTTTGTAGAACCTCGAACCTTCTTTGATTCGAACTTGACTTCATTAATCACATGAATAAGATAAAATATTTGTTAGATTCAAATCTAACAATACCTTAACCATACTGTCTAATATAATCATTCTAATATAATTTTTCCCAAAATTTTTCCATTCTTCCTTGTATTGTTCAGAAACTCCTTATGGTCCCTAGTGACTAATTTGAACTTCCAAATATTCTTCCGAGCTTGCTAACTAACATTTAAATACAAAATGTTTCAAAATCCATTTTCGGACTGCTTGCGCTACCTTCAAAGATTTACTTATACCAGGCAGAATACACATCGAATCTTAATTTCCTTTATACTAGAAAAACTAGATTCGATCATGGTTCTAATGGTATAAGCCACATAAATTAATAAAATCTAAAAATATTATGAAAATTTCTCAAACTCCCGTCACAGTGCTGTTTTAACAGAAACTGCTCTATAAATTTTCTGACCTTCATTCGATTAAAAATTCATATCTTTTAACTAGGAACTCGAAATCAGTTTTCGTTTGTTGGAGGAGAAATTAGACGAACACATATTTACAACGATAAAAAATTCATCATATAACCATCTTTGTAGAATTTATGGTGAATTTTCAAAGTCACTACCAGATTTTAATCTTCTACATAACTTTCCATAATAAACTTCTAATTTATACTAACTTCTTTTTATTTTTCTACTTGTCAATTTAGTCCCATCACTTGCTTCAAACCATCACTTCATCATCTTCTTCATCAAATAATTATTCAAAATAATTCCCTCTAATTTTCTTTCTTTGCCAAAATAGTCACTAAAATGCAAAGGTACAGATTCAAACTTCTTAACTTTGCAATTTAGTCCTCTAATCACCATTACTACCTTAATTCTATTATTTTAACCATAAATCAGATTTACTCCCCATCCAAGAATTTATTTCCTATTTGGTCACTTGATTTTGACAAATTCTCAAAATGGTCACTAATTCGATTCAACATCGGTTTAGCATTCTAACTTCAATTTCACATCTCCTACATCATTAATTACATAAATACACTCCAAATTCATAAAATTCAGATTCGGTCCCTTAAATTTGAAGCTTGCCGAATTGGTCCCTATAAGTTTTAACTTAAGGTTTTGCTTCCAAACAACAAATCAAGCTTACTAAATCATTAATTCAACATCACAAACCCTAAATTAAACTTGAATCCATAAACCCTAATCATCTTCATAATAATCAAAACATGTAGAACTTAAATCCCAACTCAATATCATGGTTTTAACATCATACTAGCTTGATTTCAACTTGAATTCAATCATGGAATCATAAAATCTCAAAAGCCCCAATTTGATCCATAAACCCTAATTTATTTCTCGTGTCAAATCTCATCAATCAAGCATGTATTCCATGAATTATTTACATCAAAATATAGAGCTCGAAGAGAAGAACAACTTTGTAGTTCGGAAGATTACCTTAAAACCGAAATTCGAGGCTTAAATTGAGTTATAAATTTCTCTCTTCTTTCTCCTCTTTTTCCATGGTTTATGGCTGGAAAAGATGAACATTTTCTTCATCTTTTCACTATTAATTTACACTTGTAACTATTAAATGAATTTTAAATTCATTTAAATAGTGAAATTATCAATTTAGCCTTTAAATCCAATGGCTAACTTAATCTCAACCAAACTCAAGGGCCAAGATTAAATCCATGTATATTTCATCTTCCAAAAACGTCCTCAGCATTTTAAAAATATTTCAAAATTGTGATCCTTGCCAAATGACCAATTTGCCCTCCAACTAGTCTTTATTTACTAGTTGGTTTCAAAATTGCCATTCCATAAAAATCTAACTAACTTAGTTATTTCTCAACTGGCCACATGTTAATTTATTCATCCAATGGTCAAAAATAAACCAATAAGTTGGTAGTTACCAACTTTACCCTTGTAATTTTTCTAAAATTACGATCTTGTCATTTTTTATCCAACGGCTCATATTTAGCATGGAAAATCAACTTAAATCCAAGGGTTCATATTCTTCCAACACAAATAAAATATCTTAGACATATAAAATGACATAATAAACCTTGGCTTATCATCCTTCAAAATATCTTGGATATTCAATTCAATCCGATTATCCGAATATTCTTCCAAACTTTATCGCTTTATAGACAAAAATACAAGCTCCGTACGAAAAATTCGAGTAACACAAAAACATCATTCTTGGGGGTAAACTATTCATTTACGGGGTCAAAATACAAAACTTTTTAAAATTACACTTTGGTCCCTAAACTTTTCAAAAGTTTACACTTTGACTCCTCAACTTTCAAAATTTTCATTTTGGTCACTAACCAAAAATTTGGGATATTACAATTCTCCCCTTAAGAAAATTCGTCCTCAAAATTTCAATATGTACCTGATTCAAAAGGTGAGGAAACTACTTTCTCATATCTTTTTCTCTTTCCCAAGTCATTTTTTCGACTTTATAATTTCACCAAAGAACTTTAACAAGCGAGATTAACATATAATTTCCATCATTCTAAAGCAATCCTAAATTGCTTCAAATCATTCTTACTTTATTCTTCGTATTCCTGAAAAAAACCAGATTTAGAATCCTTACTATATTCATACTGCACTAATACTAGTGCTACCATCAAATCTTCTTTTACTGGTAATAATATAATCGAAATTTAACCTTAGAAGAATATTACTACTTCTTTGACTAACTCACTAGAGCTTCCCAACATGATATACCGAGTCGTATAAAGCCTCAATATAGTGGCATCCTAGTGGAATTTAACATTATTATCATAGTAAGCAATTGCATCCATTCCAACAAGTAAAATCATCCGTAATTCTGACATCGTAGTGGCATGAATACATTTTTTACCTTTACCATACTTCGTTTAACTCCAAAACTGGCTAAACCTATAGCTCTAATACCATTAAATGTAACACCCACTTCCCGTATCCGTACACCAAATACGATTTAGAAATGTTATGACTTTTTTATTCAAAGATCAGGGTAATTTAAAATTTTCATAAAACTTCTCCATGGTCACCCATCATAAAATTTCTCTAGCCCAAGCACGCTTAACTTTATTTAAAGTCGACATAAACTATTTATTCGGGTTCCAAATCATAAATCAATTATCTTAGCAAAACTCATCACCCGAGTTTGCCTCTTATTTTGAGTCTTTTCCAGAAATGCCAATTATCATGAAACCATAACAACTTTAAAGGCCAATATGAACTCCATTGTGTGTAGTAAGTATACATGCCACTATAAAAACCAAACATTAATTAGGATGTCATTACTGTGATTACCTGTTGAGCTTTCCAATATTGATGCAATGCCCCTCTCACTCTCAGCTTGATTTACCTACGTGTGCACAATCACACACGCTAAGTACGAACTTAGTGAGGGAATATTGAAAGTAATAACAATTATTTAAACTTTATTTAACTTCATGGCTACATTTATATAGCATGATATATGCCAATCCATTCACTTTCACATTGCATTAGTAAATATTTACTATATGCCAATGTCATAAGATTTTCATACTTTCTCATTTATCATAATATGCCTTATATGCATCATGATAACTAGATAAGTATTACCATCATATAAATCATATATCACATAATATAAACCGGATATATTTTTTTTTTTGCTGATATACTTGTCATATGTCTTGAGAGTTCATATCCTCTCTAACCTATTTCCCGATTTATTATCCCTTTATTTATAGCCCAATTATCAATGATTTCTGGTTTCCCGATTTCATAGCCCAAATATAACCTTGAGGACCCTGGGTACAAGAGTTAAATATGCACCGAAGTGCTAACCCACACGTTTATAAGGCCATGCTAACCATTATCCCGCGCGTTTATAAGGCGTGTGACCATTATCCATTATCCCGTTTAAGTTTATAACCATTATCCGTATAAGGTCGTGCCTATTATCTCACATGTTTTTAAGGTCGTGCTATCCATGCACTTTTAAGTGTCGTTTTAACCATGCACTAAGTGTCCTTTATATACACTATAGTGCTAACCCGAATTCCGATTATGCAAAGATGTTTGTTGGACTCTATGGCATGCCAACTATACCCTATCTCTCAATGACTTATTTGGGCATATTTTCCGTATTTATTCCATTCCATGGCAATGTATATCAATATAATCTAACATTGGTAGTTCATACCCGAAATAACATTCATAGCATACAATCATCAATAACTAGTGATATATGCATTTGTTTTCAACCTCTGACATATTTAAAATATGTCAAATATATGATCAATGACATAAATATCATGACAATATATAAACCATGTAGACTCATCGCAAGTCCTACTGGTGTTGTATGAAACATCCATGTATCATGTTATATATGCATTGCACTCACCTGGGCCATTTATTAGCATGCCTCACTAAATTCTACTCGATCCTTTCCTTTATAGAACATCGAACCTTCTTTAATTCGAACTTGACTTCATTAATCACATGAATAAGATAAAATATTTATTAGATTCAAATCTAACAATACCTTAACCATATTGTTTAATATAATCATTCTAATATAAATTTCCCAAAATTTTTCCTTTTTTCCTTGTATTGTTCAGAAACTCCTTATGGTCCCTAGTGACTAATTTGAACTTCCAAATATTCTTCCGAGCTTGCTAACTAACATTTAAATACAAAATGTTTCAAAATCTATTTTCGGACTGCTTGCGCTACCTTCAAAGATTTACTTATACCAGGAAGAATACACATCGAATCTTAATTTCCTTTATAATGGAAAAACTAGATTCGATCATGGTTTTAATGGTATAAGCCACATAAATTAATAAAATCTAAAAATATTATGAAAATTTCTCAAACTCCCGTCACAAAGCTTGTTTTAACAGAAACTGCTTTATAAATTTTCTGACCTTCATTCAATTAAAAATTCATATCTTTTAACTAGGAACTCAAAATCAGTTTTCGTTTGTTGGAGGAGAAATTAGACGAACACATATTTACAACGATAAAAAATTCATCATATAACCATTTTTGTAGAATTTATGGTGAATTTTCAAAGTCACTACCAGATTTTAATCTTCTACATAACTTTTCATAATAAACTTCTAATTTATACTAACTTCTTTTTATTTTTCTACTTGTCAATTTTGTCCCATCACTTGCTTCAAACCATCACTTCATCATCTTCTTCATCAAATAATTATTCAAAATAATTCCCTCTAATTTTCTTTCTTTGCCAAAATAGTCACTAAAATGCAAAGGTAAGGATTCAAACTTCTTATCTTTGCAATTTAGTCCTCTAATCACCATTACTACCTTAATTCTATTAAATCATAAATAATTTACATCCAAGAATTTATTTCCTATTTGGTCACTTGATTTTGACAAATTCTCAAAATGGTCACTAATTCGATTCAACATCGGTTTAGCATTATAACTTCAATTTCACATCTCCTACATCATTAATTACATAAATACACTCCAAATTCAAAAATTCAGATTCGGTCCCTTAAATTTGAAGCTTGCCGAATTGGTCCCTATAAGTTTTAACTTAAGGTTTTGCTTCCAAACAACAAATCAAGCTTACTAAATCATTAATTCAACATCACAAACCCTAAATTAAACTTGAATCCATAAACCCTAATCATCTTCATAATAATCAAAACATGTAGAACTTAAATCCCAACTCAATATCATGGTTTTAACATCATACTAGCTTGATTTCAACTTGAATTCAATCATTGAATCATAAAATCTCAAAAGCCCCAATTTGATCCATAAACCCTAATTTATTTCTCATGTCAAATCTCATCAATCAAGCATGTATTCCATGAATTATTTACATCAAAATATAGAGCTCAAGAGAAGAACAACTTTGTAGTTCGAAGATTACCTTAAAACCGTGATTCGAGGCTTAAATTGAGTTATAAATTTCTCTCTTCTTTCTCCTCTTTTTCCATGGTTTATGGCTGGAAAAGATGAACATTTTCTTCATCTTTTCACTATTAATTTACACTTGTAATTATTAAATGAATTTTAAATTCATTTAAATAGTGAAATTATCAATTTAGCCTTTAAAACCAATGGCTAATTTAATCTCAACCAAAATCAAGGGCCAAGATTAAATCCATGTATATTTCATCTTCCAAAAACGTCCTCAAAATTTTAAAAATATTTCAAAATTGTGATCCTTTCCAAATGACCAATTTGCCCTCCAACTAGTCTTTATTTACTAGTTGGTTTCAAAATTGCCATTCCATAAAAATCTAACTAACTTAGTTATTTCTCAACTAGCCACATGTTAATTTATTCATCCAATGGTCAAAAAATAAACCAATAAGTTGGTAGTTACCAACTTTACCCTTGTAATTTTTCTAAAATTACGATCTTGTCATTTTTTATCCAACGACTCATATTTAGCATGGAAAATCAACTTAAATCCAAGGGTTCATATTCTTCCAACACAAATAAAATATCTTAGACATATAAAATGACATAATAAACCTTGGCTTATCATCCTTCAAAATATCTTGGATATTCAATTCAATCCGATTATCCGAATATTCTTCCAAACTTTATCGCTTTATAGACAAAAATACAAGCTCCGTACGAAAAATTCGAGTAACACAAAAACATCATTCTTGGGGGTAAACTATTCATTTACGGGGTCAAAATACAAAACTTTTTAAAATTACACTTTGGTCCCTAAACTTTTCAAAAGTTTACACTTTGACTCCTCAACTTTCAAAATTTTCATTTTGGTCACTAACCAAAAATTTGGGATATTACAATTCTCCCCCTAAGAAAAATTCACCCTCAAAATTTCAATATGTACATGATTCAAAAGGTGAGGAAACTACTTTCTCATATCTTTTCTCTTTCCCAAGTCATTTTTTTCGACTTTATAATTTCACCAAAGAACTTTAACAAGCTAGATTAACATATAATTTCCATCATTCTAAAGCAATCCTAAATTGCTTCAAATCATTCTTACTTTATTCTTCGTATTCTGAAAAAAAACATATTTAGAATCCTTACTATATTCATACACTGCACTAATACTAGTGCTACCATCAAATCTTCTTTTTACTGTAATAATATAATCGAAATTTAACCTTAGAAGAATATTACTACTTCTTTGACTAACTCACTAGAGCTTCCCAACATGATATACCGAGTCGTATAAAGCCTCAATATAGTGGCATCCTAGTGGAATTTAACATTATTATCATAGTAAGCAATTGCATCCATTCCAACAAGTAAAATCATCCGTAATTCTGACATCGTAGTGGCATGAATACATTTTTTACCTTTACCATACTTCGTTTAACTCCAAAACTGGCTAAACCTATAGCTCTAATACCATTAAATGTAACACCCACTTCCCGTATCCGTACACCAAATACGATTTAGAAATGTTATGACTTTTTTATTCAAAGATCAGGGTAATTTAAAATTTTCATAAAACTTCTCCATGGTCACCCATCATAAAATTTCTCTAGCCCAAGCGCGCTTAACTTTATTTAAAGTCGACATAAACTATTTATTCGGGGTTCCAAATCATAAATCAATTATCTTAGCAAAACTCATCACCTGAGTTTGCCCTTATTCCGAGTCTTACCAGAAATGCCAATTATCATGAAACCATAACAACTTTAAAGGCCAATATGAACTCCATTGTGTGTAGTAAGTATACATGCCACTATAAAAACCTAACCTTAATTAGGATGTCCTTACTGTGATTACCTGTTGAGCTTTCCAATATTGATGCAATGCCCCTCTCACTCTCAACTTGATTTACCTACGTGTGCACAATCAACACACGCTAAGTACGAACTTAGTGAGGGAATATTGAAAGTAATAACAATTATTTAAACTTTATTTAACTTCATGGCTACATTTATATAGCATGATATATGCCAATCCATTCACTTTCACATTGCATTAGTAAATATTTACTATATGCCAATGTCATAAGATTTTCATACTTTCTCATTTATCATAATATGCCTTATATGCATCATGATAACTAGATAAGTATTACCATCATATAAATCATATATCAGCTTAATATAAACCGGATATAATTTTTTTACCGATATACTTGTCATATGTCTTGAGAGTTCATATCCTCTCTAACCTATTTCCCGATTTATTATCCCTTTATTTATAGCCCGATTATCAATGATTTCCTGGTTTCCCGATTTCATAGCCCAAATATAACCTTGAGGACCCTGGGTACAAGAGTTAAATATGCACCGAAGTGCTAACCCACACGTTTATAAGGCCATGCTAACCATTATCCCGCACGTTTATGAGGCCGTGTGAACCATTATCCCGTACGTTTATAAGGCCGTGCTAACCATTATCTCACATGTTTTTAAGGTCGTGCTAACCATGCACTAAGTGTATTTTATATACACTATAGTGTTAACCCGAATTCCCGATTATGCAGCATGCTGTTGGACTCTATGGCATGCCAACTGTACCCTATCTCTCAATGACTTATTTGGGCATATTTTCCGTATTTATTCCATTCCATGGCAATGTATATCAATATAATCTAACATTGGTAGTTCATACCCGAAATAACATTCATAGCATACAATCATCAATAACTAGTGATATATGCATTTGTTTTCAACCTCTGACATATTTAAAATATGTCAAATATATGATCAATGACATAAATATCATGACAATATATAAACCATGTAGACTCATCGCAAGTCCTACTGGTGTTGTATGAAACATCCATGTATCATGTTATATATGCATTGCACTCACCTGGGCCATTTATTAGCATGCCTCACTAAATTCTACTCGATCCTTTCCTTTATAGAACATCGAACCTTCTTTAATTCGAACTTGACTTCATTAATCACATGAATAAGATAAAATATTTATTAGATTCAAATCTAACAATACCTTAACCATATTGTTTAGTATAATCATTCGAATTTAAATTTCCCAATATTTTTCCTTTTTTCCTTGTATTGTTCAGAAACTCCTTATGGTCCCTAGTGACTAATTTGAACTTCCAAATATTCTTCCGAGCTTGCTAACTAACATTTAAATACAAAATGTTTCAAAATCTATTTCGACCTGCTTGCGCTACCTTCAAAGATTTACTTATACCGGGAAGAATACACATCGAATCTTAATTTCCTTTCTAATGGAAAAAGCTAGATTCGATAACGGTTTTAATGGTATAAGCCACATAAATTAATAAAATCTAAAAATATTATGAAAATTCCTCAAACTCTCGTCACAGTGCTGTTTTAACAGAAACTGCTTTGTAAATTTTCTGACCTTCATTCAATTAAAAATTCATATCTTTTAACTCGGAACTCGAAATCAGTTTTCGTTTGTTGGAGGCAAAACTAGACGAACACATATTTACAACGATATAAAATTCATCATCTAACCATTTTTGTAGAATTTATGGTGAATTTTCAAATTCACTGCCAGATTTCAATCTTCTACATAACTTTTCATAATAAACTTCTAATTTATACTAACTTCTTTTTATTTTTCTACTTGTCAATTTTGTCCCATCACTTGCTTCAAACCATCACTTCATCATCTTCTTCATCAAATAATTATTCAAAATAATTCCCTCTAATTTTCTTTCTTTGCCAAAATAGTCACTAAAATGCAAAGGTAAGGATTCAAACTTCTTATCTTTGCAATTTAGTCCTCTAATTATTTTAACCATAAATCATATTTAATCCACATCCAAGAATTTATTCCTATTTGGTCACTTGATTTTGACAAATTGTCAAAATGGTCACTAATTCGATTCAACATCGGTTTAGCATTATAACTTCAATTTCACATCTCCAACATCATTAATTACATAAATACACTCCAAATTCATAAAATTCAGATTCGGTCCCTTAACTTTGAAGCTTGCCGAATTGGTCCCTATAAGTTTTAACTTAGGGTTTTGCTTCCAAACAACAAATCAAGCTTACTAAATTAGTAATTCAACATCACAAACCCTAAGTTAAACTTGAATCCATAAACCCTAATCATCTTCATAATAATCAAAACATGTAGAACTTAAATCCCAACTCAATATCATGATTTTAACATCATACTAGCTTGATTTCAACTTGAATCCAATCATTGGATCATAAAATCTCAAAAGCCCCAATTTGATCCATAAACCCTAATTTCTTTCTCATGTCAAATCTCATCAATCAAGCATGTATTCCATGAATTATTTACATCAAAAGATAGAGCTCGAAGAGAAGAACAACTTTGTAGTTCGGAAGATTACCTTAAAACCGTGATTCGGGTCTTAAATCAAGCTTAGAAATTTCTCTCTTCTTTCTCCTCTTTTTCCATGGTTTATGGCTTGAAATTTTGAACATTTTCTTCATCTTTTCACTATTAATTTACACTTGTAATTATTAAATGAATTTTAAATTCATTTAAATAGTGAAATTACCAATTTAGCCTTTAAAACCAACGGCTAATTTAATCTCATCCAAAATCAAGGGCCAACATTAAATCCATGATATTTCATCTTCCAAAAATGTCCTCAAAATTTTAAAAATATTTCAAAATTTTCATCCTTTCCAAATGACCAATTTGCCCTCCAACTAGTCTTTATTTACTAGTTGGTTTCAAAATTGACATTCCATAAAAATCTAACTAACTTAGCTCCTTCTC
Source organism: Hibiscus mutabilis (assembly GCA_019671005.1). Classification (NCBI taxonomy): domain Eukaryota; kingdom Viridiplantae; phylum Streptophyta; class Magnoliopsida; order Malvales; family Malvaceae; genus Hibiscus; species Hibiscus mutabilis. The sequence continues at coordinate 36,331,390 of CM033713.1, read as the reverse complement.
AACTAGCCACATGTCAATTTATTCATCCAATGGTCAAAAAATAAACCGATAAGTTGGTAGTTACCAACTTTACCCTTGTATTTTTTCCAAAATTACGATCTTGCCATTTTTCATCTAACGACTCATATTTAGCATGGAAAATCAACTTAAACCCAAGGGTTCATATTCTTCCAACACAAATAAAACATCTTATACATATAAAATGACATAATCAACCTTGGCTTATCATCCTTCAAAATATCTTGGATATTCGATTCAATCCGATTATCCGAATATTCTTCCAAACTTTATCGCTTTATAGCAAAAAATACAAGCTCTATACAAAAAATTCGAGTAACACAAAAACGTCGTTCTTGGGGTTAAACTATTCATTTACGGGGTCAAAATACATAACTTTTGAAAATTACACTTTGGTCTCTAAACTTTTCCAAAGTTTTCACTTTGACCCCCCTAAACTTTCAAAATTTTCATTTTGGTCACTAACCAGAAATTTGGGATATTACAATTCTCCCCCTTAAGAAAATTCACCCTCAAATTTTCAATGCGTACATGTTTCAAAAGGTGAGGAAACTACTTTCTCATATCTTTTTCTCTTTCTCGAGTCGCTTTTTCGATTTCATAATTTCACCAAAGAACTTTAACAAGCTAGATTAACATATAATTTCCATCATTCTAAAGCAATCCTAAATTGCTTCAAACCATTCTTACTTTATTCTTCGTATTCCTGAAATAAACCATATTTAGAATCCTTACTATATTCATACTGCACTAATACTAGTGCTACCATCAAATCTTCTTTTACTGGTAATAATATAATCGAAATTTAACCTTAGAAGAATATTACTGCTTCTTTGACTAACTCACTGGAGCTTCCCAACATGATATACCGAGTCGTATAAAGCCTCAATCTAATGACCCTTGCAACTAGATCTTTAGCTTTCTCAATCTAGTAAGAGCCATTTTGTAGAGTATAATCAATATAGGTCCAACATTGGATTAAATCCAATCCTAACTTAGCCTGTCGATTAAGCATCAAGCCTGACAGCTCCTCTTGGGCAACTCATTTAAATTTCAGAAACAATAGGAATACTCTCGCAGCTTACCCTTGATGCTCAGTATCCATAGCATAAATTAAATAATTTTTCATATTGGTAACAAATTCCAGTAAAAAGTTTGCATGCCCATGCATAATAATTATTACCACACTCACATGATTAGTTTTGTGGTTTTCTTGAATCTCCAACATTAATCATAAATTTCTAAGAGTTCCTAATTTTTTCTTGTCTCGATCTCTTTACAAAACTATGTAATAAATTCAGCTTGGCATTTTTGCCAGAAATATTCACCACTTTTTAAAAGTGGTTATCTCGATTTACTATTCCTCTTCGCGAGCTATGACCTTTATTCAGATATTTTCTCATTCTGAACCCTTTCTATTGCATTCAGCATAATATGCTGCTTCATAGAATTTGGAAATACATAGGCCAGTCAGTACTTCTTTATACCTGATCTCTAGCCCTCTATAAACTATCATAACAGGCTCTCCTTTTGTCTATAAGAAGCAGTTCAGAAGCAATTCAACTCAGTTTATTAAACTTGAACTTATACCCGTAATCTTCCAATTTTCCAAATTAAGATGAAAAAACTCCGTTGCATCTCTAGAATAAACTTTGTTATGGAACACTCAAATAAAGAACTTCTAGCTAATAAACTTCTGAGTATGTACCATAACATTACTTTATCAAATACGGGTCTAATCCTTTCAGGTGAAATACTACTTTATTTTTAGTCTTCTTTGATCATCAATTACACTTTGGTCTCTAAACTTTTCCAAAGTTTACACTTTGACCCCTAAACTCTCAAAATTTTCATTTTGGTCACTAACCAAAAACTTGGGATATTACACATATATTATCATAACCCACGTGCTCAAGAATAAGCAAACCCTATTAATCAAGCTCTACCCTCAATCTAACATGAAATTACAACCTTCTTTCTCGACTTGATTAGTTAATACAGAACTTAACACCTTATTTACTTGAACCCACTATAACTTAAACAGATGTGAATCGATGATCAAGCGATTCCACTAGGCAAGCCACTTCGGTTCTGAAAGAAAACTGTTACCACAAACAAGCTCTAGTAGGGATCAAACCCACCAAACAATCCTTAAAGGTACGAACACCCTCTTTTCACTCCAACCACCTAATTCAAATTAACATTGGTGCCAAAACTTTAGCAAGTCCTCAAAGATTCCTAATAGTTCTCCCAACACAACTTATTTCAGCCCAAGAATTCGATTCCACACAACTTTAGCCAAAAACCCACATTTCTACTAAGCCATTCGAAAGATTGTTACATTGTTACCATGCATGAAAACAATCCATCTCAAACCCAGATAAGCAACCCTCAATTCAACGAACTTAAGATTATCTCTGTAGCAACAGTCCTGCCCTGCGGTGCTGCTTGACACGTTTTTACAAAATATGGTTTTGAATGGAGTCGCCACCAATCTTTTAAATTTAGGGTGAGATTGGATCACCTTAAAACCCGGTTATTTTAATAAAACTTGTCTTATTGTCGTTTTTATTAAAACAACGAGATTTGGTCTGCGAAACCAGAAAAACAGGTTCGGCAGTTAGTTACGCGTGGGGAAGGATGAGCACCCCCACAATGCCCAAAATTGGTACCTAGTCGATTATCTAGTCTTAATGGTGGAAATTAAGAATTTAAATTTAATTTAAAAATTGTGATCCCTTAAAATATTTAAAAGAATATTTCCTTGTATGAAAGGAATTTATACCCCTACACCATACCATAATTTCTGTTAGATTCCCGAATGAAAGGAATATATTTTGAAAATTATAATTTAAAATGATATTTGGTAATAGAGACTAATGAAAAGCGACACCCCTTTACGTTCGAGGCACGTTTTTCACGATATTCCCTAATAAAAAAATATCATTTTATTTAAAATTTGATTAAAATAAATGTACAAGATATATATACGGATATATAATAATAATACTATGTAAATATACTACTAAAAATAATAACAATAATTAAAAAGGACCAAATTGCAAAAAAAGAAATTGGAAAGCTGAAAAGTGGACGAAATTAAAAACAAATAAAGCATGGAGGTATGCTGAGAGAATTAAAATAGAACGGGGGAACGGATGGGGTAAATATCCCTTTTAAAAATTGATTAAATTGGATTTCAGGACCAAATTGCAATACGTTCAAAACATTTAGCGGCTTCAAAGGTAATTAAACCATGCGGCAGACCCATTTTGAAAACATTTTTGGGGCGGAGGGACTAATAGGGTAATTTACCCATTGGAAATATGGCAAAATTTAATTTAGTGAACGAATTGCAAAAATTTTAAAACTCACAGGGACTGTTAAGGGAATTAACCCATGCGGAAGGACCAAAAAACAATTTACCCATTTTCAAAAAAATTGTGCGGATCCTCCACTGGGTCGGGTCACCGCGCGGGTCGCACCATGCCAAAACGGCATCGTTTTGTTTTTGCTTTAAATACCTAGTTTGTACAAAAAACATTTGGCACTTTAGATTTAAAAAATGAGAGCTCTCTTAAACTGCTCTCAGCCCAGCCCAGTGCTTGCTTGGTCGCCGCTAAAGCAACATTGTATGCCGTCGAATTCCGACAGCAGCGCCGTCCCCTCCAGTGGTTGAACGACGAAAAAGAGTACACTTTCCATCTCCCCTTGATGTTCTGAATGCAAATTCAGTGTCGGATTCTCCAAATGACCACTCTAGGTACGTAAATCGTTGAAAAAAACCTTTTGGTTTTATTACCTTTGTTTTGAGTTTTCGTCCAGATTCGATTTCCTTTTTTATATATATATTTTGAATAGAAACCTCACACTTTTTTATTATTCTAGAACCAAAAATCTCTTTTTTATTCAACCCAAAAACCTTTTTTTATCTATTCCAACCTCTCTCATTACATTGTTTGCATGGGTTTTTATAAAACGATTTACATACAAAATATTTCCACTTGTTTACCCTTTTTACAGATCTGAAATGTTATTTCTTTTTGCTTTTGTAGGAGCATTTTGGGTGGTGGCCAAAGGTGTCAGACGGCTTGGGCGGTGGCCAATGGCATCACGCGTGGTGGCTACACGCAAGGGATGTGAAGAGACATAGGGGCAGCAGAAGCGAAAGCAACTGGGATAGGCTGCTAGGGTTTTGGTTAAAAAATTTAGGGTTAGGGTCAATTTGGGTATTTTGGGTTAATGGGATATTTGATTAGGTCACCAAATTTGGTATTGGGTATTTGGGGTATGGGCTGTATTGGGTTGTTGTTTGTAAGGGTTACGGGTTGCTGGGTATGGGTTTATATTGTAATGGGTATAAAATGGGTCTAGGTTTGTATTTAATTGGGCTTTAGGCTTGGACTAAAACGGGTTACTACAGCTGCCCCTCTTTGCGCATTGTTGTGTAACGGGAATAGGGAAAAGACAAAAGAGTACCCATTTTTGTCCGGTCGGTTAGGTTTCCTTTCTTTGGCCACCACTTCTTCTTTGGGCTTCATTTGATCTTCTCGGCTGCTCTTGTAAGCAAAATCTTCAAAATAAAATATTCGTTGAGGAAGACAAAAGCCAGAGGTGATCCATTAGAGGAGAAGAAATAAGCTTGGCTTGCTACGACACTAACGACATCGCAAAGGCTGGAGAAAATTTGACCTAGCTGCAACACTGACGAAGAGGCAAGGTCTGCAAAACTTGATCCAGCTACCACACTAACGAAATCACGGGATCTAAAGATGAGGGTTCTAATGTCTGATCCAGCTGCAATACTGACGAAAAGATGAGATCTGACATTTTTCTTTTTCTCTTTTTTATTTTTTTTCTTTTTTTTTGCTTTTTCTTTTTTATTTCTTTCTTTTTTCTTTATTCTTTTTTTTTTGCTTTTTTTCTTTTCTTTTCCTTTTTTGAAAGGATCGTTTATCTACTCCTCTCAATCTTGGAGAAGTGGAATCTATAAATTGGGGTGTTCTTATCCACCACTGACAGGGAGGTAAAATCTGAAAGAAGTTGATATGCTACAACATTGACGAAGAGGCATGATCTGAAGAAGAAAGTTTGATCTGCTACAACACTGACGATGTGGCACGATCTGGAGAAGAAAGTTTGATCTGCTACTACTCTAACAAAGTGGCATAATCTAGAGAAGAAAGTTTGATCTGCTACAACTCTAACAAAGTGGCATGATCTAGAAAAGAAAGTTTGATCCGCTACAACTCTGACGAAGTCGCGTGATCTGGAGAATAAAGTTTGATCCGCTACAACTCTGAGAAGTGGCATGATTTAAAGAGGAAAGTTTGATCCTCTACAACTCTAACAAAGTGGCGTGATCTGAAGAGAGTTTGATCCGCTACAACTCTGACAAAGTGGCATGATCTGGAGAAGAAAGTTTGATCCGCTACAACTCTGACGAAGTGGCATAATCTGAAGTGGAAAGTTTGATCCACTACAACTTTGACAAAGTGGCGTGATCTAGAGGGAGTTTTGATGAGGCTTCCACTCTAACGAAGAGGCGTGATCTAAAGAGAGCTTTGGTTTTTTTCTCTTTTTTTGGATTTTTTGGATTTTGCTTTTTTTAATAACCATATGTTTGGAGAGAAAATTTGAGGAAAATATATGGTCTAGTCGCACCATCAATGGAGAACTAGACATGAATAAAAATCTGACCTGGTGCACCATCAAAGGGCAAAGCGAGATCTGAAATGGTGGGATCTGCTATATCATGGCGGGGAATCATGACTTTCCTTGGTTTTGTCTATCTTTTCTTCTCTTCTAAAAGAGCATAGAACTCTCTAATTGTTCTGCTATTCTGCTTCTTTGGGTTAAATAAACTAGATGACTTGTTCCATTGCATCCTCAAGGAGACAGGATCTATTTGTTACGTTCGTTCTGATGCAATTTTAGGGAGATGAACTTGTGGTTGCGCTTATTCCATTGCAAATTTAGGGAGATGAATTTGATGTATGTGCTCATTTCGCTGCAAATTCAGGGAGATGAAATTGATGTTTGTGCTCATTCTGCTGCAAATTCAGGGAGATGAAATTGTTGTGCTTATTCCGCTGCAAATTCAAGGAGATGAACTTGTGATTGTGTTTGACCTGCTCCACCACTTGTCGGAGAGACAGAATCTGGAAAAAGAGAGTTTGATTCGCTACATCATGTTACGGGTGAGATAGGACTTGCAAAAGTTAAAAGAGTGTTTGGTCAAAGTGAGCCACAATTAACTGTTTTATTTTAAAACTGAAAAGTTTGATCTGAATATTCTATTTGGTTGATTCACTCCTTCGTGTCAAGGATGTTGGATCTTGTTAATGTTTATTTGTTTCTTCTTGGTTGAAGGTGCCGGACAATATTTTCCCTATTTCTTCATGTCAAGGATACTAGAATTTGTTGACAACTACCTGCTCCTTCCTGTTTGAGAATATCAAACCTGTAAATTTTTTGTCCTTTAAGAAAAGATAAGATTGATTTAAGAAGATATATTTTGAGAAAAGATTTGACTAAGAAAATTTGTTTTTAGAAAAAAACATTCTTATGAAAGGATTGAATTAAGAAATTCATGTTTTGAGGAAAATATCCTTATAGAAGGATAGAATTAAGGAATTAAAATGTCCTTATAGAATGACAGAATTAAGAAATTCCTGCTTTTGAGGAAAATATTCTTATGGAAGGTCAGAATTAAAAAACTACTGTGTTTGAGAAAAATGTCCTTATGGAAAGACGTAATTAAGAAACTACTTTTGAGAAAAAGAATCCTTATGAAAGGATGGAATTAAGAAATTCTCGTTTTGAGAAAAACGTCCTTAATAAAGGATGGAATTAAGAAATTCCTATTTAGAAAAACGTCCTTAAAAAGGAATGAAATTAGGAAATTCTCGTTTTGAGAAAAACGTCCTTAAGGAAGGATAGAATTAAGAAATTCCCATTTTGAGAAAAAAACGTCCTTAAGGAATGATGGAATTAAGAAATTCTTGTTTTGGGAAAAATGTCCTTAAGAAAAGATAGAATTAAGGAATTCCTTTGAGATGTTAGTTTCTGATAATGTATTTATGCAAATGACATGCACATACACATTTTTGTGATGATGCAGAGATGCATGGAATTCTTGTCGGAACCCTCAAGTTATGTATGCCTTATGACAAACTAGATGCCATGATGTGTGAACATGTTTGGTGATGCAATGATGCATACGTTTTCATGATGGAGTAGTTGCAGAAGTCTTCTCCTTCTGGCTTAGCTTCTCTTTGGATTCAACTCTTGTTCAAAGTTCGCTCCGGCAAATATTTGCCCCCAAATTTCATTGTCCTCGAAATTTGAGCTTTTGAGCCGAGTGACCTTTGGCATCATCTCCTCTCTTCTTCTCAAGGGAAATTGACTTGTGACGCCAACGTCAGAGATCAGAATCTGGATTAACCTAGCCCATCACCACTGACGAAGGTGAGATTGGGAAAAAGTTGATTTTGCTACTTCATGGCGGGGAAGTCATGACCTTAAAACAAAATGAAACATTATTTAGTAATATGCTCAAAAAATTTTACCGTTGCTATCTGGATGTTTGCTATTTTTGCATATTCGGCCTCCTTCAGGGCTAAAGGTTGGTCATCATGTTGTTGCCCCCATGATTGAGGTCTTTTAGTCTCCTTTCCTGGACCTGTTTATATATATGAGCAAAAATAAATGTATTTAGTTTGAATGCATCTTTATGCCTAAATGTATGATGCATGTGCTTAATGTGAGATGATAAATGTGACATTATTTTCCTCGGCCCTCAAAGGGATGCCCTTGACTTTATGCTAGTCATATATTTGCTTCTGATTAAGTAGTGTTTAGTGCCTTGTATGTGAGGATGCCCCAAACCTTTCTTGGGTTCGCTCATCTTTTGGATTACTTCCTCGGGTGAATGCCCCAACATTTCTTCTAAGACTACTCTCAGAGCTTGAAGTATGTTTATGCCTTTTCTGATGGGCTTTCATTGTTTTCAAGAACGCATTATGTTTCCCCCAGTCGGGTCTATAAATTTTATGTTGGTTCATGGCAACCCATTACTTTTAAATTAGGCGAAGTGCTAAGGACGATAATTAATGTAGTCGTCTAGGGTGTAGAAACCTGACTCGACATCGTAGGATTGCTCCTAAACACATCGGGGAACGCTCTCCAATTGGGGTCTTGTGGAGGCACGGTGTATGTATGAATGCAGAGGTTATTCTAGAAAATGCCCCTAAACTGGGCTCTCGCATATGCTCATGATGGTGCTAGATCAGCTGACTTTGCTTTATTCGATATTTGCTGACATGGGGCATCCCGGGGGGTCAGTTTCAAAATTTTAAAATGTATGCATGTAAATGCAAGGTGCATGTCCTGGATGCAAAAGGTACTGATTCAAAAATGGTTATCGTGGCTTAACCTCTGAATTCACGGGATTTATTCGCAACTTTGGATATTGCATTGATATATAGGGTGCTAGATTTTCTCCCGATGATAATTTTTCTTCAAATTAGGAACAAGTCGTGAATCGATACTTCATGCTGGTGAAACGCAAAAAATAATGGTGTCATGCAATTAATGTGAAATGAATGATTTAATGCAGTGTAATCACCAAAAAAGAAAATAGATTAGTTCAAATTAAAAGAATTTAATAAATAAATCAAATGATGAATAAGGCTAAAATTAAAACAGTAAAGAAAATTGTACATAAAAAATAAAGGTATAAAAAAACCTATACAGGGTGACTGCTAACGGGAAAAGGTTCGGTAAGGTAGGCTCTTATGGTTCACTACATGTGGTTTTTGTTCTAAACTAACAGTACCCGAACTGTCGCTGGGATATTGATTCGGGAGGATACATTTCCCTAGGTCTGCACAGAGATAAAGATCTCACGAAGACAAAGGTACAGATATATCGCAAAAGTGATCCACTATCCTGTACTGAGGCGATACCTCCCGAAGGCGTAGCTTCTCACTCCATTTAAAGGGACGGAGCTCGGGTGCATAGCTCATGATATGCAAAACCAGGAAAATAGATTTTAAAAATTTTTGTAAAATTTTAGAAATAAAAAGAAAGGATCACAAAATAAAATCATCGAATTTATAGTTTCCACTCATTAAGACAAAAAGTAATCGACTGGTGGCTCGACTCTCTTAAAAAAAGATCCCCAGCGGAGTCGCCAAGCTGTAACAACGGTCCTGCCCTACGGTGGTGCTTGACGCGTTTTTACAAAAAATGGTTTGAATGGAGTCGCAACCAATCTTTTTAATTTAGGGTGAGATTGGATCACCTGAAAACCCGGTTATTTTAATAAAACTTGTCTTATTATCATTTTTATTAAAACAACGAGATTTGGTCTGCGAAACCAGAAAAACAGGTTCGGGAATCAGCTGCGTGTGGGGAAGGATGAACACCCCACAACACCCAAAATTAGTAGTTGGTCGATTATTTAGTGTCTTAATGATGGAAATTAAGAATTCAAATTTAATTTAAAAATATGATCCTTAAAATATTTAAAAGAATATTTCTGTGTATGAAAGGAATTTATACCCCTACACCTGAGGCATAATTTCTGTTAGATTCCCGAATGAAAAGAATATATTTTGAAAATTATAATTTAAAATGATATTTGGTAATAGAGACTAATGGAAAGCGGCACCCCTTTACGTTCGAGGCACGTTTTTCACAATAATCCCTAATAAAAAAAAGAGGGTCGTTTTTTATTTAAAATTTGATTAAAACAAATGTACAAGATATATATATGGATATATATAATAATAATAGTAATAATAATAATAATAATATGTAAACATACTACTAAAAATAATAAAAATAATTAATAAAATGACCAAATTGCAAAAAAAGAAACTGGAAAGCTGAAAAGTGGATGAAATTAAAAACAAATAAAGCATGGAGGTATGCGGAGAGAATTAAAATAGAACGGAGGGACCAAATAGGTAAATATCCCTTTTAAAAACTGATTAAATTGGATTTCAGGACCAAATTACAAGACGGCCAAAACATTTAGAGGCTTCGAAGGTAATTAAAACATGCAGCAGACCCATTTTGAAAACATTTTTTGGGTGGAGGGACTAACAGGGTAATTTACCCATTGAAAATCTAGTAAAATTTAATTTAGCGACCGAATTGCAAAAATTTTAAAACTCACAGGAACTGTTAAGGGAATTAACCAATGCGGAAGGACCAAAAAAATTACCCATTTTCAAAAAATTTGCACAGATCCTCCCCGGGTCGGGTCACCGCGCTGGTCGCACCATGCCAAAAATGGCGTTGTTTTGCCTTTGTTTTAAATACCTAGTTTGTACAAAAAAAAATTGGTACTTTAGATTTAAAAAAATAGAGAGCTCTGTTAAACTGCTCTCAGCCCAGCCAGGTGCCTGCTTGGTCACCGCCGAAGCGTCGCCGCATGCCGCCGAACGTTGGCGACGGCGCTGTCGCCTCTGGTGGTCGGACGATGAAAATGAGTACACTTTACATCTTCCCTCGATGTTCTGACTGTAGATCCGGTGTCGGATTCTCCAAATAACCACCCTAGGTACGTAAATCGTTGAAAAAACTTGTCAGTTTTATTACCTTTGTTTTGAGTTTTCATCTAGATTCGATTTCCTTATATATATATATTTCGAACAGAAACCTCACTCTTTTTTATTATTGTAGAACCGAAAAATCTCTTTTTTATTTAACCCCAAAACCTCCTTTTTTTATCTATTCCAACCTCCCCAATTACATTGTTTGCATAATTTGAAATTCAAAATTGACGACAAAGGAATTCCAGTGGACAAAAAACACTATCTAAGACTGGCAGGTAAGCTAATTTACTTATCACTTACAAGACCAGACATTGCGTATTCTGTTAGCATTGTAAGTCAATTCATAATGATCCTAGAGAGGAAAACTTAGAGGCAGTAACTAGAATCTTGAGATATTTAAAGATGACACCAGGTCATGGACTGATTTTTTTCTAAAAACGAGTCCAGAAAAGTGGAAGTCTTCACAGATGCAAGCTAGGTAGGAGAACTGACTAGTAGAAGATCCACTAGTGGATATTGTACTCGAGTTTGGGGAAATCTAGTGACATGGAGGAGCAAGAAACAATCAGTGGTCTCAAGGAGCAGTGCAGAAGCTAAATTTCGAGCATTGGCTCTTGGGATTTGTGAAGGAATTTGGATACAAAGACTCTTGACTGAATTACAAATGAATCCCAATGAACAGTTTGAACTTCATTGTGATAGCCAGTCAGCAATCAGCATTGCAAAGAATCCAATTCACCATGACAGGACCAAACACGTGGAACTAGACCGTCACTTCATCTCAGAAAAGGTTACTAATGGAACAGTCAAGCTCAAATTTGTTCCAACTCACAAACAGCTAGCTGATGTACTCACCAAGGCACTTCCAAGAACCACCTTTGATGAGCTTACATCCAAGCTGGGACTCTATAACATATACTCACCAGCTTGAGGGGGAGTGTAGATTGTAAATATATTTTTATGTATTTTAGTCCTAGTAAATAACTAAATAGCTAAGTCTTATCTAACTTAGTGATAAGTTAAATCTTATCTTATCTTATCTAAATTTAAATTTCTAATCTTTTAAATAATAGATAGAGTCATACTTAGCTAGGATTGTTGTAATTTAGTCCTATAAAAGGGACTCACTTCTTTTCTGTAAATCATGAATTAAAACAGAGAAAACATTTATTCTCTGCTACAAAACCTCTATTATTTACATTTGAAGTCAGGGAATTTGCTGATATATGACAAATGATACAGATATGTTTGTAGTTTCAACTCTTTTTGTCTTTATATTACATTTGCAATTGCCATAGAAAAATGTAATCAAATAACAGGTTCTATATATATACACACTAGACCTGAGATGCTAATTAGCTAATGTTCTAAATAGAAATAGAGGCGTTCAACCCTATTTCAAATTCCGATCTAAACAATTTAGATCAACTCGACTCGATTATACCTTATCTTAAGATTACTCTGGCTCAGTGTGCACTCGGACTAGTCCACAAAGATGCAGCCTCGTGCCAAATCCTATATGTATTTTAAAAGGCAATTCTACTGCAAACACATATTCAGTTACGTGTCAGTTAAAGCTACAGTGTTATGTCAGTTCTAACCCTCTCTTGTTTCTGTAGGCGCATGGGGACTACCAGCAAATACAGAGAAAAGGCAAGGGTATTACTGTCCTCCAGCTAAGCTATAACAATTTTTTTATTGAATATTCAACAAATCATAATCTCTAGGATTAATATGGTAATAAGTAAGAAAGAAGTAAAACTCACGAGATTCTTGCTTTCATCTTCATAAAGTATCAGAGAATCTCCAATTCTCAGTCCATTTTGCTTGACGAAATCTCCTGAGGAATTGAAAAATGAGATGGCAAACATAGTGGAGTTCAAGAAAACTTATGAAATGAGGGGGTTTCAAAAGAAGTCATGTTGGTTTACCAGTGTTTTCCAGCACAAACATTCTACTTTTATTATTGATCCAGAACCTGAGACATGAATAAACAAGAGTTGAGCCCGTGCCAAAACTAGATTTCCTTGGGTTGCAATCTCTATTGTGTTTGTACCGAAATATGAGTCAAAATCGAGTTCTAGGTAGTGTAGTACTTGTATTTGAGGGGCCACTCATTGTTAGAGTATGCATCCTTCATAGTCACTTGAATGCCTTCTCTGTCATATAGTGTTGGAAGGTTTGCCTCTGTCTCTCTCTGGTTTAAGTTGCAGATAAGCACCATAGATAAAGCTTAAGACTAGAGTTTGACATGTTTAGAAGATCAAAACAATATAAACCAACATGAAAGATAATGATTTTTTTAATGTGCGAGAATCGAGAAGTCAAGAAAGGATTAATATTAGTTACTGCACAGTGTAAGATGACAACAATGTAGCAGCAATCAATAAGAGGAAACAAAGGAATAGTTATTGGTTGGGTCTTTATTTTTTTAAGAATTATTTCCCTTCATTCAAAATCAATCTTTTAAAGTGGAAGAACAGGCCTTGAGAATGCACTTGTGGTTCAATCAAGTAAATTAACCCTACCTTTGGAAGAACAATTCTCCCAAGAGACCCCACATCACTGTTCTTCAACTCCATCCTTAGCAACACTCTCAGTCTCTGCATTATTCCAAGTTAAACAATTTCAGTCATTAGCCAGGTAATGAAATCTAGAAATCAAACTTCAACAAGTTTTCAAAATGCACCTTCTTGTCTGGTGTTATAAACTTATAAAGATCCTTTTTGGTATCATTACTTTGTCTCATAACAGTGTTAGCACCATAGTTGATCAGTCTCCTTGCATCCGCCTGCGTCGAAGCCCCTGAAGTAGCATTTCTTTGCAAGCTGAGGCTTCTTTTCCGTGCCAGCTTTCTATTAATCCTAGCTAGCTTTGTTCTGTAAGGATCCATATTTCTTCTCTCTTGTTCCTTCCATACCCCAAAATCAAAGCAAGGATACATAGGAGCCGCCAGCTCCATGGGAAACCTGTATGGGAGTTGCATGCTCTGATAAGGTGGCAAAAGTTGTGATGGATGTTGAAATTGATAGCTCGTTGGTTCAAAGGAGGAGAAGTCTGAATTCGGAGAGCAACCCACGTTGGAGGTGGTAGTGGTGGCTGTGCTGCTGGTGGTGGTGGCGGTGGAGAAAAAGGGCATGTATGAGTTCTCCACGAGGACAAAGGTGCAATGCGATGATGATAATGATGAGCGTAGGGGACTGCAGTGGTGGTGATGATTAGAGGAGGAGGTTGATGAGAGTGCACTACTTTGTGAGTGTTTTTCTTTTCTGTTTTGAGTGAGAACAAAGTGTGGTTCAATAAGGTCTGGGGATGTAAGATGCTGCCATTAGGGTGAATCAAGGTGTGAAAAAGGCATGAGAAATGCATCAAGAGGTGCAGAGGGGTCGATTGTGGAGAGAGAAGAAGGCCATGGAATTGCTTATAGAGAGTGAGAGAAGCCAGGAGATGAGAGGTTGCCAATGGGGTGGTGGGGTGGCTGACAAGTGGCCGGCGAAAGCTGGTTTTGGGATACACATCTGACCAGTGAGTGGGCTTGATAGAGTGTTGGCGCTACCTTTGGTTTAAATGTGGCTCCACTATTGACCTCATTCTGCACAAAACACTATGCATCATTGATCCTTGCCTAATTTATGAACTTCTGCATTCAACTAATTAGTTGGTGGGTACAAATTGGGGTTTTAGTTTTTAAACTCTATAAGAAAATAGGTTAAATCTTGCATTTGCCATTCGCTAGAACCTTAAAATCATAGGGAAATAAGCAGTGTTTTTCTAGTTTTTTTTTCTTCTTTTTCATAACCGGCGTTAGATAATGCCTCTATTTATCAGTAAAAAGATGGTTGAATGGTTTGGATCAAAGTGTGGCTGAAATCAAAGTAGGAATATAGGCTTCCATGAGGGTTGTCTTAGATGTTTTTTTAACTTCACGATGTCCCGTATCCACTCCATTATGCAGTACTTTGGACGCCATATCCGGCTTCTTTTGTCATCTGCTTCAAGGAACCAAACCAGCCATCAAATTTCACTAATGAAATCGAGAAAATGAACTGAAATTTTGGTGATCAATGCATGAAATGATCGTCTAAAACTAAATACGAACCATACGACTTTGAAGTGGAAAATTCGAGTTGGGAATTGGAAAATGCAGTACTTGGGAGCAGGGCCATGTTTCTAATATAAGTATCAAAACAAATTATGACATGTTTATGGTTATATCAATAAGAAACCTGCAAAGTCCTGAAATTAAGACACTAAATGCACAGAAACCATACTATCGTCTTAACTACGACAAAAGGTACTGCCAACCAATACATGCAGATGCTCCCTGCAGCTTAATTATAGTTAAAATAAACCCAATCCTCTAGAACCCGACTAGATTAATTCAAGAAAGGAACAGTCAACTGTAGCATGCAGATGCTAGAGACAGCTTGTATCAACACCTTATCAGGAACAAGTATGCATCCGAACAATGCTAAATCTTGTCCTTACTGGAAAGCACGTAACTGAGAAATCTTAATTACAATAGAACGATCCCAAGATGAACCTGAAATTTGGATAAATATATACAACATGCAGCATGGTAAATTGAAAGTTCCGGAAGAAATGAAGAATCAGGTGTTTACTCTATTTACAATAATGAGTATGCACAGAAGTGGTCCAAAAATGAAGGCCGGAAATCCTAAAATCTTAAAAGCAAACAAGCAACATTAGAAAAAGGAAAAGGGTATATCAAGTTTTGACAAAGAAAACTAGGAAATCAACTAAATATATCAACTACAATTAGAAAGCCTTTTGATTACTTACAGAGCAAGTCTCAATTCTCTGTCCGCATAGGAATCATCGACGAAAGGCCTCTATCCATCACTTATGAGATTCTACACCTAATTAGTGATTTTCAGATTTTGAAGCAAGAGAAGCAAATTCAGAAATGGCAACATATAAGAAATTCTTTTTCTCAGGAGAGAACCGAGATCAATGGGATTTGAGGTGATTTCTAGGGACAACTTTGAACTATATAGACCAAGAATCAGAGCTCATGCAACCAATGAAGCATAGGTATGAAACACTTGCCGAAGATACATATAGCTGTCAACATCTAGAACGTAACGCCGGACACGTTGAATGAGTGCCATTGATTTCACTCCACGAAGACAATATTAGGTAAGAAGGAATCATTTTATCATTCATGTATACTTCCTTATTTGTACATTCGTAGGGATAAAATTCAAAAAAAAAGTATAGGCTCAAAAGTATATATTGACAAATATGTCCTACCATTGAAGCCAAACTAAGCCAATTTCCAATTGCAGGTCACCAGGTTTATAAATATCTTGTCTGCAAGATAAAGCGATTCAAAGACGTCAGCTTTTGGTACAATAAACTAAAATGTCAAGGCAGCAGTACTAATAAATAAATCAAATCAGAAATAGTTATAGATTTCGAAATTGAAAGTTTAGAGGAAGGTTGAAAAGTATTGTGAAACTTTAACTTAAAAGGGAGACTAAAACAGAATGAAGTTATGTTCAAAGGTGGAGGTCTAAGTTCAGAATCTTATTAACCTAAACAACAATCAGATTTTTGTTTATAAATTTTATCAAGCCACATTAGGCACCTTTCTATACTAAAAAGAACTTACGGTTGACTGCTGCAGGACCTAGTAACTGGCTGGTAAAGCTTTATCTGTAGATGCTTAGATTCTACTTAATGGTTATGCGTTGAAGCTGTCATAATTGTCCGAAATCCTAACATATATTAGTGCTGTCCTAGAAAGAAGCAGAGTGTCAATCATGGTAAAATTACTATCTGTGCTTTATATGTAACAGATGTCCGATTCTTCAATTTGTTAACAAAATTTACAGAACTTAGCCATGGTTTGCAGTTTGCACTATCACAGCAATTTCTTCAGTAAGAACTGAATTCCATGTCACAGCAAAAATGATTTTATGATCATCAGCTGGTCACAAAATATTTGAGCACAATCACTTAATGTATCATTGAATTCCAAATATTTGCTCTAAAAGGGGATGACATCAGAAAGTGATTTCTCTATCCATATCCATAGGACACTGCATTTGACTACATGAAATAAAGCTTGTCACCATATCATCCGAACTAACATTCATATCCTATGCTTATTCAGACAGGGACCGAACCATCTTTATGATTAGTGATGAAATGATGATTAAGTTTGTATTAAATAGTAATAAATGAAAATGTAATGATGAGAGCTTTAACCCAACTAAATGCATGGTGGGAGGAGCCTTCCCCAACCCCAAATTTTTGGTTTAATCAAATATAAATATAAAATACATATACAAATAACACACATTAAATACATACCTATCCAACATTCATCTCCTAATAAATCTTTTTTTTTTCTGGGTAAAGGTTACAATTGTTCGAGAGAGAGCTGTATCAGGGATTCAAATACCGCGATAAAACATAAACGCGGCCGTAATTTAAATTCCTGAGCCGTATAACAGGCTTGGGATTGTTGTAAGCAATGGAAAAGGGTTGAAGCATTGCTCCCGAATGCAGTGGCCCAACCCAATGCCGTGTTCTGGTCACAACCAGTACATCGTCCTGGGCCATTGAGAAATGAAAGCATCGTTTCAAAACAAGATGGATCCAACAAAGCTCAACCCTTTCCTAGACCTAAAGTTACGGGACCGGGTAAAGTTTAGGAAGAAGAAAGGAAAAGGCCGAAGACCCTCACAGGCTTCACATGTCGAACACGTGGCATTCATACAACAACATGTGGATCAATCAGACTTCGACCTTATTTATTTCTGCTTCCATCCATATAGTTTGCAAGGTTAAAAGCCAGAGTCAATTGGGGACGCACTGTAAGGACTAAGAAACTATGTTATAGTTATACTCACATGAAGATGAAGATCCTCAACCATGGCAGCCATGTTTGGAGCTGAGAGTGATACGTTGCAGCTTTCTAAACCGTTCCTTTAAACTATTTTTCTGTTGGCTTAGGAACATGGGAATGAAATCCACGGATTCCTATGTTTTGGGATGAAGAAACAGTGAGGGAAAGCAGAGCAGAATAAGATGATGAAATTGGAGGTTTTATGTCGCAATAAATTAAAATTTGAATTGGTTTGTATTTTATTTTTGTTTAGCTAAATATTTTGGAGGAAGAGGGATGAAAATGAGAAGAGAGGTTGGCTTTCAGTTGTGCTATTTGTTTATCTGATTAGATTAGATTAGATTAGATTAGATTAGATTGAGTCTGAACCGGTCTTTTTATATTTAAACTATTGATGTGTACTTGTGTATATCTTTTTTTGGCAGAATTGTAATTGTGTATATACCTATTTACTTTTAGGATATTACAAATGGTAATTAAATTAGCATAAAATATTTATTTTGATCATCTAAGTGTTAAATGTTACAAAATATCACTAAAATTTAATTTTTGTTACAAAAGAATCATTAAACTCTTAATCGCTATTAAGAAAAATGTGTATAATATAACAATTAGGCCTCTTATACATCAGATTAATTTAGTACTAAATCAAAAAAATCAATAAGTTTAATCTCATTATTTACATATTCTATCAATCTAGTCGCATTTTTAATAATTTAAATTATTTATAATTAAAATTGGGACAAAAATGATAAAATGGGTAAATAATGAAGGTTAAATTTATTGAATTTTTTAATTAGAACTAAATTTATTGAATGTATAAATATGAAGGACTAAATTTGCTATTGTAAAAACTTTCTTAACTATCACATCACACATTTAATGGTTTAGTGACCATTTTATAACAAAAATTAAAATTAATAATCATTTTTATAGCATCCGAAAGTTGAGTGAGCAAAATAAAATTTTTACCATAAACTAATGATCATTTGTGAACTTTACTCTTACTTTTATTATTTAGTAATTATATCTATTTCATGTAATTTAAATGTATAAATATAAAATGTTTAAATATTAAAAACTTTTAAAATCACAACTTAAGAAGTTGTGTAATAATAAATTTTATAAGGGTAAAGTACATAAATGGTCACAGAATTTTTAGGACATTTTTATTTTAGTCACTGAACTTTTAAAACATTCGTTGGGGTCACCCAACTTTTAGTCCGCTTTCATTTTGATCCCTCCTATTAACTTTCGTTAATAAACATTGACATGGCACATTAACATTATTTCTTCCTTCATTTTCTTCTTCTTTCGATGCTATATTTTTCCTCCATAATTGAACCTAAAAGTTCAGCTACATTGTCAAATGAACATTTTTCCAAATGCCCATGCTAACAGGCTATAGTTTCATTTTTTACATTTCATTGTCACATCAATCCTCCTAACAATTGCTCATTTCTTTGTGCACTTCACCTTGTATGCTAAGACATCATCTAATGCAGTAAAAGAAGCAATAGGGTAAGTAAAAATCGCCACCATCTCACACTATGAGATCTCAATTCATCAAGGGTTATGGATCTTGAAGACAAAAACTCTTGGGACGTAGTTTTGTGTCGGCTTTTGCGGCTTCAAGTGTTCATATGTCATTAGAAAAAGATGCTAAAATGTCGTCATCAAATAACCTCCATCAATATCTTGTTAATGTCAAGAAAATTAAGCATGCATGCATGATTTGGTAAAAGGAAATAGGGAGAACCAACAAATCATACCAATGTAAGGTTCCATCTACCCAGACAAAAAATATACAAGACTTGGAAACCTAGAAACATAGGTAAAGGGCATTTGGAAACATATAACTTCTCCCAAAAGTAGACCCAAGGAAGATGAGAAATTCATGAGCATGGGCACTCGACAACATAGGTGAACTTTTAGGTTCAGTTATGGAGGGAAAATAGAGCAAGAAAAGAAGGGGAAAAAATAGAGGAAGAAAGAGAGTTAACATGCCATGTCAACGCTTTTAATGGAAGTTAACGGGAGGGACTAAAATGAATGTAGATTAAAAGTTAGGTGACTCCAATGAAAGTTTTATAAGTTTAGTGACCAAAATAAAAGTGGACTAAAAGTTCGGTAACTATCTATGTAGTTTATCCATTTTTTAATTTGAATAGTTGTATAATATTAATATTTTTATCCATTAATATCATATTTAATAATTGATAGTATTTTGAATAATTGTTAATTAACACTGAAAAAAACTGTAGAATATAAATAACAATATAGTAAGAATAGAAAAAAATAAAATTAATAAGTAATTGTATAATATTAAAATAATATATCATTTTATAACATTTAAAAATGAACATGTCACAAATTCATACTTTCATTTATATTCATAAGTTTTATTATTAAAAAATGTTTAAAGAATAATATTATAAGTATATAATAAATTGAACAAACAGAAAATCATAATATTATATAGATAAAGATTTGATGTATTGATGTATATAATTTTAGTTTATATCACAAATAAGTACTTAAAGTATATCAATTTTTTTATTTAGGCACCTAAAGTATTTTTTTGTCAAAATAAGTACCTAAAATATATATTTTTTGTCAATTAAGTACATAAAGTATTATTTCTAGTTTTTTTTAAAAGGAAAATTCATTATTAATGGGAAAGCATAACATGGAAATAGGGACAAAAAATCGAAATAGCATGACTCACATGGTCGATACAGGCACAGGCAAAGAAGGCCCAAAACAACCCAAACTGAAAATGATATGCATGCCGATATCGGCGGGAGAAACAAACGGCCATCACAGGCCAAACAATCGAGATAAGCGGCTCTGGGGGCATGGAGGTCTGATCCGAGAGAGCTCCTTGATTGGCGATGACTTCGTGAACTCGTAGGTTTACAGTCCGCATAATCAGAGGACAAACAACAGGTGCCGCAAAGCCAACCATATGGCGAGGCAGCAAAGCTCGTTTACATGACATACACCGCCTTCGAACAACAACATAGGGACCTTTCTTAAACCTTGTGCAGCCATCGACCTTCCTTGCATCAATGTTGGATATGCCAAAACTAGTCGCCCTGCAAGCAGAGTAATCAAGCAATCAAAAACCATAGAGAAAATCTTGGGAAAGAACAGAAGCAAAAGAGGGCCTCAAAGGCGGTCGAGAGATTAGGTGAACCAACAGAGCAACCAAGCAAAAGAGCTTGTCCAAGCCGGATTGGAGACGAAGATGAGAAGATGACGACCCCTCAGAACCTTTTGCCGTCGAGCTTGCTGCCTTTTTCTTGCAAACCATCGTGGAACTAATAGAGATCCCGAAAGACACCAAGAGGGCAGGACTCCATCGAAAAGTCTAAGGACTTCACGAACAAAAACCAAGTACGGGCAAGATGGAGAAAGAAAAACGATAATAAGAGGTCGTAGAGAGAGGAAGAGCTAAAAAATGAGCAGCCCCGAAGCTATTGGAAAGGGGTTACTTTTTGATGACGAGGTTTGGGGTTGAGCGACGAGGATTATTCTAGATCTAGGGTTTGGAGAACCATGTCGACACTATAAGGTTATGGGAAGAAAAATCGATATAAAGTATTATTTCTAGTTTAGTTAAAAAATGAAAGTATTATTTTTTATAGAAGCTTATAGTTTTATTAAAAAGAGGAAATATTCAAGATTATAATGAGGATTTAATAATCGTTAATTAATCACATAATTTGCACATTTTTTGCTATAACCATTGATATAATAAACTAGCCACGTGAGATCATACAAGGACTATACAAGGAAAAGGTTGAAAACCCAATCAAGAGACTCGAACAAAAGATAGATATAAGTAGATATGACCGCACCCACAAACGAACCACAAAAAAGAATCAAACTACTGAAAGAACATCAACAACCATAAATCAGAGCTGAGCGTCATTAGAAAACTATCCATGAACGCAAACCGCATATCTAAATCCATTCTGAAATTCAAAAGAAGGGAAGGTTAGTAGGATAATAAATAAGCGACATCCTGGTTAGTTGAGGCGACGTCAATTCTAACCTTGAGAAAAATAAATGAAAATAATGGCCAAACAACCGATAAAAAAGATCGAAAACTTGTCAAAGGCATAGGAAAAAGTTCCATAAAGGCAGAGTTATTTTTATTAAAAATTTAAAAAGTGGATGAGATTCAATGATAAGAGATATGAAATTAAAATAAAAATATGGAGTATCGATGATCAACAACAACACCAAATCTCATGCCAAACAAACAAAGAAAAAAAGAAAAAATAAGCAACGATGTACAAATTAATAAAATTATTATTAGGTACATTAACGATGTAAATTTTTAATTTCAGAAATAGGTCAAAACATTATCATGTATTTTTATTTCATTAAATACACTTTACAAATGTTCGATAATCTTTAACCCATCTGCACCAAGATACGCTCTGTTTTGGCCATCCAATACTCGGATGCCTCGGGTGCCAACCCCTCCAAGGTTACACAAACGCTCCAATGGCAAACCCATATTAGCAGCAGCAGGTGCCAGAGTAGGTACATGAGCTCCAACCATCGTGGCCTGGAATGCTCCTATCATCGTCTGAACCAAAGGCGTCATGTCCTCAAACACATGACCATGTAGTGTAGGGGGTACTTGTTCCACTCCTTCGGGAGGATTAGGCGGAGGAGGCTACAAATTCTCAGGGTGTACAATCTCTCCCTCAACTTCCTGCCCTTCGGCAATAGCGTTTCCGCTAGATCGCAGTTCTCTCCTCGGTGGCATAGTCTAAAATGTATCTAAGGCATGATATTTACACAAAAACAAAAACAATCAGGCCAGCTTTAAGAAAGGATCCAAGACTTCCATTTTAAACCAAAATCATTTCACAAACATAGTAATATGGCAATGTGTCCCTAAGGTACCCAAACATGGCATAATTCAAACACCGTACTTGTAAACAATCACCGTGCATAGCAAACACCATGTTACAAACACCAACAACATCCCAATTTTTGCAAACCTGGCTCTGATACCACCAAATATAACCCCCTAGCCTGACCTAGTCGAAACCGGACTAAAAAGGCCACATTAGGTTTTCTAAAGCAAACTCGAGCTAAAACCCTAAATCGAGCCCCTTTGTAATATCCCAAAATATGGCTTAGAAGTATGTTACCAAGTTGTTAGTAGCTCAATTTGATTTAAAGATACCCTTAAAATTTATTATTAAATAAGATAAAAACCTATTAATAGGCTTTTATAATTTGCAAACTAAATTAGAAAGGACCTGTAATACCCCAAAACATGTCTCGAAATATATGTTATCAATTCAAGTGTGACTTATATAGGTCTAATTACCCAAGGATTAGAAAAGAATGAAGTGAATTAGGGATCAAATTGGAACAAAGAAGAAATGGATGACCAATTGTAGAGGGACTTAACCGAATAAATGTTTAAAGCAGAAGTTAGCATGTTAAATAAAATAAGATAGAATGATGTGTATACTTGGAATGTGAAGATGAAGGCAAGTGTGGCGGGGGGAAAGGGGTGTGTCTCGGTATTTGATGAGATAAAAAAAAGATTATGGTTGTTCATTATCTTCTTTCTCCCCATCTAAACCGACAACACCCAAACTAGAGAGAGAAAGCTTACAAGAATTTGCTTCACCATAGCTAATTTCTTGAAATCCATTCGATTAGCTTAAAGATGAAGGTGATCTTACTTTTCCTTTCTCCTTATTCAAGTTATAAATTTGAGTAGTGGATCTTAAGTCCTCCTGTATCAGGTTGTTGCTTGAATTATTGGAGAATTTAAAATTTCTTGGTTCGATCGAGTAGTATGTATATATATAATGATCTTGCCATGATTCCATGAAAATGTAAATTAGTGGAAATGCTAAAACTTGCTTGAGATAAATTAAGCATTCGAATGGACCCTTGTTGGTTGTGCAATTGATGTTTATGTTTGATATAAGTATAGTTGCTTGTTAGTAAGTATAAGTGGACTGTTTTGGCATGCATATATGTATATGATTATATTTGCCCTATTTTATTCATACATGATCATGTAGTATACTGTTTTAGATGTGTAAATATGTATATATGTATAAATAAATTGTTTGTCATGTATACGAATACCTATTGGGCTGATTTGCATAGACATAAATGTTGGTGGACTGTTTTGTAGACATAAGTAAGGATATATGTATGTTAGGGGTTGTTCTTATGAAAATAAACGTAATAGGGACTATTTTGATGTATAAAATGTGTATGCAAGTATAATGGATTAATTCGGCATGAGTATAAACATTAGAGGACTGTTTTAAGTATATACATGTATAAATATAAAATTTGGACTGTTCTGAACATATATGAATAAATTAGGGACTATTTTGACATATATACATAGGTATACAAGTATATTCGACTGTTTTATATGTATATGAAAGCATGCTGGACTGCTTTGAGTGTATATATGTATATATATGTGTATATATATATAGATAAACCCGAACTATTCTGAGTACATTGAAAGTATGTAGGACTGTTTTGAGTCTATAATGGTATATCTAAGTGTTTTGGGCATGTATTTGTACATATATAAAAACATGGCAGAATTACAATTACTTGAACATTAGTGGATTGTTTTGATCATGTATATGTGTGATTATGAGTAAAGGACTATTTTTGCATCCATGTAAACGAACTAGGGACTGTTTTGAATGTATACAATCATATCAAGGGCTATTTTGAAATGTTTTTAGTGTGTATGCCAATGTGAGGGATGTTTTACATTGATATGAAAGTTAGTAGACTGTTTATATGGATATAGATGTGAAAATGTTTATGTTAGGGGTTGATTTATGTTGATAAGAAAGTATGTGAGCTGCTTTGTGTATATGAGAATTTTGAGGACTGTTTGAATATGTATTTGAATACATATGAAATTTTGGATTGTTTTGTTCTTGTATGAGTATACGTTGGGCTACTTTGTAAACACACACACACACACACACATATATATATAGATGTTTTGGACTGTCTTGTAAACTTTGTTAAAGGAATAATTCACAAGTTTGAGAAAGGGTTTAATAATGAAATGAAATTTGTGTAATTTAGTATGTAAGATAAAGGAGTAGAGTGCTCGAACTTATACATTTGTTTGAAATGCAAATAAGTGGAAATTCTTTTAAGTAACAAGCTTATAGTTCTGAAGTATAGATGTGATTAATGTGTGTATAGTTTGATAGGATATATTGTTTTGTATGACATGGTTGGTAATGTCTGGTTAATTTTTTTTGAGGTATATATATTGGTAAGGATGGCTAGGGAATGGATCTAATTGAGAAGTGAAATATGATTGTGGCTCAGGTATTCCATAACTTTGGAATATCAGGTGAGTGTAGTTGCATTGTTTCGGATGACACAATGTTATTCCGATTTCTGAACTTATATTTTAATATATGAATTGTGAAAGTGTAAATGCATATGAACATTTTTGCATAAGGCTCAAGTAAAGCAACTTGGGGGAAGAACATTCAAGCATGGAATCTTTGATAAGTTCTTTGTTTATGTTGCATTACATATGCATCTTGTGCCTTGCTATGTTTGATATGACTTTATTAAGTAGTAATATACTTTGTTTGAAAGCTTAGGAATCAAACTATGAATTCTTTTATCATAAGACTTTAATAAAGCAAATCAAAACTTAAAATGTTATAAGCTAAGAATTGTCAAAGTCTTCCGGAGCTATTAGCTCATCTTTGCTCTAAGATATTAAGTAAGGAAACAAGTAAGTTACCTTATGACATAAGACACCCTCCTAATTTTCGAAGCTAAAAATATTAAGTTGCCCGAACAATGGAAGTCCTTGGAAACTTTGGCATGTTGCAAAGGTATAATTCAGGGACTACGGTCCACGAGCTATGGCTCAGGGGTGACGACCCCAATATATGTGATATATTGGCGACAATAGGAGGTAACATGGGAGATAGTAAGGAGATTGGCGATAGTTGGCTGGAAAGATGAGAAGTTAAGTTTGTTATGTTCTGACACTAGCCACTGCTATGTGCTTTGAGCTATATGTAACTCAGACCAATATGGTCAAACACGGGCCAATACTACTCATGCCTAAAAGTGATCCAAGGCAAACATTTTAAAAGACATAAACTCTGTAAGAAATCTGTTAAGAACTTTGATAAACTCTGAAAATGACTCTGATAAGATTAGAAAAGAACTTCGGAAGCTTTGATAAGTACTTCGATAAACCTTGATAATACTTCAATAAGATAAGTTATGAACTTTGGTAAGTTCAATAAGAATTTTGAAGGAACTCAGTTAAATGCACTAAAAGAAATTCGATTAAGATTTGAAAGATTATGATCTCCAGTTAAACTTCCAATAATCAAGCCTTGTATAAGCTAAAATTTTAAAACATAAACATCTGTTACTAATTTATGCTTGAATTTCTTGGATTTTATATTCAATATCATTAACTTTCTGCTTTTCTATTTCTAAAAGGCTCTACCTCACTTAGGCTATATCAGCCTAATGCATTCATCCTTATGCATATGCAGGTTATATGATTTTTCTTGAGCTGATCATGTTGAAAGGTTGTAAGTCACACCATAAAGACCTTGCAGTTTGTCTAAGTTTTACCTCAAAACTCCTAGAATGGTGGCATATTGCATTTGTATTAGCACAATTATAAATTTCAAAATTACTGTTTGTTTATGAACCTTGGATTGTAAATAGCCTTAAGTAACTAAACTTGATATATTATCCTTTTGAGGATACTTCTATTGATGTTTAAACGTGATTGTGGCCCACTTGTGAAATGAAATGCATGATATATGACTCTTTTAGAATGGTTAATTAGTTGTTTATAAGAATGTTAAGAATTTGATGAATTATGTATATATGTATTGTTCAAATGTCATGACTTGAATGATTGTATGAAGTTTTAACATGATATAATGTTTATTTGTTTGATGGGAGAATATTCTAAGATAAATCTTTGAATTAATTTAATAGCCTATATAATAAGAAATGTATGTATAATTGATTTTCTAATATACTTAGTAAACAGATTTGTTTGTTAGAAAGCATATATGTATGTCTGCTTGATCGATTACTTCTTGTATTTTAGGGGAAATAGTTCTATGTTAGTTAGAATGGTAATGCTAATTGTGTAAAAATTTCTTAGTTGTAATTCTATAATTAAAGTCTTAAAACTATATGTATAAGATTTTTTGATTCTCAAGACTAAGTTAAAGAGAAACAATGTAAGTTATAAGTTAAATAA
Source organism: Hibiscus mutabilis (assembly GCA_019671005.1). Lineage (NCBI taxonomy): Eukaryota > Viridiplantae > Streptophyta > Magnoliopsida > Malvales > Malvaceae > Hibiscus > Hibiscus mutabilis. The sequence continues at coordinate 36,304,623 of CM033713.1, read as the reverse complement.
ATAAACCCTTTAATATCTTGGATAATGATTAAATGTGTCTATTTGATTGTTGAATTATCTCATGAGTGAAGATTTATGTTTTGTCAGAAAGCTTATAAAAATGAGATTTGTTTGAATGGTTTTATACATATGTCTATTCAATCCCTTATATAGGTATGTGCGTGACCTTAACTGAATGTCTTACTTCAAAATAAATAGTTGCTTGATCAAAATTGGAAATTGTATGAGCTTGGTTTGGATATATTGATAAGCTTAAGTAAAAATCCCTTAGACTATATGCAGATAAGAATTAGAATTTACCATAAGTATGCTTTGGTATTGCTTGAACTGTTTGACAATGAAATGTGAAAACGAGATGTGTTCTTTATGAATTATGTTTAAATTCTTAATTCGTTTACAAAAAATTTTGTAAACCTGGGAGAAACTATTAAACTTGCTTTTCTAGCATCTAATTATTTTTGAATCTTCGAATTCTATGTTAGTTTTCTGATAACATCCTCGATTTCGATTTTCATCTGAACCGAGTTGAGGGTGTTACACCTTTTTTCATTTTATCTTGTCTACATGCGCATTATTATTGTCATATGTGTACACATCTCAACGGTAGCATTTTATCTTTAAACAAATTACAAACAGAGATCAATTATACAACAAAACACATAAAGGACCGAAATGTAAATCTCATAAGTTCCCGGCAAATTACATGTTTAAGGTTACCAACCTTTAATTAATCCAATTACATACACATAGGTCAATCTCCATTCCAAAACAATCACTCAAGCTCAATGTTACCTCTCCAAAAGTATTGTTTTTAATGCCAATCTTACAATGCTTTTGCTTGTTTTTAGGTACATTTAGTTGCATTAGAATGTTAAAACCATGCATTTGCATAAGGAGTTTAGAATTCTGTCTATGCCAGTGTGAAGGGTTGTTTTGTTAGCAATTTTGCAGGTTTGGCATAGGATTTGGCCCAGAAAAGCAACACAGGAAGGAATGCTAGAGAGAATGTTGAGTGTTGTTGGCACAAATGGACCAGACAATGCCAAGCACCGGTTAGCAGATAAGTGAACTTGATGCCATGCCAAGAGGTTGTTGGACCCCGAAAAAATAGGACATGATCAGGCTCCGAAAAGATAGCAATTGGATCAATCTCCAAAAAATAACGGATAAGATAGTGCCAAGATTGGTTGGCAGATTCATGCCAAGCTTGGACGCCAAGGCAGCGTCAGCAGTATGACGTCAGCCCTAGCCTGATCAGCTCTAATTTAAATGTGGATAAGATAATTATATCTTATCTCTTGCATTTAAAATTCAAACGAGAAGCTCATCATATCCCTTCCTTGCACGCCTATTTAAACACCAAATGAGGAGAACTAGAGAGGGGGTGGATAGATGATCGGAGTGAGGAGTTGGTGTGCAACGATTGACAATCGGCTGCACCATGGAAGGGTGGTTCGACCAGCTTGGCCGAGAATCCTGGATCTTGGAGGGCTGCATCGAGAGACCCCTTTTAGCACATTTTCTTTTTCAAGTTATTTTATTTTGCTTTAAATGATAATGTACTTGGAAAATGTTTGTGGTTTTTTGGTTAAGTCCCTCACCATGAATTAATTTCATAGTTGGTGGGGGATGTTTGCGTTGAACGCTATTTTATGTTTTAGTTTTTAATAATAAATCTACTTTGGCAATGTTTTATCTATTCGACATACTTTAATGCTTTCTAAATACTATGCCAAGCGAGAGCTGGCACTGTTGGCCTATTGCTCCTCAATATCTTAACAGACTTGGGGTGAGATCAAGTTGTCTAATACTAAGGAGAGAAGCTTCGAAAGAAGCTGTTCAAGTAGATAAACTTACTTCGGGAGTGAAATCTACCCCTTAGGAGTATAGATTGGATCCTAATCAAATTGGTTTATTTAAAAGCATGCACTATAGAGATATAGGGGTTTTTACATGATCAATTTAGGGAAATGACCATTAAGAGAGGCTTTGCTAATTTTGAATCTGCTCTGCAAACAATGCCAAGACAGGTTGTTATTAAAGGCTGGCACGACATGAATAGCGTGAAAACCAGGCATTCCTTGCCAACGCTCATCATTCATTAAAGCACCTTCCTTGCCAACATCTTTGCTTTACTTTTATTTCTTTTCTTTTCAAGTATTTCCAAAACCAACTTCAAAACAAATCAACTTTTTCTTAAGGCAAGTAACAATTAAAGCAATTGAATTCCAAGTCAAACTCTGTGGGATCGATACTCAGCTTACCAGCTGTATTACTTGCAAACCGTGTATACTTGCACGCAAAAGACTCATCTTGGCACTATTTTATATTTTTCCAACACATATCTTTTGCCTCTTTTGCCAGCATTCACTTAGAGAGTCTACAAGTTTTTGGCGCCGTTGCCGGGTATTGCAACGAAACTAATTATTTTCAAATTCCTACTTGTCTTACTTTTAATTTTGGTTTTTACCTTTTGTTTTTATCGGTGTATGACCAGAAGCCATCCTGTGGTGGACGAGTGGCCATACGATCTGAAAATTGAGAAAACCTTGCGGAGGTTAAAAAAAGATTTCGAGAGATGCAAAACCAAGGTAATGGAGGGAATGGTGTGGTGAACAATGGAGGAAATCCACTGAAAAATGAGATACCACCACCACCTGCTGTCCCAGTTATTAATGAGTGACCTATTAGAGAACATTCGGCACCAACCATTGACAATTTGATGCCAGGACTTGATGGCACAGAGGTAAACGCTGTCAATTTTGAACTTAAGCCGATAATGATTCAAACTCTTTTAAATGTAGGTTAGTTTGATGAAGCATTTAATGTAGATTCGAGGTAACATATGAAGTAGTTCATGGAGATTTGCCAGTTATTCAAACAAAATGGAGTACCTGAAGATACCGTGAAGCTGAAGTTATTTACTTTTTCTTTGAGAGACAGAGCGAAGGCTTGGCTTAATTCCTTGCCACCTGGCTCAGTTACTTCATGGGCAGACCTATGCCATAAGTTCTTGACAAGATTCTAGCAGTAAACACTCACTACCAAGCTGCGAGGTGAGATCATTACAGTTAGGCAGGCTGAGGATGAGACCTTATATGATGTCTGAGAACGATTTAAAGACCTGTTGAGGAGGTGTCCTATGCATGGATTCTCGAATTGGACCCAGATACAAACCTTTTATAATGGATTAAATGTACAAACCAGGACTGTTGTTGATGTTTCAGCAGCTGGTTCGTTGCTTGACAAGACATATACCGAAGCTGTTGACATTTTAGAGAGGATTACAATCAATGATTTTGAATATCCTGTTACGAGACTTGGGACCGGAACTAAAACCACTAGGAAATTTTAGGTTGATGAACTAACGTCCATTCATGCCGAGATTTCCAACCTTACTAGCATGGTGAGAACGCTGCAAAAGAATAACGAGTTCCAAGAAGTCAAAGCCTTAGACTCATTCTGTACAATTTGTGGAAAGAATCATCATGTGGATGAATGCTCTGCCAACCCTGAATCAGTAAATTTTGTTGGCAATGTTAATCGTTACTATAATCCTAACTCCAATACTTATAATGCAGGTTGGAGACAACACCCTAACTTAGCATGAGCAAATCAAGGAGGTAACCAGTACAATGCCAGTGCCAGAATAACAAAGCCATGCCAGCTTTCAACAAAAATGGCATGCCAGCATTCTATCAGAATGCCACACCGCAGAAAGCTCAAAATAATTTCTAGCAAGGGCAGAGATTCAACCAATGAGGCACTCTCACAGAGTACATGGAGAGAAATGATGCCACAGTCCAGAGTTTGGTAGAGTCAATGAGGAACTTTGAAGTACAGATTGGGCAGATTGCCAATGCGCTCAGCAATCGACCCCAAGGAAAATTTCCAAGTGACACAGAGGAAGCTCGGCACAAAGACAGTGAGCAATGCAAAGCTATAACTCTTCAGAGTGGCAAGCAGTGCGAGATGGAGAAGGTTGCTCAGCAGCCAATTAATTGCCAATTTGAGAAGCCCCCCAGCAGATAATCCTAGGGAAGCAGAGAAAGAGGAAACAAAAGTAGATGATGCCAGAACTGATGCTAGACAACATACCGATGCCAGCACCAATGCCAAAATAGATGTCAGCACTACCTCGACAAAGCCAGCAGTGCCGGTATATGTTTATCTGCCACCACCATTTCCAGCAAGACTTCAAAAGCATAAGCAAGACCATCAATTCAAGCGTTTCTTAGAGGTTCTTAAGCAATTGCAAATCAACATTCCATTGGTAGAAGCCCTTGAGCAGATGCTCAACTATGTTAAATTCATGAAGGATATCCTATATGAGAAGAGGAAGTTGGAAGACTTTGAAACTGTTGCTTTGATCGAAGGATACAGTGCCATGATCCTAAACCGATTGCCACCAAAGCTAAAAGATCCGGGAAGTTTCACCATTCCCTGCACCATTGACAACAAATTCATGGGCAAGACATTGTACGACTTAGGAGCCAACATCAACTTGATGCCAATGTCAAGCAGGGGAGATGATGGAATCAATCTATACCAAACACGGCACAGTTATGCCAGAATACAGAATTTGATGCCAGCGACTTAGACGACATAGCTGAATTATTTGAGGAACCATAAGAATTAGTCTTGAAGGCTAAGAAGGCGAGTTATTTTGAGCCACTACAGTTGGCCGGCAGAGAGATTGAGGCACCTAGACCATCAATTGAGGAGCCACCAACGTTGGAACTGAAACCACTGCCAGATCACTTGAAGTATGCTTATTTAGGTGAGCACTCAACGCTGTCAGTGATCATTGCCACTGATCTTACTAATGATTAGGAAGAGAGATTGTTATGCAATTATAAGCAAGCATTAGGATAGACCTTGGCAGGCATTCGTGGGATTAGCCCAACCATTTACATGCACAAGATTATCTTGGAGGAGTACCTTGGCAGGACCATTGAAGGCCAAAGGAGGCTAAACCCGAGCATGAAAGAGGTAGTGAAAAAAGAGATCATAAAATGGCTCGATGCCAGGATTATATATCCCATCTCCGATAGCTCTTGGGTTAGCCCGCTACAATGTGTGCCAAAGAAAGGTGGCATTACCGTGGTACAAAACAATAAAGTTGATTTGATTCCCTCCAAAAACTATCACAATATGGAGAGTGTTCATGGACTTTAGGAAGCTGAACAATGCCACAAGGAAGGACCACTTCCCATTTCCAGTCATTGATCAGATGCTAGACAGGTTGGCAGGTAAAGCTTTCTATTGTTTTTTGGATGGTTAATTGGGTTATAATCAGATTGTTGTCGCCCCTGAAGATCAAGAGAAGACCACGTTCAGGTGCCCTCATGGGACGTTTACGTTTAGAAGGGTATCATTTGGCCTATGTAATGCACCAGTAATATTTCAACGTTGCATGATTTCCATTTTTTCCGATATGATAGAGCACAATATGAAAGTATTCATGGATGATTTCTCAGTGTTTGGCAAAACATTTGAGGAATGTCTTTAGAGTTTGGAGCAAGTCTTGAAGAGATGCATAGAGACGAACCTAGTTTTGAACTGGGAAAAATGCCACTTCATGGTGAAGAAGGACATTGTTCTCGGATACAAGGTAACTGAGAGAGGACTAGAAGCTGATCAAGCAAAAGTCGAGGTAATTAAGCAATTGCCACCTCCAACAAGTGTCAAAGGTATAAGGAGTTTTTTAGGACATGTCAGTTTTTATTGGCATTTTATTAAAGACTTTTCGAAGATTACTAAACCTTTATGCATGTTATTAGAACATAATGCCACTTTTGCTTTTAACGATTCTTGTTTGAGAGTATTTCAGAAGCTTAAGGAAAAGTTGATCAATGCCCCTATAGTTGTTGCACCGGACTGGAATGAGCCCTTTAAGCTCATGTGTGATGCCAGCGACTATGCCATTGGAGTAGTCTTGGGACAAAGGCATGGCAAGGTTTTCCATGCCATCTACTATGCCAGCCGAACCTTGAACGAAGCACAACTAAATTATTCTATGACCGGGAAATGATTTCTTGCGGTTGTATTTGCTTTTGACAAATTTAGATCTTATTTAATTGGTAACAAATTTGTGGTTTTTACAGATCATTCGGCATTGAAGTATCTCTTGGCAAAGAAGGATGCCAAGCCCAGACTAATCCGATGGATGCTTATACTTTAAGAATTTGATCTTGAGATCCGAGACAAAAAGGCAGTGAAAACTTAGTAGCTCACCATCTCTCACGTTTAGAACATCATCTTGAAAATGTTAAGGCCAATTTTATAAGAGATGAATTTCCCGACGAGTGTTTGCTTGCAGTTAATGCCATGCCATGGTATGCCGATATTGTCAACTACTTGGTAAGTAACATTCTGCCACTAGACTTGGCATACAATGACAGGAAAAGGTTCTTGCGAGAAGTTAGGCAATACTATTGGGACGGACCAATATTGTTAAAACAGTGTGCCGACCAAGTGATCCGCTGGTGTGTGCCCGAGGATGAGCATCATAATATATTGCATTTATGCTATGCCGCACCATGTAGAGGTCACTTTGCTGGGATGAAGACTGCTGCCAAGGTGTTGCAGTCAGGATTCTTTTGGCCTACGCTATATAAGTATGCCTAAGAGTATGCCAAGACATGTGATCGATGCCAACGGACAGGAAATATCTCAGGCAGACACCAACTACCACTCCAAAACATTATGCCTATGGACTTATTTGATGTATGAGAGATAGACTTTATGGGTCCTTTTCCTCCCCCATTTGGCAATGTATATATTCTTGTGGCTGTTGACTATGTGTCTAAATGGGTAGAAGTTATTGCCCTGCCAATAAACGATGCCAAAGTTGTTGCCATGTTTTTGCACAAACACATTTTTACCAGATTTGGTGCCCCTAGGGTGATTATTCACGATGAGGGCAACCATTTTAAATGTAATCTAATCTCTAAAGCTTTGTGCAGGTATGGTATACAGTAGAGAATTGCCACGGCATATCATCCACGAACGAATGGGCAAGCTGAGATTTCAAACAAGGAGATTAAAAGCATTCTAGAGAAGACTGTTAATCCATCAAGGAAAGACTGGCCCTTGCGACTAGATGTGTCCTTGTGGGCTTTCAGGACTGCCTTTAAAACTCCTTTGGGTACTTCATCGTTTAGACTTATTTTTGGGAAACCATGCCATCTGCCAGTGGAGCTTGAGCATAAAGCCTACTGGGCCATCAGAACACTTGGCATGGCATGGAGAGCTGCTGGAGAAAAAAGGTTGCTAGACCTAAATGAGTTGGAAGAATTCAGAACAAAAGCCTATGTGAACGCCAGGATCTATAAGGAAAAGGCAAAATGCTAGCATGATAGTAGGATAATGCCAAGACAGTTTGAGGTAGGCCAACATGTTTTGTTATTTAACTCATGGCTTAAATTGTTCCCAGGGAAACTTAGATCAAGATAGACGGCTTTTGAAATTCTGAAACCATATGCCCATGGAGCTGTGGACATTAAAAATTTGGAGACAGGAGAAATCTTTAGGGTGAATGGTCAACGTTTAAAACACTACATGGAGGGTGATCAGAACAATGCCAAGGAGGTGATCCTCTTGGCAGAGGTGACATGAAAACACCATCAGGTTTGAACTTTTGTAAATATTAGGATATATGTTTTCTTTATTTTTAGGATTTAAGGTTTTTAGTAGTTTTTCTTTCTTTTAAATTTCAAGTTTTTATTGCTTTACTGTGTTGAAAGGTTTCCTTTGAGTTGTGCATATTCAATATGCCAGGAACAATGGCATGGTTGCTGGTAGGAGTCGGTGCCCCAATAGAGAAATCTGCCAGACATAGTGCCAGAATAGCTTGGCATGCAACGGTGTAAAAGACAGAAGGACGAGAGAAACCCTAGCTTGATCAGCCCATTTAATAAAAAGAGAGTTTTTTTTCTCCTTAATATTAAACCCTTAGTCGTTTCAAAAAAGAAAAAAAAATAATTAGGTTAAAATTTGAATTTAACCTAATCACCTTATCACTTTAAATCCTTACCCTATCCTGTCACCTTATCACTTCACCCTTATCACTTTACCCATTTCAAATCACTTCTTTTTATTTTTCATCATTATCCCTAATCACTCCTCCTATTAAAACACTCAACCGTTCACTTTTCATCTTCTTGCCCTACCCGGTTAAATAACCAAAACTTTCTCTCACTTTTTACTTTCCTTTTCGACAAGCAAGTACCAAAACCCAATTTGTTTCTTCTTATTCATCTTTGTTCAACAATGTTCAAATTCTTCAACGATTTCAATGGCTTCCTCTTCAACTTTTTTCAAGCGATTCTTCAACGAGGAGATTCAGAAAAGTTTGAATCCAATTTTGCCTCGAGAAATTTTTGCTATGAGAAGCACTTCGAGTTAAAAATAGAGACAACCAATGGCTTCCTTCCGAAAGTCATGTCTACGATTAACTTGCACAAATGGACTCAGTTCTGCCAGCAAAAAGGGGAGATTTATGCCACCATCGTCCAAGAATTCTATGCGCACCTTGTAACCAAGGATTCACCCTTCTTGATGATTATAGGTAAATGTGTTCGTTTTGATGAAGGGTATATTAACAATATGTTTGAGTTAGATGGTACAGAGGATGAGTATTTCGAGTACGCTGATTTAATGAACGTTGCCAAAAGAAAGAGGCTGCTGGCAGATCTGTGTGAGCCTGGCATGGTATGGACATTGTCATCCAAGAGGCACCGTACGGTGAAGAGAATGGCATTGAAAACCCAATGGAGAGAATGAAATCACTTTTTCAAGGCTAATCTGATGCCCACATCCCATAACGAGACTGTGTCAGAAAAGAGGATGATCATGTTGCACTCCATTGTTATGGGGCACAAAATCAATGTTGGCAAACTTATTATTGAGGAAACTTACAAGTGCGCAGCAAAAGGTAATGGTAGTTTGTTTTTTCCTTTGTTGATTTCTAACATTTGCATGCTCCATGGTGTGCCAAAGCTTGATACGAATAAGGGACAAACGATCAAAGGAACAACGATTACTGCTGCTATGTGGAGAAATCTCATTGCTGCTGAGCCCAAGGACAAGGGCAAGGGAAAAGCAAAAGTGCCCACGCCAAGGCCTAAAGTGTCAAAGGCCGAACAAGCAACCATGCCAGACAGTTCACTAGCAATGCTGTCCCAAATTCACCATCTCCAGGAGATTATTCTTCAAAAGCTAGAAAAAGCCGAAGAGCTCAATGTCAAGATACGACAATACATCCAGGCCAGGGATGTTGTAATCAGGGAGGCTCTTACAAAATTATCAACTGATTTTGTGCCAAAATTTCTAGACTTCCCTGCCGAGCCCTCTGCCAGCGACAATGCCATGCCAGCTAGTCTAGTTCATACCTCGTCCGATGCCACAGTCCCATTGTCTCCAGTTCAAGTTAAGTCTGCCAGTTCTGATTCTTCATCTGAATCAAAGGAAACCAAAGCCAAGTTTGCCAAAGAAAAGTTTCCAGTGTCAACTGCTTTACATGTGCCATCTGATACCACCGATGCACCTGCCGCATCGGAGCTTGCGAAGGAAAATGAGGAAGTTGGAGCCTCCACTGCCGCTTCAAAACCAACCTTGAAAAGAAAGAAGCACATGGCCCCTGATCGTTGGCCATTTGTGAGAAGAAAGACCCATGCCGCATGGCAAGTAGTCTCCAAAGGGGACTCCTCTTCTTCCTAAACTTCTTTACATTTCATTCCATTGCATTTACATGATCATGCATTTTTTATTGTTTCCGTTTTTCTTGTATATATGTGTTGTTTCATGCATTGAGGACAATGTACATCTTGCGTTTGGGGGTGTGTATTTTCTCACATTTATGCCATGCTATACATTTCATGTCTAAATTCTGTTGCCATGCCATTTAGGTCATTTAGATAGATGCACACCGAACCACTAAAAAAAGAAAAAGAAAATTTTGCCTCGGTTTAATCTTGAAAAATGTTAACATTTGTTAGGCAAGTTTAATTTGATCTAGGTGTCTATCCAATGAGGAAATTTTAATCTTTAGTCGTCATGCCATGGCAGCAGAGTAGTATGCCAGGTTAGCTTGGCAATTGATCTCTAGTTTAGGGAACTGAAACTTCAGTTTACACGTAGTATGTATCTAGTTCCTTAGCAAACTTAGACCTTTTGAAACTATGCTCAGAATTAAAAAATGATGTCAGGGTAAAAGAAAATAATAAGGCAGCAATGTTCTTCCAGGGTAATAAAAATGAACTCTCCTTTAGTTAGGGATAATAAGCTACTTGTGGCTTCGTGGTTTGCTCCCTCTTAGTTCTCAAGTCCAAAACCTTAGAGTATGAGTTGAAGAGAAAGCCTAGTGATGTCTAGATTAAGGTGTGGATTCATGGTATGCTCCCTCTTATTTCTCACGCTAAATAGTGTCACGAAGCAAGCTTAAATTAATGCCAACAGAAGCCCTTGGCAAGAAAAAAATGATAAAAATAAGAATATGAGTTTAGGTAGTAAAATTGGCTAAAAGAGTGAAAGGATACTCGATGTATATTGCGTACACATCATGCACTCTTCATGAGCTTAGACTAGAGTTATATTGTCGCGCTTGAATTACTGCCTGCTTGGCATTATTGCACTAAGATACCGAGGACAGAAATAGAGCCAAATTCTGCTTGCTAGCACGTGTTGGCATTCAACCAAAATTTTGTCGAGGTAACATTTTCACAGTTTTTGTTTTTATTTTGATTGTATTACTTGAGGACAAGCAATGAGTTAGGTTTGGGGGTGTGTTACCTCTCCAAAAATACTATTTTTAATGCCAACCTTACAATGCTTTTGCTTGTTTTTAGGTACATTTAGTTGTATTAGGATGTTAAAACCATGCATTTGCATAAGGAGTTTAGAATTCTGTCTATGACAGTGTGAAGGGTTGTTTTGTTGGCAATTTTGCAGGTTTGGCATAGGATTTGGCCCAGAAAAGCAACACAGGAAGGAATGACAGAGAGAATGCTGAGTGTTGTTAGCACAGATGGACCAGACAATGCCAGACATCGGTTGGCAGAGAAGTGAACTTGATGCCATGCCAAGAGGATGATGGACCCCGAAAAAATAGGAGATGATCATACTCTCAAAAGATAGCAATTGGATCAATCTCCGAAAAAATAGCGGATAAAATGGTGCCAAGACTAGTTGGCAGATTCATGCCAAGACTGGACGCCAAGGCAGCGTCGGTAGTATGACGTCAGCCCTAGCCTGATCAACTCTCATTTAAATGTTGATAAGATAATTATCTCTTATCTCTTGCATTTAAAATTCAAATGAGGAGCTCATCCTATCCCTTCCTTGCACGCCTAATTAAACACCAACCGAGGAGAACTAGAGATGGGGAGTGGATAGAAGATCAGAGTGAGGAGTTGGTGTGCAACGATTGACAACCAACTGCACCGTGGAAGGGTGGTTCGACCAGCTTGGCCGAGAAGCTTGGATCTTGAAGGGCTGCATCATGAGACCCCTTCTATCCCATTTTCTCTTTCAAGTTATTTTATTTTATTTTAAACGATGATGTACTTGGAAAAGTTTGTGGTTTTTTGGGTAAGTCCCTCACCATGAACTAATTTCATAGTTGGTGGGGGATGTTTACGTTGAACGCTATTTTATGTTTTAGTTTTTAATAATAAATTTGCCTTGGCAATGTTTTATCTATTCGGCATACTTTAAAGCTTTCTAAATACTATGCCAAGCGAGAGCTGGCATTGTTGGCCTATTGCTCCTCAATATCTTAACAGACTTGGGGTGGCAACGATCAAGTTGTCGAATACTAAGGAGAGAAGCTTCGAGAGAAGCCGTTCAAGTAGATTAACTTACTTCAGTAGTGAAATCTACCCCTTAGGAGTATAGATTGGATCCTAATCAAATTGGTTTATTTAAAAGCATGCACTATAGAGATATAGGGGTTTTTACATGATTAATTTAGGGCAATGACCATCGAGAGAGGCTTTGCTAATTTTGAATCTACTCGGCAAACAATGCTAAGACAGATTGTTATTAAAGGCTGGCACGGCATGAATAGCGTGAAAACCAGGCATTCCCTGCCAACGTCTTTGCTTTACTTTTATTTCTTTTCTTTTCAAGTATTTCCAAAACCAACTTCAAAACAAATCAACTTTTTCTTAAGGCAAGTAACAATCAAAGCAATTGAATTCCAAGTCAATCTCTGTGGGATCGACACTCAGCTTACCAGCTGTATTACTTGCAGACCGTGTATACTTGCACGCAAAAGACTCATCTTGGCACTATTTTATATTTTTCCAACACATATCTTTTTCCCCTTTTGCCAGCATTCTCTTAGAGAGTCTACACTCAACTAGTCTCATTCATAGCAAACAATGACCATATTGCAAGATTTCCAAACCTCAGCATCACCAAATAGCACAAAATCAACATTGTGTACTGATACAGGCAAGCCTGTATCGATACGGCTTAACAGACCTAACGACTCTCCATACTAATATACTTTTATCATGTATCGATACTGTATGTTGACCACACCGTACCGATACAACGTTAACCTGTACCGATACCCCTTGTTTATTTTGAAATCTCAGAATTCCAGTAGCTAAAACTCGTATTGATACGGTACCCCGCATATCGATATGGCTCGTTATTATCGAATGGGCGCTCCGGTACGCTGGCCTGTGTACTGACACCTAGAACTATTTTCCTTTAAGGCGTACCGATATGTTGGCTAGGCGTATCGGTACGCTAGGCTTATTTTCAGCAATTTGAGCCTCTATAGGACCCCGCGTACCGATCCTCGAGGTACCCGTACTGGTACGTAGAGGACTGTAATGACCTCTAGGTCCAACATATGACACTTTAGCCCATCCCAAACAACATTAACACCTAGCTATTCAACATATAACATCATCAAGCTTTTCTAGCATACTCAACCAATCAAATCTAGAGGCATGTTTCCTAGTCCACATCCAAACACCAAACCAACCATATCTCAACCACTTAAAACATATTACAAGTCCAAAACAATAATTAAAACTTGCAACAATAGGGAGTTCATCAAAACCCTCCCAAAGCCTTAATTAACACATTGTCATTATTACTACTCTTTAATGTCCAAACCATACTTTGAATTCAAGTCTTGGAGTTTCCCTCCTTGCTTTCTTACTGCCTTAAACCTTAGTTTTCTGCATTGATGGAAAAGAGAGCGTAAGCACACTAGGCTTAGTGATGAATGCTCAAACAACAACCATTATCAATGCATTTTAGAACCATTTCACTATACATTTGTAAAATACATTTCAAAACTCTTTTAAACTTCATCACATTATCATGCCTTATCAAAACCATGCACTTAACATTTCCAAAACAGCATATTAAACCACATACAACATGTAACATGGATCCTACAACAAAATCCCATTTGCTACCCTTAATTTAAGCTTTCCCATACATACTGCCAATGCAAGGCTTAAAGAGTAAAACATATTTAAATCACATTAAACAACATAATCCATCTCATGATACATAAACAATTATATTGGCTTCCAAGTGATCATTTACCAAGTTCCATTTACCGAAACGTAACATCGGATACACAGATTCAACAAGTTGTCCCATAACACTTAACAAACAATCTACCCATAACACAAGTTTCACACATAGGAGTATTCGGTACACATAAACCCCTTCACCGTTACGACAGCTGTGGTGGAGTATTCGGTACCCATAAACCCCTCAACACCACTCATCAGTACCATGTTTAATCCACTAATGGGAGTCTACGGTACCGTACAACCCCTCAATCGTTAGGGTACTTGGATGGAGTATTTGGTACACCATATAAACCCCTCAACATCCAAGGCGCCTTTTATAGTGCACTATCAATCCTATGGCCGACCAACTATATCCGATTTTCATTTTCAAACCAATTCATAACATCACTTGCCAATATAATTCATCTTAACATCAACAACTCACTATTTTCATATGCATAATCAAAACCATTAAACCAATGCAACAATCCTTGCATTAAACAATGTTCATAAACATTAACAAACCGCCCATTACTTCCTAACGCACCATCATCATTTTGTAATCATTTTCTAGCATTTAACCATGCTTAAAACATGCATATACCATAATAATCAAACCATGTAAAACAAGTGCATCAACTATTGCCAAAATCGAGTTCGAGAAAGAATTCATCCTTTACTTACTTCCGAGCTTAGATCAGCGTTTCAAGCTTGATCTAAACCCCCAAAACACAACCTTCAAACCTTCACATGTTGAAAACACTTTACCACTCACCGACTCGCAATGCCTTGCTTGCCGCTCCGACAATCACGCACCAAACTCTCCTACTTTTAGCCACACAAAACATAGGTATATTGCATCAAAATGGAATCAACATTACAGCAACACAAAACCTCGACATCTTTTACCCAAAACCATTCCACAACTCCCAAAATTAACAACAAACCTCTTCCAAACTTAACCCAGCCACAATCTAATGTTCCAACACTTCAATTAACATCTAAAAACACTTCTCAAACATCCTTATATCTCCATCATTCAATTAACCACCACAACTCCTAAAAAACACATAACTATCAACCTAGAAAATTAGAGATTCATATAGTTTTGGGATTCCAATGTTAAAACCAACTTATTAACATTATAAAACATTAAAATCATGATTATAACCAATCAAGAACTCAACAAAATAGATCCGAAGCGAAAATCACTTAATCTCATCAATTAAACCTTGATTTAATCAATTTACACAATTAAATCATCAAAACTCATTAGAAAACATTAAACAATGATCAAATACTTGATAATTTCAATAAAGAACCATTCATTAGAGGAGAAGAACGAACCTTACCTCTAATGGGTGGTTTCTCTCTCAATTGGATGTTTTAAATCTTGAAAACAAAGAAATTCAATGAGGTCTTGCAAAGCAAGATTGAGGAATCAATTAAGAAACAAGAATTTAAGAAATCAAGAGTGTTACCTTAGATTTTTGATGAAAAAGTGAGTGTTTGGCGAAGAACTTTGAGATAAAAGTTTGGGAGAAAAAGTTACGTAAAATTTTGGTTTTAAGAAAATCACTACTTTTTGTTAATCCTTTTTATTAATCCTCCTTTTAATTGCCCAATTAAAACTCTTTTAAAACAATCCTAAATGAGAGGAAAATCCGATATTAAAGTTTTGTAAAATAGCTCCTTAAAAATTCTAAGATTTGACCTTTTTTCAAAATAGTCATTAAAAATAGTTTTCAACCTTTACATTTTGGTCACTAGCCAAAATGTCCAATTTTCAAATTCCATTTTCCAAAATTGACTTTACCAAAAATATCCATATATTAAATAATGATTTTTAGATATTTTTCCCATATTTTTCTCGGGCCAAAATTATTTATTCCGATTTTAATCCTGAATCTGACTCAAATCTCTAATCTCGGTCCACCGGACCGTCTAAACCACTAGGAAAACTCCTAGGCCCAAAACCGAGGCGTTACAGAATACGAGGTTCACGATGAAACATTCCTCAAGTACCATCTGAGGTTGAAAAGTTACAACGAATGCATACACTCACATTTTATTTCACAAATAACTACTTTATTCTTCACAAGGCAAATTCCTGTTAGACAAATTCTATATAATACATGATTGTTAGCGAAGTTTACCCAATATTCTATAATAAAAATCCAGAGGAGACAACACTAGGGCATATGCTTTAGGAAGACTAGTAGCGGCGCTTGAAATCCAAAGACAGGGCAAACTGTTAATGGAGTACCGAGAGCACCCTACATTCATAGAGGAACATCAAGTATGCCAACTCGATATAGGCGACACTTAGATGACTCTAATCGTCTATTTATCAAATCAAGGGCATTACCAGAAGACAAAGCTCAGCAACTCAAGAAAATGCGGCGGGTAGCTTAGTACGCCTTATCAATGATGTCTTATATAAGAGAGGCTTCACACAACCTCTATTGTGATGCTTGGGACCCAAGGAAGCCAGTTACGTATTAAGGGAAATCCATGATAGAATAGGTGAACACCACCTCAGATCACATTCGTTGGCACAAAAGGCCATAAGGCAGGGTTCATATTGGCCTACAATGCAAAGGGATGCTAAAGAGCTGGTAACTAAGTGCGTACCATGCCAAGAGTTCACCTCAATCCCAAGGCAACCGACGGAGCTACTCAAGTCTATAATGAGCTTGTGGCTATTCACAATCTGGGACATTGACATCTTAGGCCCATTTCCAATGGTAGTAGGTCAGAAGAAATATTTGGAAGTCACTGTGGACTACAGTACAAAGTTGATAGAAGCAGAACCACTTGCAACGATCATAGAGAAAAAAATATAGAGATTTTTGTAGAAGTCTATTGTCTATAGGTTTGGCATTCCCAAAATCATCATCACAGATAATGGAACTCAATTCCAGAAGCAATTCAAAAAATTCTACGAAGACCTCTACATCGTGTTGGCCCGAAGTTTTGTTAAATATCCACAAATGAGCAGTCAAGTTAAAGATGTTAATAAGAAGATCATGTCTGCACTCAAAAAAGGTCAGAGATACGCAAAGAGTTTGGGTGGATGAACTACCAGGGATATTATAGGTATTGCAGATAACCTCCCAAATCGGTGCAGGTAAAATATGCTATAAGATAAGCTTGTAGTATCATCATACTATCTGAATTTCTCTAAAATATATAAAGATACTTGTAAGCATGTAAGGAAATTCAGATGGTTATTTGAGGTGTACAAGTTGGCAGAGTTGGATGGGAAGGAAGCTCCTAGAACGTGAAATGCTAGACATTTAAGGAATTTTTATATTTAAGGTGCATCTTTGAAAACAAGGCCTGTAAGACTCAAACTATGTTATGTATATGATGAATTCCCTGAAATCTGTGAAAAAAATGATAGGATCGCCAAAATAGGGTTTGCTAGTCGCTTCTATGTAAGTGTCCATAGTAAAATGATCGATCACTAAAGTATGGTCCGCTAGCCTCTTCCAAGTAAGCATGCATAGTAAAGTGACCGATCGCCAAAGTAAGGTTCGCTAGCCGTTTCCAAGTAAGCATGCATAGTAAAGCGACCAATTACTAAAGTAGGGTTCACTAGCTGGTTCCAAGTAAACGTGCATAGTAAAGCGACTGATCTCTAAAGTAGGGTTCGCTAGCTGCTTTCATGTAAGCACACATAGTAAAGCGACTGATCGCCAAAGTAGGGTTCGCTAGCCCTTTCCAAGTAAGTGTGCATAGTAAAGCAACCGATCTCCAAATTAAGGTCCACTAGCCCATAGTAAAGCAACCGATCGCCAAAGTAAGGTTCGCTAGCTGCTTTCAAGTAAGCATGCATAGTAAAGCGACTGATCGCCAAAGTAAGATTTATTAGCTTCTTCCAAGTAAGCCTGCATAGTAAAGAGACCGATCACCAAATTAAGGTTCACTAGCTGCTTCCAAGTAATTATGTATAGTTAAGCGACCAATAGCCAGAGTAAAGGTTATAAAATTGTACAAGCGCTTGCCACTCCTAAATAAGGGAGCATACGGAATCTATAAACAATTAGTGTGCTTAGAAAATATGATATTTGTGATATGAAAAATATACATGCGAAGGTAATTGTTCTACATATCCAAAGTAAGCAAAGAAAGAAATGTAAACATATATCATCATTCAATCAGTTTTGTTATAAAGTTAATCACCACAAATTAATTATCAAAATTCCTCTAATCATCTCTATTTATTAATCAAGAGGGCAATAACCTATAGTTCACATCCCTTCAAAAAGTCAACAACAAAACAACCAAACAATATGAAACCAAACAAAAAAGATATTAATTTTTCGACATTTGTTGTTTACTCACCGCGAGCGTAAGCGAACAAAAAGAAAGCAATCCATATAACCAGGGGAAACAATCTATAGATTCACATCTTCAATCAGTGTGATTGCAAGCCTCAAACAAGGAGTCGCACGTCGAAAATAAACCTAAAACAAGTAAGATTGTCCTCAAGGTACGCTCCTTGCTAGAGGTTGACAACCCCAAGAACCACCGACTAAATGACCAAGAATGAAATTTGAACAACTCACCCTCAAAGAAATAGAACACAATCACAAACCTCAAATAAGGAGTCACACCTTGAAAAGAAACTCAACAAAAGTGACCAGTGTGAAAATATCACACTAAAAGTGCAAGCAATAGTATCGATACAAGAATAGAGACAGGGAAATCCTGTCTGAATATCGATCCACGAGGATGTTGTATTCAGTTTAAGGGTTATGTAGCCACAAGTAATTCTATAAAAGTGGAAATTGTAATTGCAATAGTGGTAGCAATAACTAAATATATAAAGGAAAGAGAAATATAGAATAAAGCATGGATCTCCTTGGTTTAGCTCGATAGAAAGATCAAGTACACCTCAAGGAAGTTCGATGGCTCATCTAGCAAATTGTAACCCCCTCGACCCGGCCTAGTCGCAAGACCGAATTGAGCAAGCTATATTAGTTTTACCGAGGTAAACCATTAAGAAAGAACCTGAAACACGACCATTTTTTTCTTTTATCTCGTCTAAATGCAAAATCATTAACCTATATATTCATACTGACATTAAGTGAAAACACAACTCAACCATGCATCGATTTGACATCCAATTGGCTCAATTGCAAATTAGGGACCAAATTGTAATTTGATCAAACTACGGGGATTTAGCACGTTTTTAAGTTACCAACCTTTAATTAAGCAGGTTTCATGTTCTCATGTCAAGAATCAGCTCGATATGAACATTCAAACTCATTAAATTGCATCCATAACATTTAGGGACCAAAATGCAAGAAAACAAAACTCCACATCCATGACATTAACTGAATTAATAGACAACCGTACCGATACGTGTGCCACCATATCGATACGGTGTCTTACACAAGCATGTACTATTTCAATACACTGTAACTCGTTTTGGTACGCCTAGCTGGCAGTTCGAAAATGTTTTACAACCGTACCGGTACGGTAGTGTTTCCGTAAGCGAGTTTTGTCCCAAAAAGCATATTCTAGTAAAGAAAATCCATACCAAAACACCCAAGCCCGTATCGAAACACCATGCTTATCTTTTCCTATCCGTACCCACATAAGCCCATATCGAAACAACATTCTTGATTTTGCCAAACCGTACCGATTCGGTCCCCCGCGTATCGATATGCCTGGGCCTGCAATGTCACATTTAGCTGGTTTAACAAGCTCTTAGTCTATCCAAAACACCCTAACATGCTTCTAACATACATCCAACATATTCAGGATACATTTAGCTGATATTCATGGCATTTTGTAACAAACGTAAATCTATAGGCATGCAACCTAGAAAACCATTCAAGTAAAACATGAAACTCCAAACTATCACCAAAAACAAGCCATAAAGGCCATTTACAACTTTAGAGCAATCAAACTAACTAGCTCAAACATGGAGTTTATCAAAACATCTCCCCAAAACCAAGACAAGTACCCCATTGCCTTTATTACTTATAGTCTAGTCCAACATACTTTGGTAAACAAGTCTTGCTAGGATCCCTTGCTCATTGCTGCCTCCAAAGCTCTCAAATCTCTGCATTGATGGACAAAAAGAGCGTAAGCACACACGGCTTAGTGAGGAGCGCTCACAAACAAAACACCATCAATGCATTTAAAACCATCTCTCAACAATACATTGAAACTTATTTCAAACAATCTTTAAAACATTATCATGCCTTTAAAACCATGTACTTAAAATCTTTAAAACCAGCATATTGACCATATGCGTCATGTATCATTAAACAACAGCAAGTCCCATTGCTCAACCTCAATTTAATCCTTCTCATGCATAACTACCATATGCAAAGCTTAAAGAGTAAACATGTATAAATCACATCGTACAACATAAACCTTTCAATGATACATTAACAATTATATTGGCTTACAAGTGATCATTAAACAAGTCCATTAACAAAGAGTTCATCGGATACACGGATTCAACAAGTGTTCAACTAACAATTTAACCCATCTCAACCGGAATAGCGATACAATAACAATCGTGGTACATTACCAACCGGGTACACCTTTCAACCCACGGGGACACCAACCCCAATCATCGGTTAGACGCTTAATCCACTAACGGGAGTCTACGGTACTGTTTAACCCCTATACCGTTAGCGTACTCGGATGGAGTTTTCGATACATAGATATAAACCCCTCAACATCCAAGGCGACTTATTATAGTGCACTCAATCCTATGGCCAGCCAACTATATTCGATAACCATTTTAAAACCACATCACTTGCCAATATAATTAACCATTTAACATTTACCTCACTATTTTTAACAAGCATTAACCAACCTATTTTTCCAAAGTAACAACCATGCTTTAAATCACAAGTATAACCTATACTTACAAGGATCACTTACCATGTGTATCATTTAGCATTTCATGCTTATAAACAGTATATCAAACACTTTAAATCATGCTTAAACAATAGGTAACATGTAAATCAAAACAAGTATATAAAACCATTTAACACTAGCATGACCGAGATCCATTTTTACTTACTTTCGAGTTTAAACCAGCGTATCAAGCTAAGTTTAAACTCCCATAAACTATGTTAAAACATTCCAAAGCTGGAATCCACGTTCTCACTCACCGATACGCGAAGCCTTGATTTGTCGATGCGAAATCAAGCGTCCGAAGCCTCCAATGCCACACTGCTTGCTTCCAAAACAACCTCCCCTGTTTAAACCACATAAAAACAAAGGATTAATGCATCTCCATGCATTTACAGCACTGCAACAACCGATCCTCACGGATTCTTGCATTCACCTCACAATTACCCAACCACAACAACCGAAAACTTCAGCTAATCCTTTCCAAACACAACCCAACTACAACCTAACAATATAACACCACTTTTATCAACACTTAACATCTAGAAACAGAATCAAATTAACCTAAAACCTTCAACAAACACAGCCACCATCACACCTCAAAAACACAAATCTAGCAACCTAAACAATTAGAGATTTAAGAGTTTCGGGATTCCATTGATAAAATCGACGTCTCAACATCATTACACATCCAAAATATGTTCAAAAACAATTCATAACACTAGAAATCAGATTCAATTCGAATATTTCATCATTTCATCAATTTTACCCAATTAAATCTATATAAAAACATAAAATCAGATTATAAACCATGAATCAAGGATCAAATACTTGGAAACATCAATAAAGAACCATTTAATAGAAGAGATCACGACCTTACCCCTGTTATGTGATTTCTCCCTTAATTTGCTTGTTTAAAGCTAAGAAAATATAATATTTCAATGAGATTTTGTAAAACAAAGTTAAAAAATCAAGTTAGAATCAATAATCTGAGTGAAAAGATTATCTCACCTCTAGATTTTGATGAAATTCTGAGTGTTTGGCAGAAAAGAAGTTGAGAGGAAAGGTTTAGGAAAAAGTTACATAAATTTTCTTTAAAAGCAAATAACTAACTTAGATATTTTAATCTCTCTTAAACCATATTTAAAACACATGTTTAAAATGATTAAATTGAGGGAGAAACCACAAGCAAAAACTTGGTAATTTAGCTCCTTAAGGATTCTAAGAATTTGACCCTTTTCATTTTAGTCACTTTAAAGTAGTTTTCAAAAATCACATTTTGGTCACTAACCAAAATGCCACATTTTCAAATTCCATTTTCCAACATGATTTTTAACTATTTTTCTGCATTTTTATCATATAAAAAAATATACGGTCCTGAATCCAACTCGAATCTCGATCCTTCGAACCGTCTAATAAACCTAAAAGCTGCTAGGCCCAAAACCGCGGCGTTACAACTCTCCCCCACTTAAGAAATTTCGTCCTCAAAATTTACCTAGAGGAAACAGATGCAGAAACTGCTCCAGCATCTCCGACTTGCATTCCTACGTGGCCTCCTCAACACCGCAGTGCCTTTACAACACCTTCACAAGCTCAATCGTCTTGCCACGCAAAAACTTACTGCTTGTATCACGAACCTCTACTGGTTCTTCATCATAAGATAGGTCCAGCCTCAACTCAATATCTTCCATTGGCATAACATGCGAGGGATCCGACTGATACCTCTGTAACATCGAAACATGAAACACATCATGTATTTTCTCCAGCTCGGGAGGCAACCTCAACCGATACGCAACAAGACCCACACGCTCAACAACCTCATACGGTCCAATAAACCTCAGGCTAAGCTGTCCTTTCCGCCCAAAACGCATCACATTCTTCCAAGGTGATACCTTCAAAAACACTCGATCACCAACAGCGTGCTCTATATCTCTACGCCTCAAATTTGCGTAGGATTTCTAACGGTCCGAAGCCGCTTTCAAGCGCTCACATATCAACTTTACTTTCTCATTCATGCTTTTTAAAACATCAGGCAAGGAAAGATGCTTCTCCCAACCTCAGCCCAACACACGGGCGTACGACACCTCCTTCCATACAACGCCTTATACGGTGCCATCTGTATACTAGCTTGGTAACTGTTATTATAAGCAAACTCCACCAATGGCAGTTGCTTCTCCCACGTTCCCTGGAACTCAATAATGCAGCACCTCAACATATCCTCGAGAACCTGAATCACACGCTCCGACTGACCATCTATACAAAGTGCTGAAATTCAGTCTTGTCCCCGAAACACGATGCAAGCACATCCAAAACCTTGTCGTGAAACGCAGATCTCTATCTAAAACTATGGATTTAGGCAAACCATGCAAACGCACAACCTCGGAGATGTATAGATCAGCCAACCTATCTAAGGTATACATAGTATGCACTACCACAAAATACGCACACTTCGTAAATCGATCAACAATCACCCAAATGGAATCTTTCTTGGTCGGTGTCAAAGGCAATCTAGACTCAAAATCCATGGTGATCCTTTACCACTTCCATTATGGTATCCTCAACGGTTGCAACAACTCGGAAGGAAACTGATGCTCAGCCTTAACCCGCTGACATACCATGCAACAACAAAAAAAATCAGCCATAACTTTCTTCAGCCCAACCCAATAGTACTCTTCCTTCAAATAATACATCTTAGTACTACCGGGATGCATAACAAAAGGACTAGCATGAGCTTCGGTCAGAATGGTACGCCTCAACTCTTCATCTTCAAGCACCACAATTTGACCTTTAAAACACAACACTCCATCGTCATTGAAATGAAAATCCGTAGGATTTCCATCCATGATATCCTTCACATGCGGCACCAAACTTTCATCATGCGGTTGCCTCTCCTTGATCAACTGCGACAAGGACAGTTTCACTTGCAACTCAGCCAACAAACCACAGTCACCCGTCAGACTCAAACGAGCAAACATAGCTCTCAACTCCACAGTTTCACTTGCTTTCCTACTCAAAGCATCTGCCACAATGTTGGCTTTTCCCGGATGATATTCCATGGTCAACTCATAATCCTTAAGCAACTCAAGCCATCCCCGTTGCCTAAGATTTAGCTTATTCTAGGACATCAAATACTTCAAGCTCTTATGATCCGTATAAACCACACACTTCTCGCTATAAGGGTAGTGCCTCCAGATTTTTAAGGCAAACACAACCGCGGCATGCTCAAGATCATGAGTAGGGTAATTACGCTCATGCACCTTCAACTGCCTGGATGCATACGTAACTACCTTACTTTCTTGCATCAACATGCAACCAAGCCCAATATATGACACATCACTATAAACAACAAACTCTTTTCCCGATTTAGGTTGAACCAAGACTGGAGCTTGCGTCAAAGATTCTTTCAACCTTTCAAAAGCTTGTTGTCTATCCTCCATCCACTGAAACAGAACATTCTTCTGCAACAACTTGGTTAAGGGAGCAGGGAAACTGGAGAACCCTTCCATAAACCTACGGTAATAACCAGCCAAACCAAGAAAACTTCGGACTTCTGTTATTGACTTAGGCACCTTCCAACTCATCATAGCCTCAACCTTATGCAGATCAACACGAATTCCCTCTGCCGATACAACATGCCTAAGGAAAATAACCTCCATAAGCCAAAACTTGCACTTGCTTAACTTGGCATACAGCTGATTATCCAACAACGTCTGAAGCGCAATCCACAAATGTCTATCATGATCCTCCTCAATACGAGAGTACACTAGGATATCATCGATAAACACCACCACAAAACTAATCCAAAAACTCATGGAACACCCAATTCATCATGTCCATAACAGTATCCGGTGCGTTGGTCAAGCCAAACGGCATCACAAGAAACTCATAATGCTCATACCTCATACGAAAAGCTATCTTGGGTACATCCATATCCTTCACCTTCAAATGGTAGTACCCAGACCTCAAATCTATCTTAGAAAACATCGAAGCACCCGTGAACTGATCAAACAGATCATCTATCCGCGGCAACGGATACTTATTCTTTATTGTCAACTTTTTCAACTATCGATAATCTATACACATTCACAGCAGACCACCATTCTTCTTCACAAACAACACTGATGCACCCCACGGTGAAATACGTGGTCTAATGAACCCACGATCAATTAAATCCTACAATTACGTCTTCAACTCCTTTGGGGCCATGCGGTATGGAGCAATAGACACTGGTGCCGTATCTGCATAGGTTTTAATACCAAACTGTACCTCACGGTTAGGTGGCAACCCTATCAATTCTTCTAAAAAAACACACGAAAACTCACATACGGTGCAAATACCCTGCACCCTCAACTCCTTTGAACTAGGATTCATCACATAGGCCAAGAAAGCCTGACATCCGGAACCCAAAATCCAACTCGCTTCCAAAGCTGACACAGCATTAGACAAGAACTTGGCATTCTCGCCAACAACCACCACTTTGAAATCATCCGACAACCTCAAAAATATCTATTTGGTTTCAAAATCCACCATGGCTCGATGCTCGGTCAACCAACCATGCCCAAAATAACATCAAATCCATGGAATGGCAACTCCATCAGATCCACAGCAAAAACATGGACTTGAGCCAACAACGGGCACCTACGATACAACTTTCTAACTACAACTGTCTCCCCAAGAGAAATGGTCACTTTAACACCCACATTTAGAATTTCAACATGTATATCAAGCAACTGGGCATGCTCACACAATATGTATGAATGAGTAGAACCATAATCAACCAACGAATACAACGACAAGGATTGTAAAGAGAAAGTACCTGCAATCACATCAATGTCATTACGACCCTTGTGGTGCACATACACCCTAGCCGGTCCACCTCCCCCAGACTGGATAGCAACGGTATGAGCCACAGTCTACTGCCCACCATCTCGATACTGAAATGGCCCACGGCCACAACCACGGCCTCATTGCAGATCAGCAACAAGTGTAGCACCCTTCCCACCTCGGGCCAACAACGGACAATCACGCATCTGATGGTCTCCAGACCCACAACTCCAACAAGCATTGGCCACAACAGGCGCAGGTACTTGATCCTCCCTGGCCAGACACGAACAATCTTGCCTCAGATGATCTCGGGATCCATAAACCCAACAGGTATTAAACGGTGCTCTAACCTGGGCACCCTGCCCTTGGGCTCCACGTCCCACAACACCTCCACCATGCTTCAGCTTTGAGTGAAACCTCCTGTCACGGTGTCTCTTAGCCTGACCACCGTTAGAACTAGAATTAGCTGCTCTCTTACCCGAGATAAAGCCTCATGACCTAGAAGCCAAACCAAGATTTTACTCCATATCCTTGGCCCACGAAACCAACACATCAAAATCGGTGTAATCAGCAGCAAGCATGTATGTCTTAACCTCCTACACGAGCCCATAACAAAAATGATCACATCACTGGCACTCGTTAGTGACCAACTTAGGTGCGTACTAGGTCAGCCTCACAAACTACACCTCACACTCTGCCACAGACATACTGCCCTGCACCAAAGCCATGAACTCTCGCTTTCTATCGTCCTGATATTGGACTCCCAGATACTTCTTCCGAAAAGCACCACAGAAGAACTCCCAGGTCACATCATCGGTCATCATACCAGAAATCGTGGTAGTCTACCATGTATAGGCATCACCTTGTAATAGGGAAATAACACAACCCGGCTTACGGGCATCGGTACACCCCATCTGTCCTAGTATCATCTCAGTACTGCCAACCAACCCTCTGAAGCCTGAGGCGACAAGCCTCAAAACTCAACTCTGCCCAAACTACGTAGACGCTCTAATGGCAAACCCTGCCTAACTACTGGTGGTGCCAGAACATGAACACCTGCAACTACTACTGAAAAGCACCGGTCATGGCCTGAATCAGCGATGCCGTATCACCATCCCTGACCTAGCTAGGTAGGTGGTACTTGCTCCACTCCCTTAGGTGGAATAGGTAGGGGCGGTGGCAACCCTCTAGGAGGTACAATATCTCCCTTAACATCTGGCCTAGTGGCAGCAATAATCGTACCAGATCGTAACTCTTTCCTTGGTCCCATCATGCTAAAATACATCTAAGGCATGATAATCTTTTCAAAACAAAATAGTCAGGCCAGCTTCAAGCAAGGATCCAAGCCTGAATCGAGCGAGCATAGAAAGCATTAGATAACCACTCATAATCACATTACAACAATCAAACCAACTCCGTGCATATTACAATCACCATGCATAGAAAACATCAGATAACCACTCAAAATCACATTACAACAGTCAAACCAACTCCCAATTATCGCAAACCTAGCTCTGATACCACCAAATGTAACCCCCTCGACCTGGCCTAGTCTCAATACCGAATCGAGCGAGCTACATTAGGTTTACCGAGGTAAACCATTAAGAAAGAACTCGAAACGTGACCATTTTTTCCTTTATCTTGTCTAAATGCAAAATCATTAACCTATATGTTCATACTAACATCAGGTGAAAACACAACTCAACGGGGTGTCGATTTGACATCTAATTGGCTCATTTGCAAATTAGGGACCAAATTGCAATTTGATCAAACTACGGGATTTAGCATATTTTTAAGTTACCAACCTTTAATTAAGCAGGTTTCATGTTCTCAAGTTAAAAATTAGCTTAATTCGAACATTCAAATTCATTTAATTGCATCCATTACATTTAGGGACCAAAATACAAGAAAACAAAACTCCACTTCCATGACATTAACTGAACTAATAGACAACCATACCGATACGCGTGCCACTGTATCAATACGGTGACTTACACAAGCCTATACTATTTTGATACACTGTAACCTATTTCGGTACGCCTAGCTAGTAGTTCGAAGATGTTTGACAATCGTACCGGTACGGTATGGTAGTGTTTCAGTACGCGAGTTTTGTCCCAAAAAGTAGATTCCAGTAAAGGAAATCCGTACCAAAACACCCAAGCTCATACCGAAACACCATGCTTATCTTTGCCTATTCGTACTGATACACACAAGCCTATATCGAAACAATATTCTTGATTTTGCCTAACCGTACCGATACGGTCCCCAGCGTATCGGTATGTCTGGGCCTGTAATGTTATATTTAGCTGGTTTAACAAGCTCTTAGTCTATCCAAAATACCCTAACATGCTTCTAACATACATCCAACATATTCAGGATACAATTCACATCATAGTATCACAAATTCAACATCAATTCGTGGCATTTTGCAACAAACGTAAATCTATAGGCATGCAAACTAGAAAACCATTCAAGTAAAACATGAAACTTCAAACCATCACCAAAAACAAACCATAAAGGCCATTTACAACTTTAGAGCAATCAAAGTAACTTGCTCAAACAGGGAGTTTATCAAAACATCTCCCAAAAACCAAAACAAGTACCCCATTGCCTTTATTACTTATAGTCTAGTCTAACATACTTTGGTAAACAAGTCTTGCTATGACCCCTTACTCCTTTCTGCCTCTAAAGCTCTCAAATCTCTGCATTGATGGACAAAAAGAGTGTAAGCACACACGGCTTAGTGAGGAGCGCTCACAAACAAAACACCATCAATGCATTTAAAACCATCTCTCAACAATACATTGAAACTTATTTCAAAAAACCTTTAAAACATCACCATGCACTTAACATCTTTAAAACCAGCATATTGACCATATGCATCATGTATTATTAACCAACAGCAAGTTCCATTGCTCAACCTCAATTTAAGCCTTCTCATGCATAACTACCATATGCAAAGCTTAAAGAGTAAACATGTATAAATCACATCATACAACATAAACTTTTCAATGATACATTAACAATAATATTGGCTTACAAATGATCATTAAACAAGTCCATTAACAAAAGAGTTCATCGGATACACGGATTCAACAAGTGTTCAACCAACACTTCAAGCCATCTCAATCGGAATAGCGATACAATAACAATCGTTGTACATTACCAACCGGGTACACCTTTCAACCCATAGGGACACAAACCCCAATCATCGGTTAGACGCTTAATCCCCTAACGAGAGTCTACGGTACTGTTTAACCTCTCTACCATTAGGGTACTCGGATAGAGTTTTTGGTACCTGTTATAAACCCTTCAATATCCAAGGTGACTTATTATAGTGCACTCAATCCTATGGCCGGCTAACTATATCTAATAACCATTTTAAAACCACATTGCTTGCCAATATAATTAACCATTTAACATTTGCCTCACTGTTTTTTTAACAAGCATTAACCAACCCATTTTTCCAAAGCAACAACCATGGTATAACTCATACTTACAAGGATCACTCACCATGTGCATCCTTCATCATTTCATGCTTATAAATAGTATATCAAACACTTTAAATCATGCTTGAACAGTAGGTAACATATAAATCAAAACAAGTGCATAAAACCATTTAACACTAGCACGACCAAGAGAGAATATCCATTTTTACTTACTTTCGAGTTTAAACTAGATTATCAAGCTAAGTTTAAACTCCTATAAACCACCTTAAAACATTCCAAATCTAGAATCCACGTTCTCACTCATCGATATGCAAAGCCTTGATTTGTCGATGCGAAATCAAGCATCCAAAGCCTCCAATGCCACACCGCTTGCTTCAAAAAAAAACCTGCCCTGTTTAAACCACATAACAACGGAGGATTAATGCATCTCCATGCATTTACAACACTGCAACAACCGATCCTAACGGATTCTTGCATTCACCTCACAATTACCCAACCACAATAACCAAAAACTTCAACTAATCCTTTCCAAACACAACCCAGCCACAACCTAACAATCTAACACCACTTTTATCAATAGTTAACATCTAGAAACAGAATCAAATTAACCTAACACCTTCAGAAAACACACAGTCACCATAACACATCGAAAACGCAAATCTAGCAACCTAAATAATTAGAGATTCAAGAGTTCTGGGATTCCATTGATAAAATTGACTTCTCAACATCGTTACACATCCAAAATATGTTAAAAAACAATTTATAACACTGGGAATCAGATTCAATTCGAATATTTCATTATATCATCATTTTTACCCAATTAAATCTATATAAAAACATAAAATTAGATTATAAACCATAAATCAAGGATCAAATACTTGGGAATATCAATAAAGAACCATATAACAGAGGAGATCACAGACCTTACCCCTGTTATGTGATTTCTCCCTCAATTTGCTTGTTTAAAGCTAAGAAAACATAAGATTTCAATGAGATTTTGTTAAACAAAGTTAAAGAATCAAGTTATAATCAATAATCTGAGTGAAAAGATTCTCTCACCTATGGATTTTAATGAAATTCTGAGTGTTTGGCAAAAAAGAAGTTGAGAGAAAAGGTTTAGGAAAAAGTTACGTAAATTTTCTTTAAAAGCAAATAACTAACATAGATATTTTAATCCCTCTTAAACCACCTTTAAAACACATGTTTAAAATGATTAAATTGAAGGGAGAAACCACCAGAAAAAGCTTGGTAATTTAGCCCCTTAAGGATTCTAAGGATTTGACCCTTTTCATTTTAGCCACTTTAAAACAGTTTTCAAAAATCGAATTTTGGTCACTAACCAAAATGCCACATTTCCAAATTCCATTTTCCAAAATTGATTCTACCAAAAACCAATATATATTAAAATATTATTTTTAACTACTTTTCCACATTTTTATCTTACCGGAAAATATACGGTTCTGAATTTGACTCGAATCTCTAACCCGGTCCACTAGACCGTCTAATAAACCTCAAAACCGCTAGGCCCAAAACTGTGGCGTTACACAAATAGAAAGTGAGCTTGGGTACTAGCTTCTATTTAATCTTCAACTATTGACTCAGGGAAATAGATCGGCTATAACTTTCGTCATTAGTCGGTACAATAACCCTTTGAACGAGGGGATCATCTCTCCTTGTATCCATTCAACTTTTGTTATAATACTTGTTAACCTAACTTGTCATTTCATCCGTCGATATCAGTGACTAGTTCAACACTCTCATACAAAACGTAAATCAGATCCAACATTTTAAGCTTAAGAAAAAGCTAGTAGAAATATATATAAACTAAAGAGCATGTTTCAACAAGTTCATAAAGCTCAAAAGTTTAAACCAGTGTTAATTAAGTATGAAATACAAAAAGTAATCTCCAGCAAACATCTAAAATAAAGAAGAGTTTAAGAAGATAACAAGGTATTCTCCTCGATCAGCACTTGATTCCTTTTCTCCTCAGATAATTCTACCTCACTTCACCTGGGATCTCCAGAAATGAGCTTAAGCCACCATGGATGGGTAGAGAAAGCTCGGAGTTTGAAGATAATATGAGAAAATGAAAAATACGTAACTCTCTCTCATCCTGAATTCGTCCTTTTATAGGCTAACCAAGAAAGGATATATGTCCTGCAAGTGATTTGCGTGACCCAGGGCCGTACAGAGTTTGTTACAACAAATAATATAGCTGGTAGGGTTATTGTTATCTTTTAGCATATTGGACAGCTAGCAGATACAATGTCGAACTGGCTACACTAGTGAGACTTCTACTGTAGGGACATTAGAAATACATCGAAAACAAGGCAAATTAGGAAGATCACTTGTAGGGACGTTAGAAAAATAAACTAATAAATGAGTTTATTAGTTGATACATGTACGCAAAATCAAAAACGTCATTGACTCTGTTTGGTTGTCAAGAAACTGCAGGAAAATGCAAGGAAACTCATAATCTCAAACCACGTGATCACGGTCAATTCTATTTGAAATCCAGTACAAAACTATTCAACTCAGCGAAAGCAAAAGATTATTAGAGAACTCACCTTGAGTTCGTAATAAGATATGGTGACAGTTCGGAGAGTTGGCGAGGGAGTTTCGGAAGAGCAAGACATGCTTTGACACGTGATTCGGCCGAAAAGATTCCAGTTGAGCGGCTGCGGAGAGGGCAAGGAACCGGCGGAAACGTTGGCGAATTGAATGCGAAAACGCGGAGAGTTGTAATGACTAAGCGAATTATAAAGAAGGGAGAACATGTGGAATCAAAGTCAAAGCAAAAGAAAATTGTAAGACATGAGGGAAGAGTAAAAAATGATGTCACAAAATATTAAAATAAATAATTTCCGATTTAATCCTTTAATACCGCTAAAGCGCCTATCAATTGTATTTTCGGTCATAATATTTTATGACGTTTGTAAATAATAATAAAAATATTATTATTATTATTATGAACCATTATTTTTAACAATAACATATTTAAATAGTACCATTATTATTATATAATGAATACTATTATGATAACGGATCGCTATTTGAATCCTTGTGGCCAACTCTAAACAGCTTGTTGCCTTTTAAAATTGAGCGAAAGGCAAATCCAAAAGAACTCATAATCTGCTAATTGTGGACGTGTCCGGCTGAGCCCAGATGTAGTACACAAACTTTTCTTTTTTCCTGATTTGAGTTGGATCAGTCTTGTGTCGGCTTGAAATCCATTTTATCATTTAAAAATATTCGAAAATATTGTTATGGTAATAGTTATATTGATTTATATTCGTTTATATTCACAAATAAACTCATGTAGCGATAGCCTTTGGCCAGATTTATTTTTCTAACGCATGTAGATGAGTGTTCCCCCTTAAAGCTACTTCTATTTAATTGCACTCACATTGAAATGCCTTTTATTTATACTTAATAAGATATACTAATATATATAACACATGATGGAGCAGGTGTAAGTCATCAAAAATCAGTGGAATGGTGCTAGATATTCTCTTAATCAAACAAACATATATATTAATGCGGAGTTAAAAAAACAACTATCCATCATGTATATTCAACCAATTTATCAATAATCAGAACAATTCAAAATTTATACATCGAATGCAAACAACAAAATTTTTAGAACAAAAGACCCTGCAACTGTTAAAAAAATTAAAATGAGGTGCATTTCAACTCCTAGGCGTTTACCCCTAAACTTAAGGATTGCATTATTCTAAATGCAAAAAGAAAAACAAAATGAAATGACAAAATGCAATGACAGAATGCAACGAGAAGATGTGGTTACAATGATGAATACAATTATATTAAAGCTAAATGCAATTACAATGACAATGAAAATGTTGTGACATTACAGAAAACAAAATGAATTTACACTATATGGATGCATGCCTACTAAAACTAAAAACAAACAATGAAATGACAAAATGCAATGACAGAATGCAACGAGAAGATGTGGTTACAATGATGAATACAATTATATTAAAGCTAAATGCAATTACAATGACAATGAAAATGTTGTGACATTACAGAAAACAAAATGAATTTACACTATATGGATGCATGCCTACTAAAACTAAAAACAAACTAACTCAGTTCTCGGGCTCTTAGGGGAGGACGAGGAGCGTCTCTTCTTCTTTTTTCTCGTTTTTTCTTCTTTGTGCTTCTTCTTGCTTTTTTCTTTGGACTTTGAGCACTTTCTCTTATTTTCTTTCTTTGGAAGAGGGGCAGGGGCCTCTTCTTCATGTTCAGCCTTCTTTTTTTTCTCGGGCTTCTCTTCTTCATCAGCATCATCGGTCGCATCCGCATTAATAAACAGTGGTGGTGCTTTATATAACACCACTGCAAGAGGGTTGGCCTCTTGTTCATCTTCTACAGTCAGCTTCTACTGGTCTCACAACAACTAGCTTCATCTTTGATCCCTCTGAGGTTACATCCACAATTTTTGATGCAACTGAAATGTTCTCAACAAAAAACTTTGTCAGTAGCGAACTTCTCATGAGAACTATCTTTCTCATCTTCATCAATGTCCTCAGCTAGGAGTTTATCACCAACAGCAGCAGTGGGTGTTGTGTTAACATTCGTAGGCATATTCAATTCAAAAAGATAATCCTTAATGATTTTGCTTGATCATTCTTCTTTTGGTGTATCACCAGCCTCACTTACATTATCAGGAGAGTTCATAGACTTTGATGGTACTTTTTTGTGCCAGCATCGGAGGAAAAATCATAACTACAGATGATGGGAGGAAACTCAGGAAATTCTGGTAATGCAACTAGAGTAATCATGTGCATGGCAACAAGTGCAGACTTGTGCCACATCTTCACATAGGCATAAAATAAATTTTGTGCCAAATCCAATGTTTGCATTGTGGCTGCAACTTTTCCCAGTGTACTCTCACCGCCTCTAGAGTTTGTCCTTTATAGTCAGAACTTTCTTCCAGACTTCATCACTTGTTGGGACATTCTCTGTTGTAGTGTCCATCTTTGCCTTGCCTTTCTTCTGCCCTTGTTGCAGTGGCCAGTCTTGGTGTAGGAACCTATAAAGTTCTTGCCATGCTCTCAATGGCAACCTTGTTGATTGGCCCTTTGTTGGCTATTCTTTCCTCATTTTGCAGAGGTGTTACTCCCTTTAATGCACGAAGCTATATTATCAATGAAGAAAATGCCAAAATGTCATTCTTCCACTCAGCAAAACCCTTGATCTCCTTGGGGATGATTGCGCCCTTCCCTTAATGATAGAATGTATCAGACACATTCTATCAAGGGAGACAGTCGTGCTATAGGTTGAAGTCAATAACCTAGAGTTGATGAACTAAAACCAGATCTTGGCAAGTAACCCAACATTGGTCCCCGACCATAATGCTCCCGTAATGTATAAATCTTCAACTAAAAGATTTAGTTTTTCATTAGTAATCTCAGCCACAAATAATGCATGCTCATCCACACTCACAATAGTTTTTAATAACTTGTTAATGGTAGCAGCACTCTAAGGAATAGAGTTTTCCCTCACAAAAACTAGTTTTAATGAAGGCTCATACAAATTACCATTTAGCAGGGCTACTAGGGCTTGGGTCCCTGTTTTGGGCGGGGCATCAAGTACATAGATTTATGGTTGGAATCAAATATGTAGTAGTTACAGACAAAAGTATTCGGTTATTGGTGAAAAAAAATCAATATACTTCTAATGTCGAATCAGGATCAACTAGGATAGAAATAAAGCATTGGGTCGAACTCTTCTTTGGTGTCAGGATAATAACTATGAATAGTCATCGACTCCCCAGAACCTTACCAAGAAAGCATTTTAGTTGCAAGGATGAGTGAAAATGGTATTCTATTTATGAAGCGTGATAGTGTTGCAGATGTATTTTCCAGGTTTCTCCATGGAAGAAAGCTCAATCCCTTGTTCTGGGTAAATGCCTCACTTTTGGTTATGCTTATTAAAAAGCTCATCCACAATCTTTATTTGAAACACCTCATACTCAGGATTTTCTTCTTGAGCAACAGGGTCCACAGATAGAGGGTTTGATTCTGAGCTTGGAACATCTTGCACATGAGGTTTCATTGAAATTTTTTTGGCTGCTCTGGCCTTGGCCTTGATATATTTAGAAAGAAGATGAAAAGAAGAGATTTTGGAAGAGAAAAATATGAACTTTGAAGCTTCAAAACTCAGAGAAATCAAAAAATTTTGTAAGTGGTCAGTGAAATTCAGAGTTTCTTAATAAAGAAAAAGAAAAGATGGAAATGAATAGACATAATTGGTAGCGTCTGATGCATGAGAATAGATGGTCTGATCTTGGCGTAATAATCACACATGTTCGTTGCATTTCCCGCGCTCTAAGATGAAAGGCTCTGATTTTAGGGATTAACCAGTGTAATTGAATTCCCCTATTTGCCCCTAAATATCATGCATATCTTATGATCCTCCTTGTCATACAAGTTGTTAGAGATGAAGATTCCTTGACCAACAAAAGGGAGATTATTCTACACAAAATGAAATAAAGAAACTTAGAAGAAAATAAGGAAAATAAATCTAAATCTAATAAAGCATTTAAAAAAAAAAATCGACCAATTTGATGGTCTTTATATTCTCATGATCAAAGTCACCAAAATAGAGTTTTAATCTTTGGCCATTGACTTTGAATGTAATTCCCCTTTTTGTATCTTTGATTGTGACTACACCGTGTGGAAATACTTCCACAACTTTGAAAAGTTCAGACCGGCGTGATCGTAGTTTTCCTGGATGCAATTTCAGTCTAGAATTGAACAGCAAAACCAGCTGGTCGAATTTAAATTATCGCTTCAAAATGATGTTATCATGCCAACCCTTGGTTTTGTCCTTTTAAATAGAGGCATTTTTATATACGTTGTGGTTAATTTCTTCTAATTCAATAATTTCCAGCAATTGCTTCTTCCCCACTGCCTCATAATCAAGATTGACCTACTTGAGAGCCCACAAAGCCTTGTGTTCAAGCTCTACAAGCAAGTGATAAGATTTTCCAAAACAAGTTGATACAATGGCATTCTCAATAGAGTTCTGTATACAGTAAGGACAACCCACAATGCATCATCTAAGCGAGAGGGCCAATCTTTTCTAGTGGTATTAACCACTTTTTCCAAAATGTTTTTAATTTCCCGATTAGAAACCTCTGCTTGTCCATCAGACTAGGGATGATACATTGTGGCCAGTCTTTGATTTACTCCATATCATTTCAACGTAGCAATGGAAATGATTTTCATGATCACCGATCAATAATCTTGGTGTTCCAAAGCAAGTGAGTATATGCTTGTTGTAGACTCTCTAAGTGAATGCTGGCAAAAGGGGCAAAAAATATGTGTTGGAAAAATATAAAATAGTGCCAAGATGAGTCTTTTGCGTGCAAGTATACACGGTCTGCAAGTAATACAATAGTAAGCTGAGTATCGATCCCACAGAGATTGACTTGGAATTCAATTGCTTTGATTGTTACTTGCCTTGAGAAAAAGTTGTTTTGTTTTGAAGTTGGTTTTGGAAATAATTGAATAGAAAAAAGATAAAAATAAAGTAAAGACGTTGGCAAGGAAGGTGTTTTAATGAACGATGAGCGTTGGCAGGGAATGCCTGGTTTTCACGCTATTCATGTCGTGCTAGCCTTTAATAACAACCTGTCTTGGCATTGTTTGCCGAGCAGATTCAAAATTAGCAAAGCCTCTCTCGATGGTCATTGCCCTAAATTGATCATGTAAAAACCCCTATATCTCTATAGTGCATGCTTTTAAATAAACCAATTTGATTAAGATCCAATCTATACTCCTAAGGGGTAGATTTCACTCCCGAAGTAAGTTTATCTACTTGAACGACTTCTCTCGAAGCTTCTCTCTTCAGTATTCAACAACTTAATCGTTGCCACCCCAAGTCTGTTAAGATATTGAGGAGCAATAGGCCAACAACGCCAGCTCTCGCTTGGCATAGTATTTAGGAAATAGTAAAGTATGTCGAATAAATAAAACATTGCCAAGGCAAATTTATTATTAAAAACTAAAACATAAAATAGCGTTCAACGCAAACATCCCCCACCAACTATTGAATTAGTTCATGGTGAGGAATTTAACTGAAAAACCATAAAGGTTTTCAAAGTACATCATCATTAAAAAATAAAAATAACTAAACAAAGAGAATGGGCATGAAGGGGGTCTCTCGATGCAGCCCTTCAATGGCTCCAAGCCCTCGGTCTAGCTGGTCAAACCACGCAGCCTTCCTCTTTCGATCACACCCTCCAAGTTCATCCCAAAACCACTCCTCGAATGCTTGTTTGGTTGGTATTTAATTAGGCATGCAAGGAGGGCATAGGATGTGCCTTTGAGTTTGTATTTGAATGCGCAAGGGATAAGGGATGTGATCATCTTATCCAGATTTGAAGTGATAAGCTGATCAGTTTTTCACTAGGGCTGATGTCATATGTCGTCGATCCTTTGGCAGCCGAGCTTGGCATCATTCGATCCATCTGTGCTAGACAGACTTGACATCTTATTTTTTCGCCATCCTATTTTTTCAGAGTTTGATCAAATTCTATTTTTTTGCAACATGATCTGGTCCTATTTTTTCAGGCTGGCATTGCCAAGGGTTCTTGGCATGGCATCAAGTTCACTTCTCTGCCAACCGGTTCTTGACATTGTATGGTCTATCTATGCCAACAGAAATCGGCATTCTCTTTGGAATTCCTTCTTGTGTTGCTTTTTGAGCCAAATACTTGCCAAACCTACAAAATTGGCAACAAGACAACCATTCACACTGGCATAGACAGAATTCTAAACTCCTTATGCAAATGCAAGATTTTAACAACCTTATGCAACTAAATGTACCTAAAAACAAGCAAAAGCATTATAAGATTGGCATTAAAATAGTATTTTTGGAGAGGTAACACACCCCCAAACATAACTCATTGCTTGTCCTCAAGTAATGCAAACAAATAAAAACAAAAAACTGTGAAAATGTTACCTCGACAAAATTTTGGTTGCATGCCAGCATGTACTGGCAAGCAGAACTTGTCTCTATTTATGTCCTCAGTATCTCAGTGCAATAATGCCAAACAGGTAGTAATTCAAGTGCAACAATATAACTCTAGTCTAAGTTCATGAAGAGTGCATGATGTGTAGGCAATATGCATTGAGTATCCTTTTTCTCCCTTAGCCAATTTTACTACCTAAACTTAGATTCCTTTTATATCTTTTTTTCTTCTTTTTTTTCTTTTGCCAAGGGTTTCTATTGGCATTAATTTAAGCTTGCTACGTGACACTATTTAGTGTGAGAGATAAGAGGGAGCATACCACGAATCCCCACCTTAATCTAGACATCACTAGGCTTTCTCTTCAACTCATACCCTAAAGTTTTGGACTTGAGAACTAAGAGGGAGCAAACCACGAAGCCCCAAGTAGCTTATTATCCCTAAGGTAGAAGAGAGTTCTATTTTTTTTTAAATCTGAGCGTAGTTTCAAAAAGTCTAAGTTTGCTAAGGAACTAGATACATACTACGTGTTAAGTGTAAGTTCAATTCCCTAAACTAGAGATCAATTACCAAGCAAACCTGGCATAACTATTATGCTGGCATGACCTTGCAACTAAAGATTAAAATTTCTTTATTGGACAGACACCTAGATTAAATTAAACTTGCCTAACAAGTGTTAACATTCTTCAAAATTAAACCGAGGAAAAAAAAATTCTTTTATTTAGTGGTTCGGTATGCATCTATTCTAAATGACCTAGATGGCATAGAAACTGGCATGGCAGCTGAAATGTAAACATGAAATGCATGGCGTGGCATAAATGTGAGGAAATGCACACCCCCAAACCCAAGATGTGCATTGTCCTCAATGCATGAAAACAACACATATATATAAGAAAACATAAAAATAACATGCATGATCATGTAAATGCAATTGAATGACATGTAAAAGAGTTTAGAAAGATGAGGACTCCCCTTCGTAGACTTCTTCTCGTGTGGATTGGCTGGCATGGCATCATCACTGGCAGAGGGCTCGACAGGGAAATCTAGAAATGCTGTCACAAAACCACGGGACATTTTATTCAAGCATTCCTCTCATTTGTGTAGTGCCTTATTTTATCATTGAATTTCTCGGCTGCCTCTAACTTTCAGAGAATGATCTCCTGGCGATGGTAAATTTGAGACAGCACTGCCAGTGAACTGGCTGGCATGGTGGCTGGCACTGCCTTTGACACCTTTGGCTTTGGCGTAGGCACTTTTGCCTTCCCCTTGCCTTTGTCTTTTGGCTCGGTAGCGGTGAGGTTTCTCCAAATAGCAGCTATGATTGTTGTTCCCTTGATCCTTTGACCTTTATCTGTATCAAGCCTTGGTACACTATGGAGCATGCAAATGTTAGAAATTAACAAAGGAAAGAACAAACTACTATTACCTCTTGCTACACATTTATAATTTTCATCGATGATGAGCCTGCCAACGTTTATCTT
The DNA here is from genome assembly GCA_019671005.1 of Hibiscus mutabilis. Classification (NCBI taxonomy): domain Eukaryota; kingdom Viridiplantae; phylum Streptophyta; class Magnoliopsida; order Malvales; family Malvaceae; genus Hibiscus; species Hibiscus mutabilis. Next base: position 36,265,430 of record CM033713.1, on the reverse strand, counting down.
GCGCCTCATCATGATGGAGTGCAATAAAATCAGCATTTCTTCTGAGATGGTCTCATTGTGGGTTGTAGGCATCATATTGGCCTTTAAAAACTGATTCCATCCTCTCAGTTGATGTTTCAATGCCAATCGTTTCACCGTTCGGTGGCCCTTCGATGACACTGTCCATGCTTTGCCATGCTCACATGAATATGCCAACAACTTCTTTCTCTTGGCAGCATTCATCATATTGGCATACTCAAAATATTCATCCCCTGCACCATCCAAATCAAACATAGTGTTAATATATCCTTCATCAAAACATACACACGTAGCTCTAATCATCAAGAAGGGTGAATCTTTGGTCACAAGATGGACATAGAATTCTTGAACAATGGTGGCATCAAACTGGGTCAGCGTGTGGATAGAGTGTGGTCTGGCTGGCATGTCATCCTTGGAAAGGAGGTTTGTAGGGAACTCAAAAAATGATGCCAGTGTGTGGACAAACATGTCTTTACATGTTTTCTTCATGGCATGGTCCCTAACATGAACATACTGCCAAAGCATCAAGTTTCGCTCATTGGCTTTCTTTAATTTTTTGGAGGATGACCTTCTGGCGTTCATATATCTAGGAAAGCATTGCCAATGAACCAGATGGCATCAGAGTCTCGGGCACTGCCTTTGGCATCCTGGCCTTTGGCACAGACTCAACAACCTTTCTCCTCGGTAATGACTTACCTCCACAGGGCAGGAGTGATCGTTGTTCCCTTGAGCTCTTGAGCTTTATCTATATCAAACTTTGGCATGCTATGCTGCATGCAAATGTTAGAAATCAATAAAAGGAAACTTAAACTCCCATTTTCCTTACCGATGCCTTTATAAGTTTCATCAATAAAGATACGACCAATATTGATCTTGCGTCCCATGATGATTGAATGTAACAATGCCAGCCGCTTCACCGTCTGATGGCATTTTGATGACACAGTCCACTTAGTGATAAGTTCACAAAGTTCCTTCAACATCATCTTCCTCTTGGCATCGTCTAAGGCTTCCTCAAACTTGGTGTGTTCATCCTCTACAACAAGTTCATTATCCGCATTTTGTTCAATGACCCCATGCTAGTCCTTGCCTTGGCATTTTGCTTGGCAACAAAATCATGAATTCACTCAAAGGAACCTTTCAAAATAAAAAAGAAAATAAACGAAAAACTAAAAATTAAAAACTGAGATATCTTAAGTACTGAAAAAAATAATTCTCCTAAATTATTCACAATGATCAAACTGAGTTGGCAAAGAGTTACTGAATTTTTGCAATGAGAATGGTCTATTTGGCATTAGTTTGATTTTCTTCCTGGTAGTGCTAATGCTGTAGTCCTTCTATTTCTTTTGATGCCAAGGTGTATGTACCCTCAACCGGTTCCAGACTTGCCATAACATTCTTAGGTAAATCTTTAATTTCTGGCAGCACCATCTCTGGCATTATTGTCACGGCCAAATTTTCTTGCTTCAGCTCTTCATTCTCAGTCAATTGGCATCCACTTTTCCTTCCAGTAACAAGCCATTTGAGCACATCTCGCTTCATAGCATCAGTCCTGACCAGAATCGATCTTCTCTGTGGCTCAATTGTTTTGCCATCGCACTTATGTTTAATGGCACCAGCTTTTATTCCTTGGCAAGTCAATGCCAAGTTCACATCCAAAATGGATTCCATTGGCTCAACTGTATGGCATTTTTCAGGTTTATCTTCACACTTAAGAGATTTGTCAACATTAAAAGTGACATTTATTTTTCTTACCAATGCAGGGTTGGCAATTACTAGCTCCACTGGTTTTCCTGAGATGGTGTTGGTATCAGATTCAGACCTGGCATTGCTGGTGCTTGCTTCCCTTTTTCTCAACTTATTTGGTTTCTTCCACTGGCATTGATTTATTCGCATGGCAAACAATTGTCTCTTTTTCACATGTTAAAATCTTGACTTGGTTACCACTTAGGGGAGTGACAGCTTTGCCTTTTTGTTGAGCATCACCCGTATCACATGGCAGAATTTTTCAAGGTCTGGCATCAGATAGTGGTATGGCATCAGATTGTGGCTAGCATCATCAGCCTCTGCCTCTTCTTTCTCTACTTCCTTGGGTTCACCTGCTGGCATCGAGTTCTCTTCCTAGCAAATAATTGGCTGATTGTCGTTATCTTCTTGGTTTGAAACTTCATAAAATTGCCCTTCTACCCTGGCATCGAACTTGGCAACTAGCTTTGCCTCGATGTTGTTGTGTTCGGGATCCTTGCCCTCAAATTTTTCCTCACACTCTATTACCACTAATGAGTCCAATGTACCTATTGTGGAATACTCTTCATCAGTATAATCTATTGATTCAAATGTGTTAGGAAAAACTTGATACTCGTAATGTTGATTCTAAATTACTTGAGGAGCAGATGGAGGAACAAAATTGTCAGCTTGTTGATGTAGCATTGGCATGGCATTCTGATTGTTACCACTAACCGAAGCGTTTGCCACCTCTTGCTATCTTGATGGAAGCTCTATCTCGTTCTCTTGAGGCATGCCATTCACAGCATTGGCAAGCCTCCTGACTTGTTCTTCCAAGCCTCTCATAGAATCCATGGCTTCTTCATGTGCGTTTCCAATGTAATTTGTTTGCTCTTGAGGTAGATTGTTGTGCATCGACATTTCTGGAGGCAATTCTACCATGCCAAACGATCCGTTGGATCCATAAAGATCTATCGTTGATTTCTCATGAAGAATGCTGCCTTGGGATGGCATTTGTTTGAAGTGTGGTGGCGCAGCAAAGTTGTTAGATGCATAAAAATAATCGTCGTCTTGATTGTTCCAAAAAATATTTTGCTGCTGGTTCCATCATTGGTTGAAGTTGTAGAAAGAAGGGTTGTTCACATTACAGTGCCCTATGTAACAATAAGAATTAGGGTTGAAGGGGAAATTATCAAACGAGTGGCATGCTCTACAATAGGCACAAACAACGAGTGTTGCTTGTCTTTTGCTGAACTTGTTAGGCACTTGCATTGATGTAATCATGCTTTTCAGTTCAAAAATTTGTGCCGAGATTTTTGTATAGGCATCTTCTTCATGCGTTTCATATCATCTCTGCTCATGGACCACTCTTGGAGTTAGGTATTGGCAGTCATAAGTGGGAAAAATGTAGTCATCATCATACCATATGTGGCTGCCCATACTCTTCTTCATCTAACTGATAGTAGGGCGTGATATCATACCTCAGATGCGAGTTCATTGTCGGTGGATTAAAGTGCAAAACAAATTACATTTCAAGATTATTCTATGATGCAATAAAGCCAGTAGGGAGTCCTCGAAACCATGTGCGAGCTCTACCCTGCAAAGAATATGGAAACAATTGCATCCATAAGGCATTATCAGGAACCCCTTACTAGCTAAATAATGCACAAATTAAAATGAAAGATTGAAGATGCTCTCAAGCATCTTTGTGCGGTAACCCCGCATACTGCCATTGAAATTGAGCATTTGAAACATAACTGACTTCAACTTGAAATTCCCAGCCTGAATAGGAGGTCTAACAACTCTCAACTACAAATCGTCCAATTAGGGAACTACAACCTCGCAGATTGTTCTGTTCTGTTCTAGGCTGGTGGATGCAGTGGTGGGTTTCCAGGATCGTGGGGGAGTCCCTTGTTGTTGTTGGGATGTCTTGCCATCCCACTATGTTCTCTAATTCTTCTTCAAAAAGTTCTTTCAATTTCTAGATCTGGTACAAGTAGTGGTGTAGTTGCCCTTCTGGTAATGCAACACCAACAAAACTTAATAAAAACAAAATGGAAATAAGAAAAAGAAAACTATTAGAAATAACTACAATCTAAACAAAGAAAACAAAATTGCAAGCAGAAGCATAAGAACCACATAACGCCATCCCCAACAATGACGCCAAATCTTGATTGGTGTGAAAATGTCACACTAAAATTGCAAGCAACACCATTGATGCAAAAATAGAGACATGAAATCCTGTCTGAATATTGATCCCACGAGGATGATGTATTCGGTTTAAGTGTTATGTAGCCACAAGCAATTCTGTAAAAGTGGAAATTGTAATTGCAATGGTGGATGCAACAAACGAAATAAGCAAGGTTTAAATGATAAATTGTGGTAGCAATAACTAAATATATAAAGGAAATATAAATATAGAACAAAGCCTGGACCTCCTTGGTTTAGTTCGATAGAAAGATCAAGTACACCTCGAGGAAGTTCGATGGCTCATCTAGTAGATAAAAAATGAGCTTGGGTACCAGCTTCCATTTAATCTTCAACTATTGACTTAGGGAAATAGATCGGCTATAACTTTCGTCGTTAGTCGGTGAAATAACCCTTTGAACGAGAGGATCAACTCTCTTTATATCCATTCAACTTTCGTTGTAATACTCGTTAACCTGACTTGTCACTGCATTCGTCGATGTCAGTGACTAGTTCAACACTCTCATGTAAAGCGAAATTAGATCCAACAATTTAAGCTTAAGAAAAAGCTAGTAGAAATATATAAAAACTAAAAAAATGACACATGTCCTGCAGGTGATTTGCATGACCCAGGGCCGTACAGAGTTTGTTACAACAAATAATGCAGCTAGCAAGGTTTTCCTTATCTTTTAACAACTGGACAGCTACCAGATACAGTGTCGAACTGCTAGAGCGGTGAGACTTCTACTGCATGGACATTAGAAATACAACAACAATAAGGCAAAATAGGCAGAAATATATGAAATAAGAGCAACTGAGACTAAGTTAGATAACGCGCAGTAAATAGACATGATAATGTATAAATAGATGCAATATACACTGATGCGAGAACGATTAAATCTATAAATTTAGCAAAAAAATACATGCTCTTTAAAGAGCTATCAACGAGCAAAATTGTTTTCAAGGTGTGCCCCTTGTTAGATATTAGCAACCGCGAGTACACCAAGACAAGAGAAAACCCTTAAGGAAGGAAGAAAAGACAAAAGAAATGAACTACACAATCTTTTAGATAATCAATACCTTATTTATAAATATAGCACAAAGTTACACCGGCGGGAATATCAAAATTTTAGGAGGGAGCCTTCGTTGGACTACCCAAAAATGTTAAATTTTGAAGTTCAAAGTACACAAACCCCAAGAAAGCAACTTTAGCAGAAACAAAACATGTAATAAAACAATAAGATAAACTTTTAAATTCTCTAATAAAGTTCTCAAAACATTGATTGCTTCTAAACAAAATAATAATAACAAAAAACTATTAAGCCCCCCAAGAGGTGTCTGATGCCTCAGTACCATCTGCCACATAATCACCAACGGTATCATTAGGGTCATTTAGAGACGTCAGCAAACTTGGCTCAATCGTAGGAAGAATCACAACTTCCTTGTAATCCAAAATAATATTTTCCCAAGAGGAACTAGAAGGATTTCTCATATCAAAATCTATAGCCACCTCGCAAAGAGCGTTAAATACACGCCGGTAACGTCAAACGGACGACGCACTACTTGAAATTGAGAACAACAGCATCTTGCACCTTATCCATGCATGCGATCATCAAAGCAGAGATCACATCCACATCTGAATTCACTTTCTCACCTATCTCCACTCCATGAGTAGCTTTCAGCACGGTTATTTCATTTCTGTGAGTTTTCTTCAGTTCAGTCAACTTCCTTGAGAACCTAGCTATTTTCTCATCTGCTATATCCTTCACAAGCTCTAACTATTTTTTGAGATCCTAGATCTCGATTCTAAAGCTCTTCTCCACATTTGAATAAATCACCTTTTTCTTCTTAAGATGTCGAGTATAGTTATCTTCTATCTTAGAAATTTACTCAGAGTGTCTTCTTTTCAGCTCTTCCACTCGCGCTCACGTCTCTACCCCATACTTCTTCTTCAATTCCTCTAAATGAGTAGTATAGTCCCTCGCCTGCGAACGCAACTTCTCATTCTCCTCTACAAGTGCCCTCGTATTTCTCTCAATGTTGTACTAAACACAATACAACTCTTGAATAAGGCCTCAGCTCCCTTCAACAGTCCTCTTAATGTTGGCACAAGGAATAGAGGAAGCGAAGCTACTCATATATAACTCCGACAATCTTCCGAAGCAATTCCAAGATAAAGCCACCTTTATATGTTTGCAAGCCCCCTCTATGGGTAAAAGGCACTCCATCGAGCAAGAGATCTGACATCCTCACTAATAGAAGCACTAGAGGGTGGCGATACCAAATGAACTGTCATAACCATAAAAGATGCTGAGGTCTCAGCGAGCACAGCAGTAGTAGGCACACTCCTTACAACATAATGTACAATAATAGAATCCACAACATCTGATCCTGCAAAAATATAGAGAAATTAAAAACTATGAATCAAATAGAAAATTACTACCGTAAAAACAAGGACCTGAGGGAACAAAAAAGTAGGCAGAGGAGACGTCAATCTAAAAACCATAAATTACAACACTATCAGTTGAACACGCAAAAGGAGAGCTACTAATGGCAGCAGAACTGGATAATCCAATGGGCAAGAAAAAAACAAAAGAGATAGAATCAGATAAATCTATCCCCATGCTTGATACTAGAATTCTCCCCAACGCCTTATCTTGGCTAGCCATAAGACGTCTCCTCGAGCTATAAGTCCTGTTTTGACTCGTCATGCTCTATCTTGCTACTTCCAAGACATCTAATAAGGATGAACTCTTGGCTCTAGCATTTGAGACCTGTACAACCGAAATAATGGTAACACCAGTGATAAGTGTTTAAAAGTACTAATTTTCTTACCCTTTTTACTCATATTATTGTTAAACTTAGGCTCATATTAGTTGCATAATTAGCCATTCATGCATTAATCCATGTTTCCTTCCATCGTTGAGCTTGATTACATAACTCGGTAGTTTTTGTGGGAAAAGATGCTGCTTTGGTGTTTTGTGTGTATGTGCAAGATCACTTGCCAAAGCAAGGCTAGAGCTAGTTGCCAGGGCAATGCATGAAGGAGATGCCGAGCTAGTTGCCAGGGCAATGCATGAAGGAGACGCCGAGCCAGTTGCCAGGGCAATTGTCGACAAATAAAAAGGTGATATGGTAGTCAAAATTGATGACTAGACAAGCCCAAGATGACGTGGAGCAAAGCTAAATCCCAAAGGAATTTGATTTCCATGAAAGAAGAATTAAATTTCAAGAAGATAGGAGAAGTTCTAGAAGGAATATAATTATAATAAAGAATTATATTCTTTAAAGATAATTTAATTCCAACTTAACTTCCTCCTCAAAGAAGGACTTTGACCTAGCCATATAAATTAGAGGCCATGCTGTCAACTCCAAAGAGAGCAAGAAGAGAGAATTTTCGACAAGCATCTAGGGCAAGGAGGATTTCAACAAGCTTCATCCTTCATCTTTTTCTTTCTTGTTCAATTAGGTTCATGCTAGGGATTATTTATCTTGTGTTTCTTTGGAACCTAGCCATGAACTAAATCTATTTGGCTAAGGTTATTGTGTCTTGTGGTTGTGAGAAACTATTGGATTTTGTTTAGGTAATAAGAGTTTACACTTTTCTATTCAAGGTTTATTCATTATTGGTTCTTATTCTTGTTTGCGAGTGAATTGGGAGAGGATCTCGTAACTTCATCTATTTATCTAATATCGGGGGAGTTAGATTCAAGAAACGAATGAATATGATCTTTATTCAATCTATTGATGGTGAAGATTAATCCGGCTTAGGAATAAGCTAAGGATTTCAACGGCTAATAGGAGCACAAGATTTGTTGTTGTTCACCCTTGATTCACGCAGGGATGTATTATCAAGGCATGCACAAGTAGCTAGAGTTTCAACTTAGGGATAAGAAGAAACCATTGAAGAACGCTCTGTCGAAACTTGAAGGTTGCTGCCCAGACGCCCAAGTAGTTGCCCAACTAGTCGCCCAGGCAACCATCGATTAGTTGCCAAGGCAACCATGTTGTGCAAGTTACCATGACGACTGAGTTGCCCGTGTACTCTTTTACCAAGACGATCCAATCGATTATCACACCTCAACTCACGATAACCTGGCCTATCTCTCTCATTTAATTACATCGCCTTTACTTATTTGTTTTCTAGATTAGTTATTAGTTAAAACTCCTATAATCCTCTACTTGTGTTTTCTTTTACTTTTTACAGTGCAAGAGACTAGATTCTTGAAGTGGCACCAATCCCTGTGGAGACGATATCTTTTATACTATAACTTGCAACGTGTATACTTGAACAATTGCGTAGCACTTATTACGTGCAACAACCAGCAACGCTCATTGGATACACGATAATAGCGATCACAGTCACTGCAGATGTTGTTGTGATTGTTGGAGTTAACAAACATGGCGAACCTACGTGTTCGATGGTAGGGGCCTGCGAAGATATCACCTTCATTAAAGTTTGCAAACCCACTTGGTCACTAACGAATGTAGAAATGGAAATCTCTAACAGGTTAGGAAAATCTATTGGTTTGCCCTCAATTGCCTTCAAAAAGGCTGCTACCGCTCCTACGAATAAAAGAAAAACATGCATTAAACAAACCATAACTGCAAAGAGATGAGCAAAGTACCAACAAAATAAAATAAGAACCCAAACATCAATAATACTAATTACCTTCAAGAACACGTAATGAAGTAGCACCTACATCCATATGCATTTTCGTTCTGCGCTCTAAGTTCATAGAACCACTATTATCTTCTAAAATAGACGGACCCATTTCTTTCCCTTGCTGCTACCAGCTATAGCAACTTTCCCACCATGACTAGAACCTGGTAGTGTAGCACCAGTACAACCTATAGGAACAACAAGAGTAGTTTCCCTACTAACCCTACTTGGAGTATCATCTTCTACCCAATATTTCCACAAGCGAATGTGAACACTAGTTAATCAGAAAAGAAATTCTATGATTCATCTTCATGACCAAAAAGAACCTTTGCCACACACTCATTACCTTCTCCATTGAAAGGCCAAGCTTCTGCTCGAATTGGTATATTCGCCAAAGACCCCTTAAAAAGGACATTGAAATTCTCTTCATCCTAATCATTCAGACTTTTCCCCTCCAAACAATGCACCTACACATTCCTTAGAGTGCATACCTCCTCTGTAATACCCTAAAACTAGGCCTAGTCAAATTAGGTTCTGGCGATCGGGAACCCTACATTGAAAAGTCAAACCATTACTTTGACCTTTGACCAAGTGGTCAATATTTCAAGTATTGAACCTTATTTAAGCATTTTTATTGATTAAGGACCATATTGAAAACATTGAAACATAGCTTAGTGACTAAATTGTGAAAATTGAAACTATTGGGACAAAAGTGTAAAGTATGGAAGGTTAGGGACTAACCATGCGATTAGCCCCTCTCCAAGCCCTGTCACCACCTAAGTGGGACAAGGACAAGGGATTCTTTCAAGTGAAGGAAAGACCGAATTAAAAATTAGAACTAAGAAAAGATGAATGAAGGAAAGCTTCTGGTTACTAAAATATAAACCATCTTCATCTTTCACCCGAGAAAACACCTCACTTTCCCCTACCAAGCAAGCACCTCCATTGTTGATCATACCAAGCTTAAGATTTCTTTAATTTTTCGATTCTGTATCATTTCTATCAATCTAACAAGATAAACCCCTTTATTGATTATTGATTTTCATGAATAATTCATGGTGAAATCCAAGTTACAAGATCATCTAAGCCTAATTGACTAACCATGGAATTGAAGCTTAGAATCCTATTGTTTTTATAGCTAGGAATTGCTATGGATTTAATTATTGCTATTGAAATCATTGTAACCCTTGTTCCATATTGTTTTAAATAGCTCAAAAGTTTCACGGTGAAGAGTCGCCTAATCCGTTAGAATCCAACAAGCAACATGACACGGGAATAGTCATCTAAGAGACTTAAAAGCTTTGAGAGTATTGGTGAGTGTAGTCAGAGTCTCGGGAATGGCTAGGTGCCTTCCCAGTTTCATTGTTCATTGATCATTGCATTGTCATCATCCCTACAAGGTATGGTTATATCGAAACCTCATGGAAAGCTATATGGGTAAGCCTTGGTAAGCTTATCGCATCGAAACATTGATTATTGAGTCATAGTACTGATATTCTCACCATTAAAATACATATTGATCATTGATATTGCCATTGACCTCATTGATATACTATTGAGATTCATGGACATGCATATTGATTATTAATCATAGCATTGACAAGGTCATTGTATTGATAAGAAAATAGCATTAACAAGATCATTGTATTGATAAGAAAATTTCATTGCAAGATTATTGTATTGATAAAATTGTTATATTGACAAGGACCTATATGGTCATCGTTGAATACGGCAAGCATTGATCATTGTTATTAATATTGAACATTGTACCGACATTGAATATTGCAATTGTTATTGGCCTAATTATCGGACCTTGGATTCGAATGGAAATTGGATAGAATTGGCGTGCCATAGAATTCATGAGCTCATTGGTATAGAGTAGACTACGTCCTTGAGCTGAGGCTCTATTTGGCGATGTTGGTGGGATATGTGTGATATTGGTCTTTGGCGATGTTGGCGGGTTTTTGACCACTTATTGATTTGGAAATTTTAGTTGGGAATTCGTGTATCTACAATTGCATATCGATAAAAGGGTTAAGATTATTGAAATAATTGTTAAAAATATTTTTTTATGCATTTACATTGATTTTTTATCATGGCTATTATCGATATTCATTGTATTGCTCATTGCATGGTTATTGACTACCTCACTAGGCTAAATAAGCCTAACATATCTCATTTCCATGCTTTTTTAGGTTAAAAGGTTTTGTATCAGGGATCGGGAGCTTGAAGGTGTTTTTGAAGAAAATCACTCAAGGTTACTGTAATGTAAACCTTACCTTTGAACTCCTATTATGGTGGCATAAGGTATAGACATATTAGTTTGACCCCATTTTTCTTGTATGTAATGTCCTATATGGTTAGTATATTAGTATGAAAAATATGGCATGTTTGCATATTGGTAAAATGGGCAAAAGTAACCATCATGAACTAAACATGAAAAACTAGGTAAATGGATTCATCAAGGCATGAAATTTGGCATGCATATAGTTCTAATAATAATAAACTTGCTGGTAAAATTTGGTGAGCATTGGACAGAGTTAAGGCCCTTAATTGGAGTAAAAACCAGGCATAATCTGTCATTACAGACCCTGTCATACCGATACGGGTGATGGCGTATCAATACGAATATGAATATATGGGCAAAGTTAATAAGACGTACCAATACAACCTTAGGAGTATCAGTACGGCAACTCGGCACTGGAAAATTACGATGAACCTCATACCGATACAGACAAGGGTGTACCGGTACACCCATTTGATACTTAAATTTTGATTTATCGAGATTAAGCCTGCGTATCGATACAGATAAACCCGTATAGATCCCCTTATTGTATTGCACCCCCGTACGATACGGCTTGGCCTGCTTTGGTTCGATTAAATATTACTAGAATTTGTCTAAGTTATATCATGTATAGCGTACCGATATAGATTGTTCTCGAATAGGTAGAGACCATTCATTGTAATGGTAATATTGACCATGGTACATGCATATCGGTACACCCTCTTTAAGTACCGATACTGATATAGGTAAATTAGTTAAAAGCTACAGGAATGAGTTTGGTAAATCATGAAATGGTCACTGTTTATTAAATAGCTTAATTAACTAGGTAAATGACCCCTGAATGGGATGAAAATTTACTTGCTCATTGTTTATAAGTTGAATTCCATTTGGTAAGTTTAATTTCTAAAATAGGGCCCTCTAATTTATAAAAATTATAGTTTGGTCCCTAAAAAGGATAAATATTATATCGAACTAAATTAAAATCCTTGTTTCATTGTATAGTAATATTGAATCATTGCATCGTATCATCGAATTGTTATTGAATCATTAGAATTATTGTGCCGATCACCGTTATCGTTCACCGATAGCATATCCGACCTAGTTTTCTTCCAGACCAGGAAGGGGGTGTTACATTTGTGGTATCAAAGGTAGAGTTTAGTTGATTCTAGGACTAAATCGAAGCCTATTGTATTGTCATTGCATTGCATATGCCACCTAGGAGTTTATTAATGTGTATATTGTGACTTGCAGCTAATCTGATCCATTTCTTTACATAGTAACTATGTCTAAGTCAAACGAAGCTCACATGAATGTTGAGCTTTCTATTGTCTCCTTGACTCATGGCGAGGAAACAAGGAGGGAGACCCTCCATGTCTGTAATATCCTCGATAAGAAATATTGAACCCTATCTATTGATGCATGCTGCTTTGCTTGAGCATTATCGAAATATGGATAAGATGTTCAAATAATGTATGGCTTTATTGAAGCAGACTGCACAACCCTTTGTAATAGCTATCGAATTCCCTAAACCTCTATTGACAAAATTGCCCAATATCGAGCTTACATGTTCACTAGTAGGGAAGATTATGATCCCAAAATTGGTAATTATTGGCTATTGAATTATCGTATTGATATCTCTATCATTGAATCGTCGCAAGGTCATTAACTATCTTAGTTTGTTGCTAAGACGACTTCTTTTGACAATAATGGAGATTTGAGTTAGGAATCATAATACCTCACTTGCACTTATTACCGAATGATACATCTTGCTGGCTAGTGTTGTAAACCAGTAAAAGTTTGCTTCCATTGTGACAAGTAAAGCCACTTTATTGAGGAACTATCTTATGAATAGTTCTAAGGCCATTGCACCTACTAGCACCGTGTTACCTGCCCAATCTCTTAAGGGTAAGGAACAAAAGCAAGAAACATCGAGAGTTGCAATGAGATCTAGTAGCTTTACAAGGAAATTCAACCACTATGGATCTAATGCCCCTGCCTAAGTACATTCTATGGGGAGTATAGAGAATAATGATGATTTAGATATTATGGTAAGTATCATTGAATTATTCTTCTATTATGTACATGTATTGATAGATCCTATATCTATATATTCTTTCATAAGTACCGTATTGATCAAGGAATTCAAGCTATTGTTTGAACCCATAACTTCCAAGATTACTGTGATCAACCCACTAGGTGATAATGTTGAAATTAAGCCTAATGTGCAAGAATTGTCCCCTAATGATTTAAGGGATTCCTTTCCCGGCCAACCTCATGGCCCTCCCTATTTATGAAGTTGATGTTATTTTAGGGCTTGATTGGCTTGGTGAGCATTAAGCCCAGGTGGATTGTAGTAAAAAAAGTTGTACCTCCGAGGTCTCAACAAGGAGAGAATGACTTTCATGAACTCAGGAGGTAGTAATCCATTATTTTATACCATTGAAGGCAAGAACAAGGAAGAACTATTGTTGCAAGACATCGACAGCGTATAAGAATTTCCTGATATGTTTCCCGATGAACTTCTGGGTTTTCCACCCACCCGTAAAGTTGAGTTTTGAATTAAGGTTAAACTTAAAACCACTCCGGTTTCTAACAAAATGGCTCTGATAGAACTCAAGGAGCTCAAGACTCAAATTCAAGACTGTTGAAAAAAGGGTTTCATCCGACCGAGTTCCTCTTTGTGAAGAAGAAAGATAGATCTATGCATCTTTCCATTGACTATCGACAATTGAATAAGATGACTATCAAGAATAAGTATCCTCTCCCGAGGATCAAGATCTTTTTGACCAACTTAAAGATGCCACCATCTTTTCCAAGATTGATTTAAGGTCTGGGTATTACCAAATAAAGGTCAAAGAATGTGATGTATCTAAGATTGCCTTCCGAACTAGGTATGGCCACTATGAATTTTTGGTAATGCCCTTCTGGTTAACCAATGCACCGGCTGCCTTCGTGGATCTTATGAATCGGGTTTTTAGACCCTATCTTGATAAGTTTGTATTGGTGTTCATTGATGATATATTAATCTATTCCATGACTAGAACTGAACACCGAGATCATCTTCGTATTGTGCATTAAACCCTTCAGGAATAGCAACTCTATGCCAAGTTTAGTAAATGTGAGTTATGGCTCACTGAAGTTTCTTTTTTAGGACATATTGTGTCTATAGCGAGTATAGAAGTAGATCCGAAAAATATTTAAGCCATCACTAAATAGAGACCATTGGAGAATGTTGGGGAAGTTCAAAGTTTTCACAGTTTTGTTGGCTAGTATAGGAGATTCGTTAAAGGATTCTCTATACTGGCAGCATTATTGACTAAGCTTCTACTAAAGGATATTCCCTTTTAATGGACCGAGAAACAACAACATATCTTTGATCAGCTCAAGCAAGTATTGACTCATGCACCGGTCCTGACCCAACCTGACTCCGGTAAGGACTATACAATATACAGTGATGCTTTACATCTTGGGTTAGGATGTGTATTGATGCAAGAAGGCAAGGTTATTGTGCATGCTTCAAGACAACTAAAGCCACATAAAATAGACTATCTTACTCATGACCTTGAATTGGTTGTAGTTTTGTTTGCATTGAAAATCTGGAGGCATTATCTCTGTAGTGAAAAAAAATGCTACCTTTTCACCGATCATAAAAGTCTCAAGTACATGTTGACACAAAAGGAGTTGAATCTTTGACAAATGAGGTGGTTGGAACTCCTTAAAGATTACGATCTTGTTATTGATTATCACATGGGCAAGGACAATGTTGTTGCTGATGCACTCAGCCGCAAACCTTTGCCTGCTCCTCGAGCTAATAATGGTTATTTCAAGCTCAGAAAGCATCAACCTTTAGTAGTTGAACTTTAAATTTAGTCCACTTTTGTGTTGAGGATTAAGTCATTACAAGATCAAGATCCGAAATTATAGGCCATTATTTCTAAACTTCAGAATAATCATGATTCTGAGTTCAAGGTCAATGCAGAAGGACTCCTAAGCTTTCGTGATCGAATTTGTATACCTAATGACAAGTCACTTTAGGATGATATCCTCAAAGAGGCTCACTATAGCCCTTTTTCTATTCATTCAAGATCTGTGAAGACGCACAAGGATCTTTAGGAACTTTACCAGTGGCCAGACATGACGCAAACTATTACTGAATATGTGTCTAAGTGTCTTACGTGCTAGCGAGATAAGGATGAGCATCGTGCCCTCACTGGATTATTCAACCTATTGAACTACCTCAATGGAAATGGGAAAGAGTAACTATAGACTTCGTTAATGGGCTACCGTTAACACCGGCCAAGCATGATGTTATTTGGGTCATTGTTGACCGTTTCACCAAGTCAGCTCACTTTTTACCCGTCAGAATGGACTATGGTCTCCCTAAACTAGCTGACTTGTTGTAGCGCCCTGAAATTGGGCCTAGTTGTTAGATGGGTCGGTTAGACAGTTCGGGATAACCAGATTGGGCAATTCGAGCTAGTTTCGGGAATTAAATCTTAACAAATCGTTTTTGGCTAAAATAAAATGTGGAAAATGCTAGGAAATACTTAATTAATATTCTAAGGGTTTTGGTAAATTCAATTTGAAGGAATTAAATCTGATTTTAGGACATTATGGTCTGGTGACTAAAATGTAAAGTTTTCAAAACTGTTTTTAGTGACTAAATCGCAAAATAGTCAAAACTTAGAATCTTTAAGGAGCTAATTAACCAAATTTTTCCATCAAAATTTTCCCTTAATTTAGGCTATTTCCAAGGAGTTTTTAAATGGTTTTAATATTAAAATAAAATAGAATTAATAAAAGGATTTTTGGTTAATCAAGATTCATTTTCTCACGTAACTAACTTTGCTATCACTTTTCTCTCAACTTTCTCAGCAGCCAAACTCTCAATTTCTTTCCAAAAATTCCAATAATCAATCTCTTTTGATTCCTTTTTGATTTTCTATTTGATTTCTTCTATAAACCCTATTTAATTTCTTGAAGCTTTCGTCCAAATTTTGCCAATTAAGGGTGAAATCAGCAATTAGAGATGATTTTCATTTATCTACCCTAATTAATGATTCTTTAATGAAATTCCCAAGTTCTTGATCCTTTACAATTGATTTATGTTATGGAATTATTATTAAAACATGAATATGATGATTAAATTGAGTTTTGATGTGGAAATTAGTTGAACACAGTTTTGGATCTATTTTGTAATGAATCTAACTGATTTAGATCTCTTATAAGATGTGCTTTATTGTTAAAAGAAGAGATTAATTAAAGGAATCCCGAAACTATTTGAATTGCTAATTTTCTAGGTTGTAAATAGTTATATTTTGAGGTGATCCTAGTGCTGTAAAGTTGCTGGAGGTATAATGGCGTGATAAGGATATTTTTGGATGTTAATTGATGTTGTTAAGATGTTATAATTAAATGGTTTTGGCTGGGCTTTGTTTAGGTGATGTTTAATGTTGATTTCGGTTGTTTTAGTGTGGCATTTGATGGTTTCAAGTGAAGCGAAGTTGTGTTTGTTAGTTGCTGGAAATTAGAGATGCGTGGAAGTGCATTAATCCTCTATTTTTGATTGGGTAAAGCAGGGGAGTTAGATCCTTTAGTTTTTGGAGAAGTTGCGGAAGCTTTAAAAGCTTCGAAAGCTTGAATCTCGCATCGACAAGATAGCTTTGGATTGTTGGTGAGTGCAAACGTGATTTACTTCTTTTAAAAGGTTTGAAGATGGTTGTTGGGAGTTTAAAATAAGTTTGAAACACTTATCTAAGCTTGAAAGTAAGTATTGGTTGAGCTCTCTCTCCTTTTCGGTTTTGCAAAATACAATCTCATGCACATGTTTATAGATTTGATTACTTACTATTATATGCATGTTTTAGAAACGAAAGATGTTGCAAATAATTTCACATGATGATATTTGAGAATAGAAAATGATTTATGAAAGAATCTTGAGAATGCTAAAATACATGGTTTAATGTATTGGGAAATGGTTTGAATAGATGCATATGAAAAATAGTAAGTCAATGTGGTTTTATTGAGTTTATTGGCAAGTGGCTGAGATAAAATGTTATCGGATATAGTTGGCTAGCCATAGGGTTTAAAGTGCCCTATAATAAGTCATCTCATGTGTATCGAGGGGTGAAGAGTGTGCCATGCTCCACCATGGGAACCGCAGTGTTCGAGGGGTCAAGAGTGAGCCAATTCTCCCCCTTGGTGGATTTATACGCTATAATTGTTGACGGCTACTCCGGTTTGAGGACGTATGTGAAGTGGTCGAAGGAGCCACTTGGGAAACCATGTATCCGATGTGTATTTATTAAATAGAATGAGATTTGATTTTGAGTCACTTGAATGCCAATATATGAGATGATGTATCATGAGAAATAGATTATGTTTTCTATACATGAGATGCTCTTTAAGCTTGCTATTTAGAGATTTTGGCATATGAAGCTCAAATTGAGGTTTATGATAGAAATCCATGATATATGTGTTGCAAACGATTTAAATGTGCGTATTTGAAGAGATTTTAGAAGCATGATATATTTTGCCACGAGACTTATACATTTAATTAGAAATGAAATGGTTTTAATTGCATTGATTAGTGTTTTTAAGAATCCATCACTAAGCTTGTAGCTTACGCTATCCTTTTCTCATCAATGTAGATTATGTTTTCTATATATTTTGCCAATATATGAGATGATGTATCATGAGAAATAGATTATGTTTTCTATACATGAGACACTTTTGGACAGCGAATAAGCAAGTGGAGATCCAAGGGTTGAAGTATTTCAAAGTATGGATTTATGAGTACTTAGTAGTAATAAGAGGCAATGTGACCAAGTTGCATTTGGGAGTTTTTTTGGGTACACCCTGTTTGTACCAGTTATGTTTGATGTTTTGGACTTGTACGATGCTTTATGTTTGGTTTTGAGGGGTTGGGAAACATTATGCATGCTTGGGTAGAAATCATGCCTATAGGACTTATGTTTGGGTTTGATATGTTGTGTGAGAATTTCTACCATGCTTCTATGTTTGAGGAATTAATGTTTGAGTAGGTGTATGGTGATTAGAGGGTGGTTGGAGTAAGTTAGATTGAGCCAAAGTGTCATATGTTGGCCCAAGAGGTCATTACAGGTCTGTCCATACCGATACGGATACTTAGGGATCGGTACGCGAGGACCTATCTCGGCTCAATCTGGGAAAAAATGCCTTGGCATACCGATATACCTAGGGACCATATTGGTACGCGATGGTTGAAATTAACGGCTTGGTTTCGGTACATGGGAAGCCATACCGGTACGCCATTTGGCTACTAGATTTCTAATTTTGAACAATGAACCCTGTACCGATACGCTTGAGGACCGTATCAGTATGACTTTATTAAATATGATCATTACAATACGAATTAGTCATGTACCGCTACGCCAACCGTTAATTTTGGTAATAAGCTTTTCTTTAGTTTAAATCTTTACAGTTTAGTCCTTGTTTATTGATCATGTAATTAAATGTGTTTTGATGATTGTTTTAAGTTAAAATTTAACCTGATGGTATGAAATATGACTATTTAAGGATAGATAACCTCAATTTCAAGGAAGTCCTCTTAATTAACAAAAATTGCAATTTGGTCCATATAATGCTAAATCGTGAAATTGGATGTCAATTCGACGCCCGATTGAGTTGCAAGTTTCACCGGCGCTAGCATGATCACCTTAGGACTTAATTGCACATTTAGACAAGATAAAATAAAAAATAGACCATTTTTAAGTAATTCTTCCAAGTTTGTCACGTCAAACCCTAATGTATCTCGCTCGGTTCAATCTTGGGACTAGATCGGGTCAAAGGGGTTACATTTATTGGTATCAGAGACAAGTTATGATTGTTGGGAGGTGGTTTGTAGTTGTTTGATGGATTGTTGTTACATGAATCTGTTGATTGACATGCTCGGTGCTTGATTTTGTATGATTTTGGTTGAAGTATGAAATGTTTGTGGTATAAACTTGGGGACACATTGCCTTATTACTACTAGCGTTAAATGATTTTGTTTTTTAAATATGAGCAACTAGGATACTTGCTGCAAGTTAGTCTAATTATATTCTTTTATTGCATTATCATATTTTAGACTCATATTTTTGCAAAATAGGTCCGAGACGAGAGACGAGAGCTCATTTGGGGAGTGTTGTGGATAGACATAATGATGAGTTACCTCCTCCTCCACTGATTCCTCCTACTGGTGCTAGAGTCAAGGGTGGTTCACCTTAGGCACCGCAAGGACCAGTTTTCAAAGATATGACACCGTTAATCCAGGCAATGACTGGAGTTTTTCAGACATCCATAGCTGGGGTACAAGTACCTGCACTAGCGTCTGTAGTAGCTGTTAATATTGGGCTTTTGTTGGAGCGTTTATGTAGCTTAGAAGGTACTGAGTTTAGAGGTTTGGCTCCAAAAGCAGTTAAAGGGTAGTTTTTTAGTAGGGAGAGAATTCTTAGGCAGATGGAGTGTACAGATGTCTGTAAACTGGGGTGTATAGTGTCGTTGCTTTAGAGTGATGCCTATAGTTGGTGGACAACTGCTATCGCAGGTTTGACAATTGCTGATGTGACGTGGGAATTCTTTTGTGCCGCTTTCTGAAATAAATATCTAGGTTATCAATACCATGATAAGAAGAAAAAAGAGTTCATGGCTTTGGAGTAGGGGAACATGACTGTGCCCGAGTATGAGATCCAGTTTGTTCGGTTGAGCTAATATGCTCATGAGTATAATTTAATATATATATAATGTTGTCAAATTTAATTTAATTATTAAATTTATTTCTGGTGGTTTAGATGTTTTTATGCATCACAAGTGTGCTGTGTTTGAGTATTCTTAATCCATATTTATTTCCTTTTTTCTTGCGTTAAGAACAAATGTAGACATATACTAAATCCGTACTCTAGAATTCAAAAGTTCACTTGGCATATTGGTTGTAACAGCCCAAATTCTGGGTTTTTATAAATTGGGCCTCAGACCCAATTAAATTGGGCCTTTACGTTAAGAGCCCAGTTAAGATTTGAATATGGGCTTTATGGTAATAGATGGTGGGTGTTTTTATTATTTAATTAGTAAGATAAAAGAAAATAAAAAAATAATAATGGATATTATTTTGAATAAAAGGTGGCCGGTGATTTGATGGGGAAAGAGAAGAGGAAAAGAGTACTTTATGGAGAGAGAAAAAGGAGACAAAGGGAGAAAAGTGAGGGGAAAGGCTTCAAACATCGATCTACGGCCGACGGCACGACACCGCCAGTACCATTAGAAAGGTCTTGCAGAGACGAGTCCAACGGTGGTCGCTGCGTTGTCGTCCGAGCTTCCGTTCGTCGAAGTGAGGAAGCGAAAAATTTAGAGAAAACTCGTTCAACGTATTCTGGTCACCACTGCTGTAAACGGAGGCTACCATCGGAAGCAGCGATCGAAGAACAGCGGGACTGAAGCTCGTCACCGTCGTCCGACCGTCAGAGGAAGGCTCACGCGCCACCACCTCTCACCCTGCCGTACTGGAGCGTACACCCGTGGGTGCACTGAGTCTGTAGTGCACTCACATGTACTAGATTACGTACCTAAGGTGCACCAAGCTTCCCATGCACCTGCGCTGCACCAGATCGCCCAAGGGTTGACCAGATATTTGACCGGTGTTGACTGGTTGTTGACCGACTGTTGACTTTTTCTAGGAGACCCTACCTGAAGGTTTCTCATCGTTCCGAATCCAATGGCATGGTCCGTTTTACCAAATTCAAACCCGATAAGCTATTTTTATGTATTTAACCTTGTGAGTAGTATATGAGATACATAAAATTAATGTATTTTTGTATTTGTTGATATACGAGGGTTGTTCGGGTTTGGACATCAAATCACGTAGATTCTTTTGGAAGCTCAGATGAGGATTTTAGTGATATTGACTTAAGTTTAGTACACCTCGAACTCCAAAATGCTTCATGAACATCATAAGTGTAATTGCCTTGCATGTTAGTGGTTGCAAATTAGGATATGAGTAATAAGCATGTGTTGATACTGATAGTTCGAGGCTTTGTTATTATTGATATGCTTGATGAGCTTGAGAATGTTCGAGTCTGCTATGAGCTTTAGAGACCGTGTAGGAAAAGAGGGAAGATATGTAACAACCTAAATTCTGGTTTTTGTAAATTGGGCCTCAGACCCAATCAAGTTAGGCCTTTACGTTAAGAGCCCAATTAAGATTTGAATATGGGCTTTATGGTAATAGATGGTGGGTTTTTATTATATAATTAGTAAGATAAAAGGAAATAAAAAAATAATAATGGATATTATTTTGAATAAAAGGTGGCTGATGATTTGATGGGGAGAAAGAAGGAGGAAAAGAGATATTTTGTGGAGAGAGAGAAAAAGAAGAGAAATGGATAAAAAGTGAGGGGAAGGCTTTAAACCTCGATCTACCATAAAGATTGGGGTACTAGAGTGCATATGCACCCTACCGCACTGGTGCGCACACCCGTAGGTGCACCAAGTCTGTAGTGCAGTTGCCCATACTGGATTACGTACCTGGGATGCACCAAGCGTCTCATGCACCTGCGCCACGTTGACCGGCTGTTGACTTTTTTGAGGGACCCTACCTGAGGGTTTTTCGACGTTCTGGATCCAATGGCATGGCTTGTTTTTCCAATTTTGAACCTGGTATGATGTTTTTATGCATTTGACCTTGTGAGTAGTATAGGAGATACATGAAATTAATGTATTTTCGTATTTGTTGATATACTAGGGTTGTTCAGGTTTGGACATCGAATCATGTGGATTGTTCTGGAAGCTCGGATGAGGATTTTAGTGATATCGGCTTAAGGTTAGTACACCTTGAACTCTGAAATGCTTCATGAGCATCATAAGTGTAATTGCCTTGTATGTTAGTGGTTGCAAATTAGGAGAAGAGTAATAAGCATGTGTTAATACTGATAGTTTGAGGCTTGGTCATTATTAATATGCTTAATGAGCTTGAGAATGTTCGAGTCTGTTATGAGCTTTAGAGATCGTGTAGGATTGTTTGTATATTCGTATGATTATCTGATTGTATGATTGGTTGACTAATTGAGACATGATGATGCCTCATGTATTAGCTGAATAAATTATTATGTTCGATTTAATATTGGTAAGAGACAATACTGATAAATATTCGATTAAATGATTAAAATTGGTAATTAATAGTAAATGATTTAAGTGCGCTAGCAACAAACCATAATGACTTTCATAAGCTTTGGGGTAGTATAGGACCCCGTAATTAATATTGATGCCGACAGGCTTAATGGCCTATGTTGTTAGTTGAAGACGGGGTTATAATAACAGACTGATACCGACAAATACTCGATAAATTGCTTATGAAATTGAAAATCAACACTAATTAGTTTAAAGGCCAATTCGAGATGGAAATTGACGAATATGCTTAACAAAGTGATTATTACCATAATCAATGGGATAATGTGGATTGATGAAAATAATTGATAAGAATAAATTGTATACGCCTCCATAAAATGTAACAACTCGGTAATGCTTGATTGGTTGTAATAGCAACAATAGGGGCCCATGGTGTGTCGTATGATGTGTGCCAGGTAGGACACTTGTATGGATCCTTGGTGGATCATATGTGGTTGTGCCATGTGTGGGCACTTGATTGGTTACGAGTCTTTGTTTGGAGGGATTCGGATACCCAAAGTTCGGTGTTGCAACACTTTAAAGACTTCCAAATGGAGGATCCCGATGCTTTATGGATGTTAGCCTCATTCAAAGATGCTTGATAGGAGATTCCAAGCATGAATGGAGGATCCCGATACTTTGTGGACGCGGGCCTCATCCCCATAAGTGTAGGATCTCGATACTTTGTGGAGGCGAGCCTCACTCGGAGTGTAAGATCCTGATGCTTTTTGGACGCGGGCCTCACTCGAAGTGTAACACCCCGGTTTTAGGCCTAGCGGTTTTGAGGTTTATTAGACGGTCCGGTGGACCAGGTTAGAGATTCGAGTTGGATTCAGGACCGTATATTTTTTGGTAAGACAAAAATATGGAAAAATAGTTAAAAACCATCTTTTAATATATATTGATTTTTGGTGGAATCAATTTTGGAAAATGGAATTTGGAAATATGACATTTTGGCTAGTGACCAAAATGTAAATTTTGAAAAATGTTTTTAATGGTGACTAAAATGAAAAGGGTCAAATTCTTAGAATACTTAAGGAGCTATTTTATCAATATTTTTTGATGATTTATCCCTTCAATTAAATCATTTTAACATGTGTTTTAAAAGCTAATTGAAAAGGGTTTTGGATATTAAAGTTAGTTATTTCTTTTAAACCAATTTCACGTAACTTTTCTCTCAACTTTTCTCTCCACTTCTTTTCTGCCAAACACATTTGCTTTCAACAAATTCCAGAGGTGAGAGACCTATATTCTTGATTTCTTGATTTGTAATTGTTTCTTTATCATTGTTTTACCAAAATCTTATTGAAATCTTGTGTTTTCTAGCTTTAAACAAGTCAATTGAGGGAGAAATCACACAATAGGGGTAAGGTCCATGATCTCCTCTATTGAATGGTTCTTTATTGATATTCCCAAGCATTTGATCCTTGATTTATGGTTTATGATCTGATTTTATGTTTTTGTATTGATTTAATTGGGTAAAATTGATGAAATGATGAAAGATTCGAATTGAATCTGATTTTCAGTGTTATGAATTGTTTTTGAATATATTTGGGATGTTTAATGATGTTGATAAGTCGATTTTATCAATGGAATCCCGAAACTCTTAAATCTCTAATTGTTTAGGTTGCTAGATTTGTGTTTTTGAGGTGTTATGGTGGTTGTGTGGTTGCTGAGGGTGTTAGGTTGATTTGATTCTGCTTCTAAACGTTAATTGGTGATAAAAGTCGTGTTAGATTGTTAGGTTGTGGCTGGGTTGTGTTTGGAAAGGATTAGTTGAAGTTTTCGGATGTTGTAGTTGGGTAATTGTGAGGTGAATTCAAGAATTAGTGAGGATCTATTGTTGCAGTGTTGTAAATGCATGGAGATGCATTAATACTCTGTTGTTATGTGGTTTAAACAGGGGAGGTTTTTTTGGAAGCAAACGGTGTAGCATTAGAGGCTTCAGACTCTTGATTTTACGTCGCTAAAGTAAGGGTTCGCGTATCGGTGAGTGAGAACATGGATTCCAGCATTGGAATATTTTAAAGGTGGTTTATGGGAGTTTAAACTTAGCTTGATATGCTGGTTTAAACTCTGAAGTAAGTAAAAAATGGATTTTCTCACTAGTGTTGAATGGATTTATGCACTTGTTTTGATTTACATGTTGCCTACTATTTAAACATGATTTAAAGTATTTAATATACTGTTGTTAAGCATGAAATGCTGAAGGATACACATGGTAAGTGATCTTTGTAAGTATATGGTTTATACTTGTAAATTAAAGCATGGTTGTTGCTTTGGAAAAATGGTTTGGTTAATGCTTGTTAAAACAGTAAGGTAAATGTTAAACGACTAGTTATATTGGCAAGTGATGTGGTTTTAAAATTGTTATCGGATATAGTTGGCCGACAATAGGATTGAGTGCACTATAATAAGTCGCCTTGGATGTTGAGAGGTTTAGATCAGTGTTTCGAAGACTCCATCCGAATACCCTAACGGTAGAGGGGTTAAACAGTACCGTAGACTCCCGTTAGTAGATTAAGCACCTAACCGATGATTGGGGTTGGTGTCCCCATGGGTTGAAATGTGTACCCAGTTGGTAATGTACCGCGATTATTATTGTATCGCTATTCTGGTTGAGATGGCTTGAAGTGTTGGTTGAACATTTTTTGAATCTGTGTATCCGTGAACTCTTTTGTTAATGGACTTGTTAGTGTTCACTTGCAAGCCAATATAATTGTTAATGTATCATTGAGAGGTTTATGATATATGATGTGATTTATACATGTTTACTCTTTAAGCTTTGTATCTGGTAGTTATGCATGGGAAGACTTAAATTGAGGTTGAGCAATGGGACTTGTTGTTGGTTAGTGATACATGTTGCATTTGGTCAATATGTTGGTTTTAAAATGTTAAGTGAATGATTTCAAAGGCATGATAATGTTTTAAAGGTTGTTTGAAATAGGTTTCGATGTAATGTTGAGAGATGGTTTTAAATGCATTGATGGTGTTCTGTTTGTGAGCGCTTCTCACTAAGCGTTGTATGCTTACGCTCTTATTTTTCATTAATGCAGAGAATTAAGGGCTTTGGAGGCAGTAAGGAGCAAGGGATCCTAGCAAGACTTGTTTACCAAAGTATGTTTGAATTAGACTATAAGTAATAAGGGCAATGGGGTACTCATTTTGTTTTGGGAGATGTTTTGATAAACTCCATGTTTGAGCAAGTTTGTATGGTTGCTCTAAAGTTGTAGATGGCCTTTGTGGTTTGGTTTTGGTGGTGGTTTGGAGTTTTCATGCTTTACTTGAATGGTTTTTAGGTTGCATGCCTATAGACTTCTCTTTTGAGGCTAATGCCATGATATGATGCCAGTATAATGATGTTTGGATGTGGTTTGATGCTTGAGTTGATGTGTGATCATTTGGGGCATGTTAGTGTGGTTTGGAGACCCTGAAAGCATGTAAGACCAGCTAAAAATGACATTACAGGCCCAGGCGTACTGAAACACAGGGGACCGTATCAGTACGACTGGCATAAATAGGCTTGGTATTTCGGTACAGGCATGGGTGTACCGATACGGCTCATCAACACTAGAATTTATTTTTGGGGTTAGACCCGCGTGCCGAAACACCATTAAACCCGTATCAGTACGGTTGTAAAGAGATTTTTAACCTAGTCGTTATTTTCAGTTAAGCGTACCGGTACAATGCGAGGTGTATCGAAATAAGGAGCGTTGGTTCTAAGCACCGTATCGATACGGTAGGTAGCGTATCGATACGGTTGTCTGTTAATTTGGTTAATGTCATGGAAATAGAGTTCTTTTTTATTGCATTTTGGTCCCTGAATGTTATGGATGTAACTTAATGAGTTTGGTTGAGTGTTTGGAGCTGATTTTTGACGTGTAAGCATGAAACCTATCTAATTAAAGGTTGGTAACTTAAAACTGGGCTAAGCCCGAGAAATTTTCAGAATTTGCAATTTGATCCCTAATTCTAAACTTTAAACAATTCGATGTTTTTTTGACGCCCGATTGAGCTAGGTTTTCCTGAGAGCTCTGTGTGTACACATAGGTTAATTAATTTGCATTTAGATAAAATGAAAAAAATGGGTCAGTTTTTGGGTTGAACTCTTTACGGTTTACTTCGGTAAACCAAATATAGCTTGCACGGGTCGATCTAGTGACTAGGCCGGGTCGAGGGGGTTATATTTGGTGGTATCAGAGCCAGGTTTGCGATAGTTGGGAGTTGGTTTGATTGTTGTAATGTGATTGTGAGTTGTTATCTGATGTTAAAATGTATGGTGATTATAATATGCATGGTGACTGCTTTATGCCATGTTGGGAGGAAATATGGGAAACCCATTGCCTTATTATTATAGTCTGTAATGTTATGATTTTGAAATGGAAGTCTTAGATCCTTGCTTGAAGCTGGCCTAATTGTTTTACATTTGAATGATTGCCATGCCTTAGATATACTGTTAGTACAATGGGACCGAGGAGAGAGTTACGATCTGGTACGATTATTGCTGCCACTGGGCAGGATGTTGAGGGAGATATTGTACCTCCCAGAGGGTTACCACCGCCCCCACCTATTCCACCTGAGGGAGTGGAGCAAGAACCACCTGCACCAGCTGGGCCAAGGATGGGTGATATGGCGCCGTTGATTTAGGCCATGACCGGTGCTTTTCAGGTAGTAGTTGTAGGTGTTCATGTACCGGCACCACCGGTCGTTGGGCAGGGTTTGCCGCTTGAGCGTCTTTGCAGTTTGGGCAAAGTTGAGTTCTAAGGTTTGTTTCCTGAGTCTTTTGAGGGCTGGTTGGCCAGTAGTGAGAGGATACTGGGCTAGATGGGGTGTATCGATACTCGTAAGCTGGGTTGTGCTATTTTCCTGTTATAAGGTGATGCCTATACATGGTGGACTACCACGATATCCGGTATAGAAACTGATGTTGTGACCTAAGAGTTGGTCTCTAATGAGCGCCAGCGATGTGACCATTTCCGCTATGGGCTCGTGTAGGAGGTTAAGACATACATGTTTGCTGCTGATTACACCGATTTTGATGTGTTGGTTTTGCAGGCCAATGATGTGGAGCAGAGTCTTGGTTTGGCTTCTGGGTCATGAGGCTTTCTCTCGGGTACGAGAGCCCTTGATTTTGGTTCTAGCGGTGGTCAGGCTAAGAGATATTGTGATAGGAGGTTTCGCCCAGAGCCGAGGCATGGCAGAGGTGTTGTGGGACGTGGAGCCCAGGGTTAGGGTGCCCAAGTTAGACCCTAAGATCATCTGAGCGAGATTGTCTGTGTCTGGCCAGGGAGGGTCAGGTACTTGCGCCTATTGTGGTCAATGCTTGTTGGAGTTGTGGGTTTGGCGACCATTAGAGGCGTGATTGTCCGTTGTTGGCCCGAGGTGGGCAGGGTGCTACACTAATTATTGCTCTGCGGTGAGGCCGTGGTCATGGTCGTAGACCGTTTCAGCGTTGAGATGGTAGGCAACAGATTGTGGCTCATACCATTGCTATCCAGCATGAGAGAGGTGGACCGGCTAGGGTGTATACATACTGCAAGGGTCGCAATGACACTGATGTAATTGTAGGTACTTTCTCTTTACAATCTTTACCATTGTATTTGTTGGTTGATTCCAGTTCTACTCATTCATACATATTGTGTACGCATGCCAAGTTGCTTGATATACCTATTGAAATTCTAAATATGGGTGTTAGAGTAACCAGTTCCCTTGGGGAGACAGATGTGGTTAGGAAGTTGTATCGTAGGTGCCCATTGATGGTTCAAGGCCATGTTTTTGCTGTGGATCTGATGGAGTTGCCATTTCTTGGCTTTGATGTTATTTTGGGCATGGATTGGTTGACCAAACATCGAGCCGTGGTGGATTTTGAGACCAAACGAATATCCTTGTGGTTGCCGGATGATTTTTAGGTGGTGGTTGTTGGCGAGAATGCCAAGTTCTTATCTAATGTTGTTTCAGCTTTGAAAGCGAGTCAGATATTGGGTTTCAGGTGTCAGGCTTTCTTGGCCTATGTGATGAATCCTGGTTCGAAGGAGTTGAGGGTGCAGGATATTCGCACCGTATGTAAGTTTTCGGGTATTTTTTTAGAGGAATTGCCGGGGTTGCCACCTGACCGTGAGGTAGAGTTTGGCATTGAAACCTATGCAGATACAACACCAATGTCTATTGCTCTGTATCGTATGGCCCCGAAAGAGTTGAAGATGCAATTGTAGGAGTTGCTTGATCATGGGTTCATTAGACCAAGTATTTCACCGTGCTGCATCCTTCAGCATTATGATGAAGCAAGATAATTTTTTTCTCATCTTTTACCTATTTAATCCATGTAGATTAAATTCATTTAACCTTTACACATGGATTAAATAGGTAAAAGATGAGAAAAAAATCATCTTGCTTCATCAAAGGGCTGTTCGAATACTAGGAAAAAAGGGGGAAGGAAGTTTCAAACTTTCAAGCCAAATTTTGAAGAAACCAAGACAAGTTTCAAGCAAAGTTTATTTAGGTAAATTGTTTTACACTTGATTCTCTTCAATTTGATAGAATTTTTGCATGATAAAAGTCAAGTATGAGTTATGTTATGGATGAAGAATGATTGTGGAATTGATAGTAGATGATGAAATTAAGGTTGTTTTGTGTAGAATTAATGTCATAAACATGGAATCAAGCTTGAAATTGGATTAATTCCATGTTTGAGGTTATAAAACCTAACCCTAAAATTTAGGGGTTTTGGTTAGGAAGTTAAATTAAGGATGATAGTGAATGGATTATGATGTTGGAAGTTTAATTTTGATGTTAGAATAAAGAATTTCCCAAATGAAATTTTAGGGACCATTTCGAAAAAGATTGAGAAATTAGGGGAAATTATCATAAATTTTATTTTAGCATTGGAATCATGGGATTAAGGTGAAAATAGCTTGGATTGATGATTAGGTACCAAAATGAAAATTTTTGGAAATTCAAGGACCAATTCAGCAATTTAGTAAAAGTTAGGGATTGGTCTTGAATTTATGGAAAATTGATATAATTGAAGATTCAAGCATGTTATGAAAGTTAAGGGATTGAAATGACAAGAAAGGAAAATTTAAGGACCTTTTCGAAAATAAAGAATTAGTAAGGGCCAAGTTGAATAAATTTAAAAGTTGAAGGAAAAAATTCTAAGGATGTTAGAAATAAATAAATGGTTTAATTGTACATGAATTTATGTACAAAAGTGAAGTAGTGACTAAAATGTCACTTTCATAAAGTTTAATGACTAAAAAAGAAATAGTCCAAAATAAGTAATTAATTATGGAAATTGTTCAAAATGGGTTTGAACAATTGTTTAATGTTCAAAATGGTCACTAAGGACCTAGGGATTAATTCGGCAACTTTGAAGAATATTGGGGAAATTTTTAAAAAAAATTATATTCGAATAGTTATGTTTAAGAATCAAGTTAGCAATGTTAGATTTAAGTTTAACACAAGAGAAAAGATGTATATCTTCGATTGGTCTTAAACAGTTCTAAAAGAGGTCGAAAGTGAACCAGTGATAAAAAGAAAGATAAGAACCTCGATTAAGCTTAGTGAGGCATACTATTCATGGCCCATGTGAGTACATTTATATGTTTTAAAATGCAATTAGGAAGACTTGTGACTAGTCGACCTTAAATTAAAATGATATTGCATTATCTATATATATGTTAATTTATGTTTGCCATGAGCAATTATGTTGAAGTATGAGATATGAATTGTTTATTTATATGATGATTTATGCTTGCCCTGACTATTTATGATGAAGCATGAAACATAAAATGTCTATTTATATGATTAATTATGATGATTATTGATTACCATGAACAATTATGATGAAATATGAATATGAAATTCCTATCTATATGATTGATAGTAATTGATTGGTAACGAAAGAAATGCCCAAGTATTGAGTATGAGAGTTCATGGTATAGTTGGCATGCCATAGAGTCCTTAGCAGCTGCACCCTTATGTTCATGTTAATAAACAGAAATTGTGACAAAATGATTGTATCACACGCACCCTGGGGATCTACGCCCACTGTGCCCAAGTGCACTGTCGAGGTGCCGCACCCTGGGGATCTACGCCCACTGTGCCCGAGTGCACTGTCGAGGTGCTTTATGTTTATAGGGAGCAAAGAGCGTCCCCGAGTACGTACTCATCTTTACGTTCATGTTTTACACTACGGTATCATTACAAGATGACTCGCGTACCTCGATCTCATATAGCGTACTTTGGGCAATGATAAAAGGATCATGATACGTAAATGAATCATGTTATGTATATGAAACATGTCATGAATATGAACCATGTTATGTATATGAAATATGTTAAGTATACGAATAATGCCACGTATATGAAGCATGACATGTATATGAATTATACCAAGTATATGAATCAGGCCAAGCACATGAATTATGTCATGTATAAAAAGTATATCACATGTATAAGAAATATGCTATGCATATGAATCATGCCATGTATACACATTATGTTACATATATGAACTATGCCATGCATATGAATCATGCTATGCATATGAATTATGCCATGTACACGTATCATGTTATGTATATGAATTAAGTCACGCATATGAATGAAAACATATATATGAATCATGCCACGTATGAAAATCATGTCATGCAAAAGAAATATGCCATGTATGAGAATCATGTTACATAAATGGATCATGTCATGAATATAAATCATGATACATATATGAACCATGTCATGTATATGAACCGTGTTTTACATATGAATCATGTCAAGCATTGAACCATGTTGCTTACGTGAATTATACCATGTATGTAAATTATGCTATGTATACGAAACAAATCATGTATATGACTTACGTAATGATGACAGAACATTAGAACCATGAGCGAGTTAGGAACTTATAACATGCACATTAATATCTAGTGACCATGGAAACTTTGATAGTGCTATCCTATCTTAGGTAGAGAACTTGATATGAAATCATATGATAAGAATCACTTTACTCTATGTTTATTAAATGAGATTATTGCCTCACTAAGTTCGTACTTAGCGTGTGTTATTTCACACATAGGTTCTCCCAAGTAGAGTAGCAAGAGGAGCTATTAAATTGAGAAATTCAAGTTACATTAGCAGACACGGTATGTACATCTTAAATTATGGTTGATGTCTAGTGGGCATGTACATATATGTATGTGGGTTTTAAAGATGCAAATTGTTATGCGAACTTAAGTTATAATGTGTTTAAGTACTATTATGATTGTATAGACTTAAAATATAGTTTTACTACAAATGATTATGATTTACGACATAGTTAAGTATAGTTTAACCCTGATCGCATAAAATTTGAAAATCAAGAAAGGGTCTAAACAGTGTACATAGTTTTCACCCTGAATTATATTTTTATATCAATAACTCAATAATGAATTTTATAAATCAATTCAGGGTCAAAACTAGCTGCAATAGACTGACATGGTTTTTAATTCAAAACCGAGAAAGGGTTAAACTATAAGATATAGATTAGTATAAAAAATTTTACAAGTCAAGATTTCTTTCAATGACTCCGTAACATTTTTAGTGTATATTCGGTCTATGAGTATACGTTAAGGGTGTTACATGACGGGTGACGGTGGTTTGTTGGCTGAGTTGCAAGTGAAACCGTCATTTTCGCAGTTGATCAAAGAGAGGCAACCGCGTGATGAGAGTTCGGTTCCGCATGTGAAGGATATCTTGGATGTAAATCCTACAGATTTTCATTTCAATGACGATGGAGTGTTGTGTTTCAAAAGTCAAATTGTGGTGCCTAAAGATGATGAGTTGACGCGTACTATTCTGACCGAAGCACATGCTAATCCTTTTGCTATGCATCCCGATAGTACTAAGATGTATCGTGGATTGAAGGAAGAGTACTATTGGGTTGGGCTGAAGAAAGACGTGGCTAATTTTGTTTCTCGTTGCATGGTATGTAAGCGGGTTAAGGCTGAGCATCAGTTTCCTTCTAGGTTGTTGCAACCATTGAGAATACCAGAATGGAAGTGGGAAAGGATCATAATAGATTTTGTGTTTGGGTTGCCTTTGACGTCGACCAAGAAGGATTCCATTTGGGTGATTGTTGATCGGCTTACGAAGTGTGCACATTTTGTGCCTGTGCATACGACATATACTTTGGATCGGTTGGCTGAGCTGTACATCTATGAGATTTTGTGTTTGTATGGGGTGCCTAAATCCATAGTTTCGAATAGAGATCTACGTTTAACGGCAAGGTTTTGGTTGTGCTTGCACCGTGCTCTGGAACAAGACTGAATTTCAGCATTTCGTATCATCCTCAGTCAGATGGTCAGTCGGAGCGCGTGATTTAGGTTCTCAAGGATATGTTGAGGTGTTGCATTATAGAGTTCCAGGGAACGTGGGAGAAGCAACTACCAATGGTGGAGTTTGCTTATAATAATAGTTATCAGGCTAGCATACAGATGGCACCGTTTGAGGCATTGTATGGAAGGAGGTGTCGTACGCCCGTGTGCAGGGCTGAGGTTGGGGAGAAGTATCTTTCCTTACCTGATGTTTTAAAAGGCACGAATGAGAAAGTAAAGTTGATATGTGAGCGCTTGAAAGCGGCTTCGGACCATCAGAAATCCTATGCATATTTGAGGCGTAGGGATATAAAGTATGTTGTTGGTGACCGAGTGTTTTTGAAGGAGTCGCATTGGAAAAAGGTGATGCATTTTGGGCGGAAAGGGAAGCTTAGCCCGAGTTTTATTGGACTATATGAGATTGTTGAGCGTGTGGGTCATGCCACTTACCGTTTGAGGTTAGCTCCTGAGTTGGAAAGGATTCATGATGTGTTTCACGTTTTGATGTTGCGGAGGTATCGGTCGGATCCCTCGCATGTTATGCCAGTGGAAGATATTGAGTTGAGACCTGACCTATCCTATGATGAGGAACCAGTAGAGGTTCTTGATACCAACAATAAGGTTTTGCGTGGCAAGACGGTTCAGCTTACGAAGGTGTTGTGGAGGCACCGGGGTGTTGAGGAGGCCACGTGGGAATGTAAGTCGGAGGTGCTGAAGCAGTTTCTGCATCTATTTCCTCCATGTAAATTTTAAGGATGAAATTTCTTAAGTAGGGGAGAGTTGTAAAGCCCTGATTTTGGGCCTAGCAGTTTTGAGGTTTATTAGACGGTCTGGTAGACTGGGTTAGAGATTCGAGTCAGATTCGGGAACGTATATTTTTCGGTAAGATAAAAATATGGAAAAATAGTTAAATCGTATTTTAATATATATTGATTTTTTGTGGAATCAATTTTGGAAACTGGAATTTGGAAATGTGAAATTTTGGCTAGTGACCAAACTGTAAATTTTGAAAATTGTTTTTAGTGGTGACTAAAATGAAAAGGGTCAAATTCTTAGAATCCTTAAGGAGCTATTTTACCAAGATTTTTCTGATGATTTCTCCCTTCAATTAAATCATTTTAACATGTGTTTTAAAAGCTAATTGAAAAGGATTTTGGATATTAAAGTTAGTTATTTCTTTTAAACCAATTTCACGTAACTTCTCTCTCAACTTTTCTTTCCACTTCTTTGCTACCAAACACATTTGCTTTCAACAAATTCCAGAGGTGAGAGACCTATATTCTTGATTTCTTGCTTTTTAATTGTTTCTTTATCATTGTTTTACCAAAATCTTATTGAAATCTTGTGTTTTCTAGCTTTAAACAAGTCAATTGAGGGAGAAATCACACAATAGGGGTAAGGTCCGTGATCTCCTCTATTGCATGGTTCTTTATTGATATTCCCAAGCATTTGATCCTTGATTTATGGTTTATGATCTGATTTTATTTTTTGTATTGATTTAATTAGGTAAAATTGATGAAATGATGAAAGCTTTGAATTGAATCTGGTTTCCAGTGTTATAAATTGTTTTGAATATATTTTGGATGTTTAATGATGTTGATAAGTCGATTTTATCAATGGATCTCGAAACTCTTGAATCTCTAATTGTTTAGGTTGCTAGATTTGTGTTTTTGAGGTGTTATGGTGGTTGTGTGGTTGCTGAGGGTGTTAGGTTGATTTGGATCTGTTTCTAAATGTTAATTGGTGATAAAAGTGGTGTTATATTGTTAGGTTGTGGCTGGGTTGTGTTTGGAAAGGATTAGTTAAAGTTTTCGGTTGTTGTAGTTGGGTAATTGTGAGGTGAATGCAAGAATCTGTGAGGATCTGTTGTTGTAGTGTTGCAAATTCATGGAGATGCATTAATCCTCTGTTGTTATGTGGTTTAAACAGGGGAGGTTATTTTGGAAGCAAACGGTGTAGCATTGTAGGCTTCGGGCGCTTTATTTTGCATCGTCAAAGCAAGGCTTCACGTATCGGTGAGCGAGAACGTGGATTCTAGCATTGGAATGTTTTAAAGGTGGTTTATATGAGTTTAAACTTAGCTTGATACGCTGGTTTAAACTCGAAAGTAAGTAAAAATAGATTTTCTCCCTCGGTCGTACTAGTGCTAAAAGGATTTATGCACATGTTTTAATTTACATGTTGCCTACTGTTTAAGCATGATTTAAAGTATTTAATATACTGTTGTTAAGCATGAAATGCTGAAGGATGCACATGGTAAGTGATCCTTGTAAGTATATGGTTTATACTTATAAATTAAAGCATGGTTGTTGCTTTGAAAAATGGTTTGGTTAATGCTTGTTAAAAACAGTAAGGTAAATGTTAAATGGTTATTTATATTGGCAAGTGGTGTGGTTTTAAAATTGTTTTCGGATACAGTTGGCCGGCCATAGGATTGAGTGCACTATAATAGGTCGCATTGGATGTTGAGGGGTTTAGATCAGTATACCGAAGACTCTATCCGAGTACCCTAACGATAGAGGGGTTAAACAGTATTGTAGACTCCTGTTAGTGGATTAAGCGTCTAGCCGATGAATGGGGTTGGTGTCCCCATGGGTTGAAAGATGTACCCGGTTGGTAATGTACCGCAATTGTTATTGTATCACTATTCCGATTGAGATGGCTTGAAGTGTTGGTTGAACACTTGTTGAATCCGTGTATCTGATGAACTCTTTTGTTAATGGACTTGTTTAATGTTCACTTGGAAGCTAATATAATTGTTAACGTATCATTG
Organism: Hibiscus mutabilis; assembly: GCA_019671005.1. NCBI lineage: Eukaryota > Viridiplantae > Streptophyta > Magnoliopsida > Malvales > Malvaceae > Hibiscus > Hibiscus mutabilis. The sequence goes on along the minus strand of CM033713.1, from coordinate 36,230,256 downwards.
AGAGGTTTATGATGTTGATGTGATTTATACATGTTTACTCTTTAAGCTTTGCATATGGTAGTTATGCGTGGGAAGGCTTAAATTGTGGTTGAGTAATATGACTTGTTGTTGGTTAGTGATACATGTTGCATTTGGTCAATATGCTGGTTTTAAAATGTTAAGTGAATGATTTCAAAGGCATGATAATGTTTTAAAGGTTGTTTGAAATAGGTTTTGATGTAATGTTGAGAGATGGTTTTAAATGCATTGATGGTGTTCTGTTTGTGAGTGCTTCTCACTAAGCGTTGTATGCTTACGCTCTTATTTTTCATTAATGCAGAGAATTAAGGGCTTTGGAGGCAGTAAGGAGCAAGGGATCCTAGCAAGACCTGTTTACCAAAGTATGTTTGAATTAGACTATAAGTAATAAGGGCAATGGGGTACTCATTTTGTTTTGGGAGATGTTTTGATAAACTCCCTGTTTGAGCAAGTTTGTATGGTTGCTCTAAAGTTATAGATGGCCTTTGTGGTTTGGTTTTGGTGGTGGTGGTTTGGAGTTTCATGCTTTACTTGAATGGTTTTTAGGTTGCATACCTATATACTTCTCTTTTGAGGCTAATGCCATGATATGATGCCGATATAGTGATGTTTGGATGTGATTTGATGCTTGAGTTGATGTGTGATCGTTAGGGGCATGTTATTGTGGTTTGGAGACCCTGAAAGCATGTAAAACCAGCTAAAAATGACATTACAGGCGTACCGAAATGCAGGGGACCGTATCGGTACGATTGGGCATAAATAGGCTTAGCGTTTCGGTACAGGCATGGGTGTACCGCTACGACATACCAACACTGGAATTTACTTTTGGGGTTAGACCCACGTACCGAAACACCATTAAACCCGTGTTGGTACGGTAGTAAAGAGATTTTTAACTTGGTCGTTATTTTCAGTTAAGCGTACCGATACGGTGCTAGGTCTACCGAAACGATGAGCGTTGGTTCTAAGTGCCATATCGATACGGTAGGTAGCGTATCGATACAAGTGTCCGTTAATCTGGTTAATGTCATGGAAATGAAGTTCTGTGCTCTTGCGTTTTGGTCCCTGGATGTTACGGATGTAACTGAATGAGTTTGGTTCATTGCTTGCAGCTGATTTTTGACGTGTAAGCATGAAACATGTCTAATTAAAGGTTGGTAACTTAAAACTGGGCTAAGTCTGAGAAATTTTTAGAATTTGCAATTTGGTATGTAATTCCTAAGCTTTGAACAATTAGATGTCTTTTTGACGCCCGATTGAGCTGGGTTTTCCCGAGAGCTCTATATGTACACATAGGTTAATTATTTTGCATTTAGATAAGATAAAAAAATGGGTCAATTTTCGGGTTGATCTCTTTACGGTTTACTTCGGTAAACCTAATGTAGCTCGCTCGGGTTAGTCTGGCGACTAGGCCGGGTCGATGGGTTACACGAAGCGTAAAATCCCGATGCTTTGTTGATGCGGGCGTCACTCCAGATTTTATGGTTATGACTTTGTTTGATTCGCTCGAGTGATCTGGTGAGATCCCGAGTATGATTGGGCCTCGTGGGCCATGAATGATGTTTTGCTATGTTGAGAGCATGTGTTTAGGCAGCTAGTGGTAGCGCCACATGTTTATTTATCTCTTCTTATTGCTCGTACTAGCTTCCATGCTTATGTTTATGATTAGCATGAAGTATAATAGAGTAGATGTGTACCACTGAGCTTTGTAAGCTCAGCGCTCGGAATTGTTGTTTTCGTGCGTAGGTTGCTCGCGGGATTGAGGAGTACTATCTGTATGGGATTCCAGCAAGCGGCGTTGTCAGAGTATGATACTTGTATTTAGTGGGTCGTGTATTCATAGAACCTTACATGTACGAGTCTGAAATCCTTATTTTGAATTTGTATTAATCAAGTTAAATGTTTAAATGTTTTATTTAATTGGAGCTCCTTTGTAATGTTTTTATCATTTTTATATTTATTTTGATTTGTGGGCTTTAAATGTTTTTGGTCATTATTTTATTTGGGCTAAACCAATTTGAGAAATTTTATGATTTTGGTTTGGGCTTTAGGCCCAAATGTAACATCTGGGTCGAGGGTGTTACATTGGTAAACTAGCGCCACTCTTATCGGGCACTCGTTGGTTTGTATCCCACTAGAGCCACGGTCACTTCCTTTATTTTCCTTCTTCAATTGAATAATTAATTTATTTTATTAAATAAAACTAGGACTAAATTGCTAGAATGTGTAAATAGCATGGACTACATGTGTAATTATACAAATTTCTTTTATAACAACCAATATTTCAAAATCTGTAGGTCGGATTCACCTGAGTTGTGGGCTTTACATTTGGGCTGAGTATTGGACTCATTGGGTGCTCAAGGACACCTTAACGGGCTCATTTAATGTCTTGTTGGTAGGGATGGGCACGGGTCGGGTCATGCCGGGTTTTTAGCCCACCCAAACCTGACTTGAAAATAATTACCTTAAACCCAAACCCGCCAACCTAAAAATAATTACCCTAAACTCGAACCCGACCCGACCTATAGAAAAAATCAATTTTAGAGACCTAATTGTAAAAATAATAATTTTATGGGACTTAATTGTAAAAATAATAATTTTAAGGAAAAATATAAATAAAATTCAATTTTAAGGACCTAATTATAAAAAATATATAAAGAGGAGATATTATTACAAATATCCCTAGAATTACACTATTAGTCTTGGGTTAGATTTTTTTCACCCTAAAATCAAACCCGACCTGACTTCACCATCAATAAAAACTCAACCTAAACCTAATTTTTTATTTAAAAATCTAACCCGATCGGTCGGGTAAAATGCCCATCCCTACTTGTTAGGATTGGTTAGTGACCCAAGTGTGATAGGGAAAAGTATGAGGGATTAATGTAGTAAATAACCCAAATTTCAAATTAAATTTAAAGGTCTACTGAAAAGTGAGGGCGGTGAGCTCATCTTGTCTCCTACACACATTCTTATTTTCCCCTCATCTTGAACACAAGGAAAAACCCTCAATCCTTGCTCTTTTAAGTGTTAATTTAAAGTTTAGAGGTAAAATTCATCATCTTCCTTCCACAATAAGGTAAAAATCATGTTAACTGGTAGAAAGATAAGAAAATAGATTTTTGATGGGGGTTGAAGAATATGAACGAGAATAGAGGATTTAGCTCTATTTCTAGTTGTATATTTCTTTCTTTAGTATCATTTAATCTTCCAGAAATGTTGTAACTCGTTTTACAACATTTCCTTGTAGTGAAAATGGTTGAGAAAGATTCCAAGGCTCAAGGGAAGAAGAAGGCTTGAGGACTTGGTGTATGAGCTTCATTTGCAGTTGTAGGAGTAAGGTTAGTACGCTTTAACTCTTTTGTTTCTTGTACATCCTAAGGATGATGCTTGTATGTTTGATCTGGTGTTTTTTCGCGTTTTTGTTGCATAAAACATGTTAATGGAGTAACCTGAATTTCATGTTAAAGTCAGGTAAAAATAGAAGTAAACCACTTAAATCAACTCCCATAACCTGTAGGATTAATTTGGTACCTTTTATGTGAGTTTTTGAGGCATTGGGAAGGATTTTCGAGCCTTAAGAAGCTTTTTAGGGTTCAAGTATCAGTATATTATGGGCGAGTACCGGTATCCCGTGTTCAAAATGATGGACACAGATGAATTGTGAGGGGAATACCGATACAGGCTTCAACCAATATTGGTACGATGTTCAAGCCGTATCGATACGGGTCGACGCGTACCGGTACCCACTGTTGCATTGGAATTCTAGTGACCAAATTTTGTACCGGTATACGTGGGAGTGCACCGGTACTAGAGAGGTTGTATCGATAATCATGCTCGAGTATCGGTACTGAATACTTTTAGTTTTCTACTTCTTGGTGCTCGTGTATTGGTACGCTAAGGGCAAGTACTGGTACCCAGTGTACCGTATTGGTATGTGAGTTCGGGTATCTGTACCAACTAGGCAATCTGCCCATAAATGTTCCTTTTGAGTTTAAGAGGCTGATAATTTGCGGGCTATGGTTTAATAGACTCATAATGTGGTAAAATGAATTCTAAACTGAGAAACCGAGAATTTACCCTTATATTCGAGTATAATACTTAAGAACTTGGTAATTGGCATGAGTGACTTGTATGTTGATAGCAACCATAGGGTCGTTTGTTGGTATGTTGATGTCGTGTGACATGTGGGCACTTGTTGGTGGGATCCGGATACTCAGATAATATGTTGCAACACTATGGTATGTGATTCCGAACGTACGTTCCCGATGCTCTGTATCCCTGAGCCTCGTTCAAAGATACTCGAGGGGTAATTTCGAGTATGGAGTGTATGTTCCTAATGATGTGTGTCCTCGGGCCTCACTCCGAGCGTATGTTCCTGATGTTGTATGTCCCCGAGCCTCACTCAAAGTTTGTATGATTGATTACTTGAATTACTGTGAGGTGTATGTATGTTTGTAGATTGTTAAATCATGTTTTTAGGAAACTAGTAGTAGCGTCTCGCATTGACCTTCATTTCTAGTTACGTGCTCATAATTATGATTTGCATGAAGCATGGTAGAGTGGAAGTGTATTCACTGAGCTTTGTTTGCTCAACATTCGGAATCGTTGTTTCCATTCACAGGTTAGAAGGTTTGGCGTTGCATTGGAGGAACCATCGGAGTAGGTTTCAGCGCATTGCTTGTTTAGAGTATAACACTTATATTTATTAGGCAATGTATTCGTAGGACCCCATTGTAATGTCTAAAACTCTTATTATGGTTTTGTATTGAACAAGTCGAATATTTAAATGTTTTAAATTATGTTGGAGCTCCCTTGTAAACTTTTAACTTAATTATCTACGCCTAAACCTTTGAATTTTTAATGATTTCGGAAATCAAATCTTTTGGGCTAAACTAGGTTGAGAAATTTTATTATAATAGGTTGGGCATGAGGCCCAAATGTGACATCCGAATTTAGGGTGTTGTATCTTTTTAATTGCCACGCCACTTCTTCCGTTAGGCTTTAACGGTATGTGGCTTGATTGATACCATTTAAATAGTTAAGTGGTAATAATGACAAAATTGAAAGTATGACGGTCATATCGATACCAACCTCATAATTGAGTGGTCATTTGAGTAGTTTACCCAACATTAAATAAATGTAAGTATGAAATTAAAAGAAAAAATATCTTCAAATTCTTTAGAATTTTTTGAATTCTTGATCTAAAATTACTAAACGGTCCTAATGGATGAGTTTTCTGAGTTGTTATGTCAGATTTTTGGAGTTGGAATAAAAAAAACTTTCTAGTATTCTACGATCGATTTATTTAGTGGAATGAGATGTTAATTTTTTTGTAGTATCAAATTTAAATTAATTAGTTAAAATATCGAATATCATAGTTATACCAAAGAAAAAAATTCCACAAATTTAATTGTTTTTGCATAGTGAGGTGTAGAAAATGTGGTCAATGCATTTCTTGTGTTAAAAGAGCTTTTATATATAATCTTTCAATGTAATAAAATAGGTCATAAATTGAAGTTAAGCCATAAACTATTCGAACACTACAATGCTGGTCGAAAATGGATGGCAATCAAATAATGAAGCTTCAACATTCTCATTAATATACCGGGTTTCGATTCAAACCATATCAACCCTGTCCAGAAATGCCTCGCAACAACATTTCAATAACTACATTAGTTTTTCTTTTCACTTATTCAAAAGAGTTGTCAACAACAGATCTTGGACGAATCCGGCTCTCCCCGTGGCTTGCCGAATCCTTTTTTCACGTTCTTCGTTACTCAACGAAGGATCGAAACTGTATGAGAGGACACAAAGCAAGCATTATATCAAATAAATAAATAAGAAGCCAAACCCAAACTGTATTCACGGTGTCTATATGAATAATCAATGCATCAAGAGACATTCTTCATATCCGAAATCAAACTCGGATATATGAATTGTATCCTACTTGCAAACATAAATATATATTTGGTAACAAAAAGTTTAGATTTAATCCATTACCTTGATTTCCACATATGTGTTGGCGCCGCCTTCTTTGCGGTGGTATCTTCAAAACTAGTTACAACAGATTTTGTAATTTCTTCAGCTTCAGATGCCGGGAAATTCATAATGAGTGAAGAAAGGAATGAATCAGTGGCGGCATTGGACGCATTAACACCGGTTGACCTATATGCACCACCACCTAGAAATACTTGCAAATGTTCTTCTCGGAGATCCCGGCCAAGGAGGGACAGTGCCTGACTGTTCGGAATCGCAACTCCTTCGATGTCTCTGCGAGTAATCTTTTGTTAAGGGAAAGTAGGGTTATATACAATTCAACTTTCTAGAGCATAACTTCCAAGTCAGATGAAGAAGAGAAACAAGGAAATGAGAAGTTTTGCTATCAAAGGATATCTTGAATAAATTTCCGTGTTGCAGCGTGATATGACTTAGCATGTCTTTCGCGACTTTGACATAGCAGACCGGACAAATCTGTAACAGAAAATTGATGCCAATATTAGACGATTCACCATGAAAAACATCAATGGGAGCCTTTTTCCATCATAAATCATAAGGCTAAGTATAATAAAGTTTGAGTATTAAACAAGCTTAATGAGTTGTATTTGAAGTGATCCTGCATATAACTATTTCAAATTTCATCAATTTCAGACACAAGTTACAGAAGACAATCAGAGCCAAAAAGAAAAGCTCTCAATTACATTATTTCAGCGGATGCACCAGGGACCTGCACTCGAGTTAAGTCTTCACTACAGATAGGGTGAGAGGGAAGGCCTTTTAATGAAAACGGAAGGTAATCTCCTACAGATAAAAAAAGGGTGAGATGTCTAGGAATCGATTAGCAATTGAAATCTACCTCCATCATCTCTGATGCATACCAATTACCAAATGCTCATTCCTCTATACCATTAGCAATATCATATACTGTACGCTCATTCTCAATCCTATAACATTCTGTACCAGTCACAGATCCCTTTCCATGTATGTACACATCCGAGTTTTATCTGTTGAATATGACATTCTTTTCCCGGCATGAAAATAACATCACCAACCCAGTTCGAGATCCTCCAAATCGAGTGGTAAGTCTTCTGTTTGCAATATATACTTACATCATTATGAAAAGAACTAGAAAGAAGTGGCTGAAAACTCTATCGAACTCTGACATAAGTTTATGCAAAGGTTAAATGACCGATGATTAGCTTACTTGAGGCATCAAGTTCCACCTATAAAGTGTATGTTTTAGTTTCATTTCTTCCACGCACAATAAAAAAGCATAAAGATTGAACATATCCTAAAATTTATGCTGTGACAAACCAACTATCCGTTTCGGTAGCCAAATCATTGCCATAGAACTTATTGTCATGGGTGCAAAAACTATACAAACTAGGCTACTGCTTTACCCTAGCTAAGCAACAATGAGAGAAAGGATGTCTCAAAGCAATTTAAGTTTCTATTCTTCCAAATTAAGTTACAATGGCATAACTAAGCCTTCAAACTGAAAACCTAATCCCAACAAGATCATCAACGGGGATTGGGCCTATGCCCTAAAATCATTAGCAACATCTTGGAATCGTTATAAAGCACGGTTTTATCCTTAAATTCCTTACGGTTCCACACATCTCGCACCCCCAATGTTCAGAACCAAACAGCAAGACCAGCATGTGACATTCTCCATTTTCATAATCTAATCCAACAAAATAGGATAAATGGACTCATGGCTTCATAATCTTGTTCATGGTACACAATGATAGAACATATAATACCCAAAGATATGATGTTTCATCTTCTCCGAGGACAAAACTATGAGGGTGAAATCTGAAGCCCTATAACGAACAACAGCACGGGAGCTATCCAATCCGATGCATAAAAAATAACTGAAAAATCCAAAAATGAAATTTACTCAAATAATTTCACGATTGAACTCTGCAACATCCTTAATTTGATCATATAAATAAAGAGAAAAAAATACCAGAAACAGAGTAAAAATTCCTTCAACTATAATACATTATAAATTGAATGGAAAAAAAGAAAAGGAAATTATCCAACCAACACTAGAAAAAGTTTATATGTTTTCCTGGGTTTCTATAAAAGGAGAAGTCAATTTCGCAATAAAAATAAACCTAAACACACGCGAGTCTAACTTATGTTATAATTAGGGTGTGGCTAAAAGAAGTCAAATTTTAAAATTTGTCATCGAACTGAAAATATTTTCAGCTTATAAAAAAACAAAAAAAAAACTAAAAATATTATAAAAAGTCTAACATTTACGGTTCGAGAATAAATTTTAAAATTTATCATCTTTTAGCTGCTCCCTATGCATATCCATGGCTACCAAAACACACAAAGAAGGAAAACAAGATTATTGTAAAAGCTTGCCTTAATAAGAAAGCAAAACATCAAACAAACAACAATAAATTCGTACCATTCAAACATAAACTCATCTGAAAACAAAACAAAACTTTGTTTTTCTTATTACTAATCAAATTTCCTCACCGTAACTTTTGACTCGCAGGGATGATGATCTTCGAGATGCGAACACAGAGACGCGATATCGAAATCCTCGTAACAGTATGGACATGGGAAATCGGGTCGAACCTCGTCGTCTACCTCAAAATCATCGATGCTCAAACGATCTTTGTTTATTCATTTTGTTTATGTTTCAAAAACAAAAACACAATAAAAGTTTGAGATAAAATAAAGAAAAAATGAAAAAAAAAACAGATAAAATATTGAAATCAAACATACCTAAATGAGAGGTCTGATGGCGGTGCTGCAAATTATATTGGCGTTTGGCAGCCGCGAGACGAGACGTCCAGAAATCGGAATCCATCGGAATAGCCAAAGGTTGAGCTTCTGACTATTTTATTAAAAACTTACTATTCAAAAACCAAAAAAAACATAACCTTTATAACAAAGAAAACTGTATCAATATCTACAGAGATTTGTTTGTTTTCCTTCAAAATCTATATATGTTTCTGGGTTTTTCTTTGACTTTTTGAAAAACCTTAGGCTTCGTTTAATCTCAGGAAAAAAAATACAGAGAGAAGGTTGATTATTCGTTTATTGACCAGATAATGATAAATAATAATCATGATGCTTGATTTCATGATTAAAAAATTGACCATTTTCTTTTAATTAAAAAATGTCTTCATCTGATAAGAAAGCTAAAAAAGTTGACGACTGAATTAGAAAGGCTTAAACACAACTAGACAAGAAGCGACGTAGAGCAATTGTCGGGTTTTTTTTTTTTTTTACTTTAATTTCATTTATATTACTAATTATTCTCCTTTTTAAGTGCTTTATTTAGCAACTTGTGGTCTAAATTTGATGCCTTCTCCTGTTTTAGAAAAAAAAGAAAAGAAAAAAGGGAGCTATCAAGCTTCTATTTGGTATTGTACTAACCACATAACTTTGAAGTTTGAACATTAATATAAAACTTATCCAAGTATCCATTCATAATAATATTTAAAGGCATTAATTATTTATCAAGGAGTATCATTTTATTTATAAGTGAGTGTCATTTTATCTATAAAAGAGTATTATTTATATATTATATATATATATAAATTATATAAGAAAAAAATTTAAAAAAAGTTTGGGTGTTAACATACACCCATCATTGCATCTGGAACAATAAGATGGATATGAAGATTAGAAATTTATATTAACAAATAATTTCGTAAATAAAAAACTTATGTACACACCCTTCAAATATTCTTTTAATATATATATATATCAAATATTGATGACAAATAAACTATTCAAATAATTATTGAATATAATCATGTCCTTATATATCACTTTATTTGTTTAAATAAGCCAACAACTATCAACTATCAGTGAATTTTACCAAAAGCTTTTGTACAATCAGCTAATGCAATAAGTTATCAGCCAATACAATTTGTTATAAGCTATCAACTATTCGCTAATTATCAAACATGGTTATTATTTTTAAAAGAGAGAACATGTTTGGACTTTAAAGATTATATTGCTAAAAACAATTACAAATTTCAAATATGAACGATAGAATGGATATAAAGAATTATAAGCGGATCCAAAAATTGAATTTGATTGTTCACTCACCGAGAATAAATGTTGGAGATCCATGTGAGGGTTTGGAGTTTTGAACTATACTAATAGCATCAACTCCTCTAATCTTAACTATATAATATCATTAGAGAAAACTTAATATTGTTGGAAATTCCATACATTGTTTAGAATTAAGAGGTATTGTTTTGTAAAAAAAAAGAACTAAGATATATTGTAACGACTCAAATTTTAAAATTCGATGGTCGGATTTAACCGAGGCATGGGCCTCGTATTTAGGCCGAGTCTATTGGGCTTATAGGAGCCTTTTGGGCTAGCTTAATGTGTTGGGCTTGTGGTTGGGTTTGGATAGTTGGAGGTTGAAGGGATAGGAGTGTAAATTCACTCTTGGGATGAAAAGGAGGGGAAAGAGAATTAATTTGTGCTCATTTTGTAAGAGTTGATTTCATTTTGTCCCAACCCATTATCTCATCTTTTCTTTTCTCCTTCATCCATAAAACAAGAGAAAGGTCTCATCTTTCACCCTTTTCTTTTGAAATCCCGTTTGGGTGTAGAAGAGAAGTTTGTTCAACCTCTTAAAATCTACGTTTCAAGGTAAGAATGGTTAGTTTTGGTAGAGAATGATGTTTTAGTGCGGGTTGTGGGGGGAGAACGAGAATGGGTTTTTAGGAGCTCTATTCTCGTTTAGATGTGTGTTTTATACTCCCTTAATCCCCCAACAATGTTGTAACATGTTTGGTGACATCTATTGTAGTGAAAGAGGTGTGGAACTCCTCCAAGGATCAAGGGAAGAGCAAGGCTTGAAGTTGTGCTAGGGGCTTTATTCTCAGTTATGGAATCAAGGTTAGTACACCACTAACTCCTATGAATTCCTGCAACTCATAAAAATAGGCTTTGATGCATGATTTTGGTATTTGTGGCTTGGGTATGCTTTGGGTGATCTTCAATGGTAAAATGTGGAATTGATGTTTTTGGGGCTTAAAATTGGTTCTAACTCACCTAATAACTTCACCATAACTTGTAGGAACAATTTGGGGCTTAACCATATAGTTTAAGTGGGATTTCTGGGTGAAATCTAAACCCAAACTTTGAAATTCTAGGCTCGCGTACCGGTACTGGTGTCAAGTATCAGCATGCATATGTAATAAAGGGAGGCAGTTTGTGAGAGGTGTATCGGTACTGCTGGACGTGTATCGGTACCCCTTACTTATTGGGAATTCAAGTAACATTTTTGTATGCCGGTACGCTAAGGGACGTATCGATACTACTATTCCATTGCTTGAAAAAGGCTTGTGTGTACCGGTACACAAAGGTAGAAGTACCGGTACAGGTAGGGATCGGTACGAGGTGGATCACATACCGATGATGAGTACCAATACGGGGGTAAGCGTATCGGTATGGCTTGAGGACCTATTTCTTTCGAACCTAATTTGAATATCGGTACTCGGGGAGGAGTACCGGTACCTAGAGAGGTGTACCAATACCCATATAGGAGTATTGGTACTCGCTGGACAATCTGCCTAAAGAATTTGAGTTTGCGTTTGGGGGTTATATTATTCGAGGCAAAGGGGCCAATTGTAACGACCTAAATCTTGGGCCTTGCAAAATTGAGCCTCAAACCCAATTTATTGGGCTTTATGTTGGAAAACCCAAAATAAAGATGATTGGATTTGGGCTTTGTGATAATTAAAAAGATTTTATGTGGGAGTAATAAAAAGAAAAGAAAAGAAAATGAGGGTGTTTAAAATAAAAGGGTGGCTGATTTGATGGGGGAGAGAAAGAAAGAAAATAGATATTTTAGAGAGAGAGAGAAAAAAGGAGAAAAGGAAGAAAAAAATGAGAGAGAGGTTTTGAACCTCGATCTACGGCCATTGAAGCTGCCGTGCACGACACCGCCAACATTATTGGAAAGGTCTCGTCAAGGCGGATTTGATGGTGGTCGCCACGTTGCCGTCCGAGTCACTGTTCGTTGGAGTGAGAAAGAAGAAATTTTAGAGGGAGATGGTTCAGCATGTTTCGGTCGTCATCGCTGCAAATAGAGGCCACCATTGGAATCAAAAGCTAGAGAACAGCGGGGCTGAAGCTCACTGCCGTCGTTCGGCCATCGAAAGAAGGCTCACGCGCCACCACATTAGAATTAAAAGCTAGAGAATAGCGGGGCTGAAGCTCACCGCCACCGTCTGGGCACCGAAAGAAGGCTCACGTGCCACCATGTGCTGCCGCTGCGGGTGGGCGTGTGCTTGGCCAGACGGGTGCACCATGCTGCGGTGTACCGTGCCACATCGAACTGGGGTAATCGGGTGCATATGCACCCTGTCGCACTAGAGCTCGCACCCGCAAGTACAACAAGGCTGCAATGCACTCACCCGCACTGGATCCCGTTCCTAGGGTGCACCCAGCTTACCATGCACCGCGTCGTACCGGATTAGCCAGCTTGACTAGGGAGTTGACCGGCGTTGACTAGTGTTGACTGAGCCATTGACTTTTTTCCAAGAGACCCTACACAAGAGTTTTTCGATGTTCTAGATCCAATGGTGCAGTCTGTTTTGCCAAATTCAAATATGGTAAGCTATTTTTACGCGTTTGACCTTGTGAATAGTATAGGATATGCATAGAAATAATGTATGTTCGTGTTTGTTGATATGCGAAGATTAATCGGGGTTGGATATCGGATCAAGTAAAATATTCAGGAAGCTAGGATGAGAATTTTAGCAATGTCAGCATAAGGTTAGTACATCTGGAACTCTGAAATGCTTCATGAGCATCATAAGTGTAATTGCCTTGCATGTCAGTGGTTGTAGGTTAGGAGATTAGTAATAAGCATGTGTTGATATTGTTAGTTCGAGGTTTATTGATTATCGAGATGCTTGATAAGCTTAAGAATGTTCGAGTCTGTTATAAGCTTTAGAGACTACATAGGATTGTCTGGATATATGTATGATTATCTGATTTTATGATTGGTTGAGTGATTGATATATGATGATGCCTTACATGTTAGACGAATAAATCAATATATTCGATTGAATATTGGTTAGAGATAATTCTGATAAATATTCGATTAAATGGATAAAAAGTCAGTAAATGGTAATAATTAATTAAATACGCTAGCAACGCACTTTAATTCCCTTCATAAGCTTTAGGGACCTAATAAGTGTTATAACACCGTAATTTAAAGGAATTATACGAACCCATAAGTTGGGTATTGGTACGAGTTGTGGTTGTACCGGTAAGTGATTAGGGTCATATCGGTACGGCTGGGACTGTACCGATACTTATAGAAATTAGGAACTTTCCAGTAACTAATTAGGTAGCGGTATACATGTGAGTACCATTAACTAGGGGTACCATATCGGTACTCATATTCGAGTAATGATGTCGCTGAATTAAATAGTCTAAAATATCGGTTTAAGATAAGGGTAATATGAAATATTAATAATTGAACTATGCATTGATAAATGAGAATAAATATACACTCCTCCATAATGTATTAATAATTGGGTAATGTATAATAAATGATATATTGACGATTAGCAACAACATGGGATCCTTGGGATCGCGTTGCTTGTATGTCGGGTAGGCATTTGATGGATTGAATCTTCTTGATTGGTGGGATCCAATTACCCAGTGAAAGAGTGTTGTAACACCATGGTTGAGAAACCGAATGGAGGTTATCGATGCTATGTGACCTGAGCTTCATTCGAAGATACTCGAGGGAGCATTTCGAGTATGGGTATATGTTCCGATGCTATGTGACCCAGCCTCACCCAGAGAGTAGATGCTCGAGGGATGATTCGAGAAAGGGTGTATGTTCCGATGCTATATGACCCGACCTCACCTAGGGTGTATGATCCGATGCTATGTGACCCGACCTCACCCAGAGTGTATGTACGGATGCTTTGTGACCCGACCTTACTCCAGAGTTGTGTTGTAGTTGTTGATGTTGATTTTGCCTTGGTGATCTGTTAAGATCTCGGGCTTGGTTGGGCCTTGTGTGCCATGAGTGATGATTGTTATCATGTTAACATGTGTTTAGGCGGCTAGTGGTAGCGCCAGATGTTTATTTATCTCTTCATATTGCTTGTACTAGCTGCATGCTTATGTTTATGATTAGCATAAAATGTAGTAGAGTGGATGTGTACCACTGAGCTTTGTAAGCTCAGCGCTCGAAATTGTTATTTTTGTACGTAGGTTGATCGTGGGATCAAGGAGCACTGTCTGTATGGGATTTCAACAAGCGGCGTTGTCAGAGTATGATACTTGTATTTAGTGGGCTGTGTATTCATAGAACCTCACGTGTATGAGTCTGTAATCTTTATTTTAAATTTGTATTAATCAAATCAATTGTTTAAATGTATTATTTAATTTGAGCTCATTTGTAACGTTTTAATTATTTATATATTTATTTTGAATCATGGGCTTTAACTATTTTTGGAAAGTATTTCATTCGGGCTAAACCAAGTTATGAACTCTATGATTTTGGGTTTGGGCTTTAGGCCCAAATGTGACATCCGGATCGAGGGTGTTACACCAATAGGTCTCTTAAGGTATAAAATAAATATTAAAACTGAGAAACGGAGATTTAAACCCCGTATGTGAAATAAAAGATCAATGATTCGGTAAATATTGGGTGAATTGTGTGAAGTAGTAACCCATAGAGATCCTTGGTGGATCGGTTGGTGTTGTGTGGTGGCTAGGGCCCCTACTGTGTGCTGATGGGTTTCTTAGATAGTTAAGTCATGGTTAAGGGGATTTGGATATTATTGAAGTGTGTTGCAACACCTTGAAGACTTCCAAATGTAGGATCCCAATGTTATGCGGATGCGAGCTTCATTCGAAAATGCTTGATGAGAGATTCTGAGCATGGATAGAGGATCTCGATGCTTTATGGACGCGGGCCTCATCCTCAAGAGTATAGGATCTCGATGCTTTGTGGACACGGCCTTACTTATAGTGTTGGATCCCGATGCTGTATGAAAGCGGGCCTTACTTAATATTATTGGTATTATCTGTATGATGCTGTGTGAACTTATGAGGTATATGTATATGATGTGTGCGAGATCATACTTTCATAATGCTATGTGTTTATGCAGTTATGGTAGTACAATTGTTATCTTGCCATGATATTATTCATGTTGCATTGCTTTATTTATGATTTGCATGAAGCATGGTTGAGTGGCGGTGTATCCACTGAGCTTTGTTAGCTCAGCATTCAGAATCGTTGTTTTCGTTCTCAGGTAAGTAGGTTGTTGTGTGGCTTGAAGAGCACCATCAAAGCTTGGATTTCAGCATCAACTTTAGTTGTTGAGTACAATTGCTAGATGTATTGGGCTATGCATTTCGTAGGACCCTATATGTAATTTGCAACTCTTATTTTGTACTAAATGGTCAAAGTCGAATTTTTTAAGTATTTGTAATTGGAGCTCCACTGATGTTGTTTTAAATACTTGGATTTTATCTATGTTTTAAATGTATGGACTTATGTTTTAATGGACTTGTCGTATTTTTGGGCTTGAAAACAAAAATTTTATTTGTAAGGGTTTTGGGCTTAGGGCCCAAATATGATATCCGAGTCAAGGGTGCTACAGATATTGTTACTTAATTACATATAATTTTGAAGGTCGGTTATTTGGTAAATGTAGAGCTAAATACAAATAATATAGATTTTCATGCAGTAGAACAACAGTTAAATTGAAATACGAAATTGCTGCTTTCACACTTTTATAACTAGATTTCAAGCATACAACTGAACACAAGATATTCACAATAAGACATGGTAGTTAGCTGCTGCTTGGGTTTTAAATACCATTGTAATAACCTCAAATTTCTAGCACATAGTTAGAATACTTGAGCTTAAAATTTTTGGGTAATTTTGTAATAAATTCAAGCTAAACAGATAGCTCCTAAACATGATAACATATTAGGGTTTATAGGTTAAACCCTAAATCTCTAACCATATTACTTGAACCTGAACCATAACATCTAAAGCATAAATTCTAAACCTAAACTCTAAGTTGAATTCTTAAACTTTAAAACTATGTAAAAAAATTTTGTTTCCACTGCTAGTGCATGGAATTTTTTCAATTTAGAATATAAAGAGTTATATTTTTTATTTTTTAAGATTAATTATCACATTAAGTGAAAAAGTAGTGCGTGGGACAATTAATTTCATATGACTCTTGAAATAATTATAAAATAATAAATTCAGAAAATTTATCAACCAATATCTTGAAGTAATATTGAAATAAAAAGGTTGGATTTTAAATTTAAACAAAGATTAAGTTAATTAATTACATGTCAAGTCAATATTAGTTCAAATCAGTTAATAGGTCGGGTCTGTAACAGGTCGAGTCAATTAACATGTCGGGTTAACAATAAGTCGGGTCAATTACATGTTGGGTTGGTAACAGGTCATGTAAAATTAAATCTCAGGTAATTTCAAGTCGGTTTATATTAGATATTTATCATGTTAATTTCGAGTTGGGCTCATATCAGGTCGATGCAGTCGAGTTCAATTATCACATTATCGGATTCAATTCGAGTTCGACTCATTCCCAGGTCGGGTTTGGATGCAAAATTATCAGGTCCATCTCGGGTTCATGTCAATATCTTCTCAGACTCGATTAAGTTTGGGTCATCATCACCTCGGGTCAAATCCAGTTCAAACTTAAACCTGTTTCAGTCGGGTCAATTTTTTACAACCTATATATATATATATATATATATATATAAGCCAACATTCTTGTGCGGGCTATAAACAAATTCTCGTTCGTACGATAATTCATAACATTCATAGAAATTTAAAATTACATAAACTTACCAATTCACGAGCAAGATCACCTCGTACTAAATTCATCGTCACAGAGCATTACAAAGTCATCGGCTCTCTACACAAAAATTCATAGAGCCATATTCATAATTCTTAATTCCGGGGTACTTGGAGGAACCAGAGATCAAAATATAGTTTATAAGATTATTTACACCAGTCATTTAGGCTTAAAGGGGGTTATTTTGGCAATTAACACCTTAGGAGTATTTTTGTCATTCACAAGTATGGACATTTCGTTCATTTGACTCTTATAAGGTAAGTTTGGTCTTACATGGGAAATTAAGAAATTTGTATGCTTCAAGGGTTGAAAACGTATCATCAGGTTCTTCCAAATGGTTTAAAAAGTTAACGGTAACTATTAAAAAAAAGTTAATGGGTTGGTCCAAGGATATATTGGATAAAAAAACCAAAGATGGCTCGAAATAGGCAAACTAACAACCTAGATATCGTAACCATAAACTGAATTTCGAATCCACGTGTAAAGTTTCAATATCTTAAATTGTGTATGGAAACTCTGTGACGATACTAAATTCTGAGTATCGAAACTAAGGATCTAACTCAAAATTGATTTCGTTGAAACGGGTTGAATGAACCAATGTATTGGGATGAAGTGGAGCTAAAACATTGTTTTGGTATCCAATTAAGTTGAGCTAGCTTACGGATGTCAATTGGAGAGGTGGTTGCGAAAGGTGCTCTCCCCACACCTATTCTCGCTAAGAATTTTTATATTTATCCTCGCCTTGCGATTCGTTGCGGATACAAAACTCAAAATCATCTCTGTCCCGCAACTCATAAGACTAAAATTATCTATGCTTCATCACCACTATGGGTCCCGAGACTCACTTAATCCTCGCTATACCCATCTCATGACCCTCTTCATATAATATATTTACAAGTATTAGTTAAATAAATATAGACCATTTTTTATGAAAAAAGTACAAAATCCTTGTCCTTTGAACTCCAACCACATATGTGACATTATTCCAACTGACACTCAATTGAACAAGATAAAATAAGTACAAAACAAGATATCAATTTGACAAAACAAAAATAAAAAAAACCAACAACTAACATTTAATTGTTATGGAAAACATACCAGATAGATCTGTTATAGATGATTTTCATAAAGAGGAAGAGAATTGAAGGAGAATAGGACTGTAGGAGATGAAGTAGAATCTTGTGAGTTGCGACATGGGCTAATGATGAGTAATTTTAAGGTCTCATGTAAAATAAATAAAGTGAGAAATTGAAGGAGTTGGGTTTGAAAATCTATTAAAAATTGAGTGAACTGATGAGTCATTTTTTAAATGTTTATTTTTAAATATACTTATTATGTATACTAGGTGCACGGGGATAAAGCGGGGTGGGCGGAGATGGGCAACCCATGTCGAATCTAATTTTTGTCTCAATAACCAATCCACCACCCGCGAAACTTGTTCTCATCCATGCCCAACTGAGTGCGAAGTGGAGTATAACCCCGTGAAATGCACCCTACTTACATATGTTAGAAAAAACGTTAATAATCTAAGAAAAATTAGTAAAAATAAAATAATTACTGATTTTATTGATCGATCAAACACGCCATAAAAAATAAATACAAGAAAATTCAAGAAGAAATTGAATATTAAAACAATAAAAGGAACCGTTGTAACACCCTTGACCCGGATGTCACAATTGGGCCTCAAGCCTAAAACCCATAAATTTTGACCTACTTTAGCCCAATCCATAATAAATTTCCAAAACTCATTTTATTTCAATCCAATAAAGTATAATAATATTTGAAACATATATAATAAAGCTCCATTTAAAATTACATGATAAAATATTTGACTCTATCATTTTAGAAATACAAATACACATTACAATGTACAATAAGTTCCTACGAATACATAGCCCAAATACCTAAGTATTGTACTCTAGAGAAATGAGGCGCTGGAATCCTTCACTAATGGTGCTCCTCCAAGCAATGGGCAAAACCTACTAACATGCGAATGAAAACAACGATTCCGAACGCTAAGCTAACAAAGCTTAGTGGATACACAACCACTCAACCATGATTTATGTAAATCATAAATAATAATGATGCTACAAGAAATGATGTCATGGCAAGATAACAATGGCGCTATCACTAGTCACCTAAACACATGCCCTCAGCAAAGCTAAACGTCATACATGGCACACAAGGCTCAACCAAGCCCGAGATCTCAACAGATCATGTAGGAAATAACAACATCAACAACAACTTTGGAGTGAGGCTGGGTCACAAAGCATCGGTACATACACTCCGGGTGAGACCGGGTCATGTAGTATCAAAATATACACCCTGGGTGAGGCTGGGTCACATAGCATCGGAACATACACCCTGCTCGAAATCCCCCATCGAGCATCTATACTCTGGGTGAGGCCGGGTCACCTAGCATCAGAACATACACCCTGGGTGAGACTGGGTCACATAGTATCAGAACATACACCCTGCTCGGAATCCCCATCGAGCATCTAAACTCTGGGTGAGGCAGGGTCACAGAGCATCGAAACATACACCCATACTCAAAATGCTCCATCGAGTATCTTCGAATGAGGCTCGGGTCACATAGCATCGATAACCTCCATTTAGTGTCTCAAACCGTGGTGTTGCAACAATCTTTCACTGGGTAAACGGATCCCATCAATCAAGTGCCCACATGGCACGACACATCAACATATAACCCAACCAATGCACATCTAGCATAAAAGCAACGTGATCCCAAGGCTCCCTATAGGGTACTAACACAAACAACTCATCAAATATTTACCAAGTTATTAGTCTATTATTCCACATACGAGTTTAACATCGGTTTCCTCAGCTTTAAAATTCATTTTATACCTTTAGAGACCCATTAGACCCATTACCTCAAATTATAGAATCCCTGAACTCACAACATAATTTCTTGGGAAAATTGCTCTAGCGTACCAATATGCCTACATGGGTATCGATACCCTCTCTCAAGTATCGATACCAATTTTAGGTTCGAAAGAATTTAGGCTAGCAACCGTATCGATACATCTTTCTTGGCGCGCTAAAACCATATATCGGTACACATATATTGCATATCGATCCCCAACCCATACCGATGCACCCCCTGAGCGTACCGATACCCATTTTGGCTACTGGAATTTCAAATATGCAAGGGGTATCGGTACGCGACCAGCAGTACCGATACACCCTTCATAAGTTATCTTCTTTATCTCACAAGCGTACTAATACTAGCTACCCAGTACCGATACGCGAGCCCAAAATTCATGAGTCTGGGTTCGGATTTCTCTAAGAAATCCCACTTAACCTATATGGTTAAGCCCCAAATCATTTCTACAAGTTATGGGGAGTTTATTAGGTAGATTACTATCAATTTTAAGCCTTATTAACACCAAATTCACAAGTTGCCATTAGAGATCAACCAAGGTATATCCCAACCAATAACACCAAAATCATGCATCAAAGTCTATTTCTATGATTTCTAGGAAACGATAGGAGTTAGTAGTGTACTAACCTTGGATTACAGCTGATGAAGAAGCCTTTAAAGACCCATTCTCATTCCTTTTCTTCAAACCCCAACTAAACCTCTTCCACCATCATTCTAAGCAAAGTTTACCTCAAAATAAAAATCATTTGATGCAGAGCCATCTTTCCTCCATTACCAAAATGAGATTCACACTCTAGAACTCAAAGATTTAATCATTAGGTGTGGGTTCTTGTTTTTGAAAGTAAGAGATGAAAGGTGAAGAGTAGGAAGATATAGGACAAGGGTGACCTCATAAGCCTACATTTCTGCAGCACCATTAAGAAAAATGTCCTCCAATTCTTATCTAAAAATTCCTTTACTAAACTACCCTCACTATTTCACCATAACACAAACCTAAGCCAACAATTCAAGCCCAAACAACTAAGAGCAAACCCAATAAGGTTTCTGGGGCCCAAACATCTCAGCCCAAAAGCATGCTCGTATTTCGATTCAAACAACTCTCGGATTTTGAAATTTGGGTCATTACAACTCTCTCATCCTTAAAGAAAATTTTGTCCTCAGAAGTTAAATAAGGAAATGAGATGCAACTACAGAAGATCTAACCAACCTCTCGACCACACATGCCACGCGGCCCTAGGGTCTCTCCATAAAATTTTCCTAGCCAACACTCTTAACATAAATTCTCAACTCTATATAAGACTCTTCAACGATTCATTCCCAATGTCCAGAACAACACTCACATCGAACCTAGAAGGTGATCAACAAAGGATAACCTCAACAACATTTTCAAATATTAACCCATTTAACTCACTTCGGGTGACTCACATCTCAGTTATCAACCTCTTTTACGTCCATAACGTGACATTTCTTTAAAGGTACACTTTAGGGTATTTCTTCGTCTATTAACAACATCATGACCCACATGTTCAAGAACAAGCGAACTCTTTCAATCAAGCTCTACCGCCAATCTATCTTAAAATCACAACATTCTCTCTTGACTTGGCCAACTAAGAAGGAGCTTAACACCTCTTTTACTTGAACCCACTACAACATAAATAGATGCGAATCCATGATCAAGCTATTCCACTAGCCAAGCCACTTCGGTTCCAAAATAAACTGTTACCACAAAAAAGCTGTACTAGGGATCAAACCCACCAAACTATCCTCAAAGGTCCGAACACCCTCTTCCACTCCAACCACCTAATGCTAACTAACAGTTGTGCCAAAACTTTAGCAAGTCCTCAAGGATTTCTTAATGGTTCTTCTAACACAACTTATTACAACACAAGAATCTGATTCCACACAACTTTAGCCAAAAACCCACATTTCTACTAAGCCATTATGAATATCTTCACACTGTTACCATGCATGAAAACAATCCATCTCAAACCCAAAAAAACAACCCTCAATTTGTTGAACTTAAGATTATCTCGATGTATTCATGTCTAAATCACCCATCGACTTGTCTTTAGAGTCTAACATCGTATTGAACCCTAAATCTTATCACTAATTATTTTTAACCTTCAACTTACGAGACCCAACTTTTGAACAATCTTACAAAAATCTCAAAACTCTTCAATATTAACAAGCTTACCAGCCCTGAGAAACGGGCATCGGTCCTTCACCATTATACATTGAACCACAATAACTAACACGGTTACACCTTGTCAAACCAACACAAATAGATTCCAAGGCAAACCTCTTGACAACATCGCCTACAAACACTCTTCTCCACCATGGAGTCATCACACTAAAAGTTTGGTAGGTGTCAGAGCACAAGGTGATGGACTCTGACACTGAACTCAGCGTTACCCCCAACTTGGATTCTAATCTAAGATCAAGAGGATAGCCCGCTCATCCCTCAAAGAGCATCCTAACATCTTACACATCTACCAATCTAAAACCTCAAACTCACTACCTTCGTATCTACCACGCAAACTAAGAACACCTTGCAACCCACAAGACTCTCCCTAAACTAACATCACAAGAGTACGACATACAAGATGAAGAGGCAAAGATTTTTCACGCACATAACCAACCAACTAGTTCATTTCACACTCCAACTTTGAGACTCTTACTTGGAAACCAAGGCACACATCATACTCACATGACCAACCCATACCTAAGGTAAGTCTAACAAGTCCACAAGGACTGTTACTCTCAATCCCTACTCATCACCCATGGTGGAACCCTTACTTACTAACACTTACTAGTCCAAAAATTTACCAAACCAATATTAAACTCGAGGAAACTTATCACAGTACTTACTCAACAAAAAGCACCACCTCTTAAAGAACTCTGGCTACGCCCAGAAGGAGTCAACCTTAAAAACTAAGCCGATGCACACTCATCCATAATTGGACAGTCTTTGACCATGTGACCCAATGTACAACACTCATAGCAAATCCTCAAAGCAAGAATCATACCCCAAGGTGATGTCAACCACAATGCTCACGAAGCGGTGGAAGTGACGCCTCTAATTGTACCATCGACACTCCCCAATAACAAAAATCGAGAAACCCCTACGAACCCTTAATCTAGATTTTTGACCAACCCTCGGTAGCTGATCTATAACAACTCTCTTGATCCCCTTAAAACACAAAACCTCTCAACGAAGCCTAAAAAGAATCTCATGATGTCCTAGGTCCGCACAACATGACTTATAGAATCCTTAAACTGACTCAATATTGGTTTTAAAGTTATTCTAGTGCCTTCACTTTATTGACTAACTCCGAAAATATCCCAAGTGAACTCATTGTCACATGTATCAATATGTTAACCTTGTATCCAAGTCCAAACCTCAAACACCTTTACTCTTCAGTGGCAACAAACTCTAGGCATAACGGCTCAACCGTAGAAAATCTTGCTCATACTTAACACTTTTCTGACACCTTGAACCAGCTGCAAGAACTGATCTCTCTTCTTCCTCATAAGAGCTTTACTAACGTACTTTTTCCTGACTCATCCAAGGGAATATCCCATCTTAATAATCCAGGATGTAGTCCTAACTCAATGGTATCCCACCATTCATATGCATTACCTTTAAGAAAAAGACAATGTAATCAAAATCACTTTCAAGACTACCTTACACCTACCTCAGAATCCTTTGAGTGTTTTTTAACCACTGATCCAATAGATCGGGTCATCATTTCCTGAACTTCTAATATCCTTTGGTCTATAACAATGATGCCACTCTCATTTGAGAAACATGGCTTTCTTCATGACCTTCCTAGTCATGTATTATGCCACCCGACCCAAACTAGTCTGAACCGCATTAAGAAAGTGATAGTTCATTATTCTCAACCAAGGTTTCGGTTCTCTTTGAACCTCAAAGCTTCCAATATGATGCTTGACATATCAAGATAGCTCGTCCGAACAAACAATCAATGGCCAAGATCATATCAATTTATTAGAAAGACAACTCTACTGAGTTTATCAACCACGCATCCTTAAGCCTTACTTGAGTATTGCCTTGTGCAAATCTAACGATGTCCCTTCAGCTACTAGTATACACAATTTATAACAAGCGTACACTGCTCGAACCTCTAAGCATTAACTTACACAGAGTGTACTTGGAAGCTCATAGTCATCAAGTACCTTGCTACGTTAAATAGAACTCACCCATATGCCAGCTACACAATATCCCCATCACATGGTACCTTACCATTAGGGTTCCCTTACTATAGACGAATAGACCATCAGTTGACGATCCACCACTGGTCAATCGAAAGCAAGTCCTCCTTAATCCAAACTACAAAGGTCATCCACCAACACGTGGAGCCTTACCACTAAAAATTCTCATGATAAAGCTGAAGGCTTTGTGGTAGCTTAGGTCATAAAACCAATATTGTCTCTCTAGTGATGAAAGGATGACACGATCTTAACTCTCGCATCCTTTCGTGATCTAAGATTAACATCTGGGATAGCCTCGATCTAATAATCATCATCTAAGGATTCAACCATCAACACGATCCTCACAATTACGATTGAGGCTATCTTAACGTCGCACCCAAGAACACACATGAACACAGGGCATACCATCTAAATTCCAGTCTTGAAAGGGTACAACTTAGACACAAGGGCTCGTATTCGCTAGACACCTATCCATGACTCCTAATCACCCTGGGGTTTTCTTAGAACCAGCTAAACCTAGGCTCTGATGTAATACCCTCGACCCGGATGTCACAATTAGGCTTCAAGCCTGAAACCCAACTATAAAATTTTGACATAGTTTAGCCCAATACATAATAAATTTCAAAAACCCATTTAATTTTAATCCAATAAAGTATAATAATATTTAAAACATATACAATAGAGCTCATTTTAAAATTACATGATAAAACATTTGACTCTATCATTTTAGAAACAAAAATACAAGTTACAATGTACAATAGGTTCCTATAAATACATAGCCCAAAGACCTAAGTATTGTACTCAAGAAAAACAAGGCAATGAAATCCTTCACTGATTGTGCTTCTACAAGAAATGGGCAAAGCCTACTAACATGTGAGCAAAAACAACGATTCTAAACATTCAGTTAACAAAGCTCAGTGGATACACAACCATTCAACCATGATTTATGCAAACCAGGAATAAGAACGATGCTACAAGATATGATGTCATGGCAAGATAACAATGGGGCTATCACTAGCTGCCTAAACACATGCCCTCAGTAAGGCAAAATGTCATACATGGCACACAAGGCCCAATCAAGCCCGAGATCTCAACAGATCATCTAGGCAATAACAACATCAACAACAACTCTAGAGGGAGGCCGGGTCACAAAGCATCAATACATACACTCCAGGTGAGAATGAGTCACATAGAATTGGAATATACACCATGGGTGAGGCTATGTCATATAGCATCAGAACATACACCCTACTCGAAATCCCCTATCAAGCATATATACTCTGGGTGAGGCTGGGTCACCTAACATCGGAACATACACCCTGGGTGAGGTTGGGTCACATAGCATCGGAACATACACCTTGTTCAAAATCCCCCATCAAGCATCTACACTTTGGGTGAGGCCATGTCACATAGCATCAGAACATACGCCCATACTCAGAATGATCCTTCGAGTATCTTCGAATGAGGCTCAGGTCACATAGTATCGATAATCGCCATTTGGTATCTCAAACTGTGGTGTTGCAACACACTTTCACAGGGTAATTGGATCCCATCAATCAAATGCCCACATGGCACGACACATCAATATATAACTCAACCAATGCCTATCCGGCATACAGGCAATGCGATCCCAAGGATCCCTTAATGTTGCTAATCGACAGCACATCAATGTTTTACATTACTGAGCTGTTAGTACATTATGAAAAAGTATTCAATTAATCCCATTATTTGACCCATTAAACTGCATTGTCTTATTATTCAAGGCAACTCAACTGTATAGGCGTCCCTTGAGCGCACAACAAGGATCCTAATTACAACATAACATTATTTGACTCACCAAGGCTCCCTGTAGGGTACTAACACAAACAACTCATCCAATATTTACCAAGTTATTTTTCCATTATTCCACATACGAGTTTAACATCGATTTTCGCAACTTTACTATTTATTTTATACCTTTAGAGACCCATTACCTCGAATTATGGAACCTCGAACTCAAAACATAATTTCTTGGGTAGATTGATCTGGGCATACCGATATGCCTACATGGTTATCGATACCCCTTTATAGGTATCGATACCCTCCCTCGTGTATCGATACTGATTTTAGGTTCAAAAGAATTTAGGCCAGCAACTGTATCAATACACTTGGCATACCAAAACCATATATCAATATGCATACATTACATATCGATCCCCAACCCTTATCGATACACCCCTTGGCATACAGATACCTATTTTGGCTACTATAATTTCAAATATGCAAAGGGTACCAGTACACGACCAACAGTTCCGATACGCCCCTCACAAGCTGTCTTCTTCATCTCATAGGCTTACCAATACTAGCTACCCAGTACTGATATGCGAACCCAGAATTCAAGGGTCTGGGTTCAGATTTCTTTAAGAAATCCCACTTAACCTACATGGGTAAGCCCCAAATTGTTCATACAAGTTATGGGGAGTTTATTAGTTAGATTACTATTAATTTTAAGCCTTATTAACACCAAATTCACAAGTTGCCATTAGAGATCAACCAAGGCATATCCCAACCAATAACACCAAAATCATGCATCAAAGTCTATTTCTATGATTTCCAGGAAACAATAGGAGTTAGGAGCGTACTAACCTTGGATTAAAGCTGATGAAGAAGCCTTCAAAGACCTATTCTCATTCCTTGTCTTCAAACCCCAACTAAACCTCTTCCACCATCATTCTAAGCAAAGCTTACCTCAAAATAAAGATCCTTTGATGCTGAACCATTTTTCCTCCTTATCCGAAATAAGATTCACACTCTAGAACTCAAATATTTAATATTTAGGTGTGGGTTCTTTTTTTAAAAGCAAGAGATGAAAGGTGAAATGTAAGAAGATATGGGACAAGGGTGACCTCATGAACCCACTTTTCTACAGCACCATTAAGAAAAATGTCCCCCTATCCTCATCCAAAAATGCTTTGACTAAACTACCCATAATATTTCACCCTTACACAAACCCAAGCCAACAACTCAAGCCCAAACAAATAAGAGCAAGCCCAATAAGGTTCCCGAGGCCCAAACATCTCGACCCAAAAGTAAGCTCGCATTTTGATTCAAATTGAATCAAATTTTGAAATCTGGGTCATTACAACTGCTTACTTGTTTTTGGGCAGCAATTCAAATGAACAGATTTGTTGACACTTGTGAAATCAAAGTTTCCTTAAGAAACGTTGGACGTCTATCTTCCAAGATGCAACAACAGAATGAACACAATAGTAACACGCTTGTAGTGATCAGCAAACTGTAACCTCGTCTTTCTTTATTACTAAAAATACTTTTGAAAATCAGATAGTAATAATAGTGAAAATATCCATGATTTTGTTGTGTTCAACCTAGCAGGTTTACACAATATATATAGGGGTAGGAGTTTCATTGGAAACTGTTAGACTTATGTTGATTTTGATATAACTAAAATTGCTTTTAAGGATCAAATTGTAAAAAATTGTAAAGTTATGAAATCAATTTAATTGTTCAAAAATATGTTCTAAGCTTACAAAAACGTTTTCATTCAAATGTAGCTTGAACCAAAATTTTCTAACATCTTTTAAAGTCAAAATTATGTTTTTACTCAATGAAGTTTCAAAACCTCTCTAAAGGTTTCAAAACCTTTTTGATGAAATTCAACCCAAATTTTCCAGTAAGCTTTTAGGTTTCGAAACTCTCCTTTAGGTTTTGAAACCTTAGGTTAAGTTTCGATTCCTTCCCCTTGTGGTTTCGAAACCAAACTTCCAGCGGCTATATTTTGTATGAATTTTTAGTTGATGGTTTCGAAACCTCACTACAAGAAATTTATAATATTGTAACAAAATTATTTCTAAGTAAAAGTACTAAATTTGTCACGATATATTTATTTTGAAAAAAATTATTTGTTACCATGTCGTTAGAACAACCCCGTCATGTAAAGTATATTGTGACGAAATTGTGTTCGTTATCATTTTATATTATTTATCGTAATAATGAAATGACGTTACTATAATTAATTTATCATGACAAAATATGTCACAATAAATTAATTATTTTATTATGAGAAGTACGTTTTGTTACAACTAACTTGTATTTTAACATCAAATATAAAGGATTTTTGTGACAGAAATACATAATGCAACAAAAATTAATTTCTCACTACTTCTATTTCGTTAGTAAATGTAACTTACATAGACAAAATATTTGCTAGAATAAAATATTTATTTAATCACAAAAAGTAGTTTTTGTCACAATTAACTTTCGAACGAAAAAGATTCGTGTGAACAAAAACACATATTACAACAAAAAATTAATTTCTCGCTACCGTTATTTCGTCACCAAATAGTACTTATATGGACAAAATCATTGTTAAAATAAAATATTTATTTCATCAAAAAGTATATTTTGTCACAATTAGCTTGGATTCTAACATCGAAAAAAATTTATTTTTGTGACAAAAGCAAAAGTTACAACAAAGTTTATTTTCTCACAATATGGCTAAACTACTTATACAAGTCTAAATCTTAATTTGCGCCATAGATCAGACATTAATTAAACTAGTCTTAATTGGCATTCTCCTTCATAAAACTGTCATGCTTGGATTGAAGTCTTTGCATTTTCTCTATTTTAGTAGCTTTCTTTGGTCTCTATGCCTTGTGTAAGCTTCAAAGAACTCATTGTTCTCTTTTTCCAACTCATTTCACATTGTAACTAAAACCACATGCACTGAATCATAAAAAAAAAATTAATATAAAACCATTAGTTTCTACTCTTTCTATCACACAATCTCCATTTTTATATTATGCCATGTGTAATAAAGAAAGAAATAAGATGAGTTGAACCTGTTCAAGTTATGACTGGTTTAAAACTTACATGCTTAGACAAAGCTTCCATGCACTCTTCTTTGCTCAACGCGCCATATATTAGAAGTGAAATTGGATTAATTTCCCACGTAAAATTGACAAAGTTCAACACTAGTACTTAAATCCGATTGATAAATCTTAAATGTTTTTAAAATAAATTTAATTTATAATATTAAATTTCTAAAAACATGAACCAATTCACATGATAATCTATAATTCAGAAAGATAATTAAAATATACAAACGAAATATAAATTATGATAGTAACTATTCTTACTTTCAAGGATAGAATCTAATCATTAATTTAAATTAAAGAATAAATTAATATATAAATAAATAAGTATATATATAAACAATGACTTTGCAAATTGTAGTCACTTGGGTGGAGGGACCCGCAGAACTATGACGATGTTGGAAGTTCTCCCAAGCTGGGAAGCTAAGCTAAATCCATGAAATTCGGTTTTAATATAATACATTCATTCATACATACATATTTATTATTATTATTTATTTAAAGAAAATGTTCAAAAATACATTGATAATATAAAAGAAAATGTTCAAAATACATTTAAAAATACATTCATGCAAACATAATTTATCACAAAAAAACTTAACCTCATTATTTATTATGATAATTTTTTTGCAACTATAATAATAACTTATAGTTACAAAACTTGTCACTATATGACTTTTTTGCGCCGAGAAATGGAGAAAAACATTTGTGACTATACATTTTGTCACAAGAAAAAAGTAATCATGAAGCAAAAGAACAAAACACAATGCCGGAAATAAACACAAATCCTCAAAAATGACTCGAATACAATACACCAAACCTATCTGCTAAGCAAACTGAAAACATAAAACAAAATGACCCCCTACATTTGAGCGTTAAATGCCAAGAAAGCCATCCTTAGCAGTAACCCGCACATCCAAGCAATCCAAGACCCAAGGCTCGACTCCCATGATGCTCCACCACTCCCATACAAGTAAAAAGCACTATCAAAACACAAACCCCAATTGAAAGTCCATGTAGAACCAAACCCCCATACCATGACAAGACAAAACCTCTCAATTCCTTAAGCGAATAGCAAACACATCACGGCCCCCAACAAGCGCATCAACTCGAGCATAAAACATCACTTGAAACTGATCGCTAACCTCAAACAACTATTATACAAATATCGAATGCCAAATTGAATCCAATACCCTTTCACGAGAACAAAATACAGAGAGGCCATAAAAATCCAAGAACCGAGCCATACCCCAAATGATCAACACACTGCCACAAGAACCTTCCGACGATGAAAATTCAAACCTAAAATTATCTAAAGGCCATAAATGACAAACCAACTCACGCGACACCTCCGTCAATTCAGATTCTTAAAACAACACCATATCGCATTATTGTTTCTAGAGAAAATCTCACACCCCTTTTCTTTTTGTCAAAACCCCAAACACTCAGACATTCCAATAAATTATCTTCATACTTCAATTCACCTTTCGGTGATCCACAAAAATAAGCGAAATATCTTTAATGATGTATTCTTCTCTACCTAAAGTTGAAATTCCAACAAGTTTACACAACTGACGAGTCGATTCTGCATCCCGTAACAACTGCTCTTGTGTCTCCTTACTTCCACCCCCTTTTCATAGTCACTGGACGCTTACTAGACTCGCCAAAAAGCTCATGATCACCACTACCCGACCCAATAAGAAGTTTATCATACACCCCACCTGCCGATAACGGTAATTCAATCTCCAATTTCGAATTAACATTATCCCCCATGTTGAAAGAATTTTGAACCAAATCAACTTCTTCATTTGAGACTTGCACGAGTCCTACAACACCTAGAGTCCTACGTTGCTCAATTTCATCATTAACATGTGCCCCCTTCTGACCCAATTCTTTAGCCAACTCTGAACCCAACTCAACTACCCCACCTCCTCCAACCAAGCCCTACCCTTGAATCGAGCCACCCCAAAGGTCTTAATTTAGAGATCAACTTATTAGGAGATTGTCGTGCCACTACATTGACCCCTCGGTATGAAGCTGACCCACTCACCCTCATCAACTCCGACCGTATCTGTATGAGTCTTTCGGTATTCCATCAAATCATGCTTCGACCGATTCGAGCCATCATGCCTGAGCAATCCGATGACGTCGCATCATAGAACCTCGGTAACAAGCTCACCTCAATAACTCGGATACGAAACTACTTATCCTTCACCATAAAATTAACATACTCATCAGTCCTCCTAAGCTCACGTATAGTAACTTTAATGAACGCACATTCAAACAAATCTAGATCTGTAGTCCCCTCATCAATGCCAACTAACATCCCCTACAATGAAGCAATCTGATTAAACGTAACTCAAGACCATGCATGAATATGAACCCCAATCACTGTAACCCACACGCGCCTACTATAGAAATTAGAAAACTCCTCGGACCGATTCTGAATTCGATTAAACCATTGCGATAACACCTCCTTCGATCCTAGAAAAGTATGTCGCGCTTCCAACAAGTCAAACATCACCAAAACCACAAAACCCGATACCCATATAAGTGAGAAGTCCTACAAACCCGCGTTCCTTAAACATAGTCATTTGTTGAATTTCATAATTTCTATTGCACCATCCCACAACACTCTTCTCCAAAATAGTCATCGAATCCATATCCACATCCCTAAGAACCTCTTCAAAATCGACAAACCATGATCTGTATCCAACATTACCTGATCTGGCACACCCTCAACCCCTTTATTCCTTATCGGATTAATACTTTGAGAACCCACTCAGTTTTGTGGTGTAGATCTCCTCCAAAATGATTTTATATAATAATAATAATAGTTAATAATAGCAGTAATAATAATACAAATAATAATAATAATAATAAATGACAGTAATTATAAAAGCAAAAACAAAAATTAAACTGGATTCTAAGGTGGATAAAATTAGTGATTGCACCATGCTTTGTGAAAATAATTTGCCTAAGTATTTTGGGTGAAAGCTGATAGCTCACTAAAGAGCATCCATTTCCTCCCTATTTATGGATTAATTTGTCCCCACATTAGTGTTTCATGCATTCATTTATGCATTTCTTGTTTATTATTTGTATTGTTGTTTAACTCAAGTCATTTTTGCTCTTGTTATGCAACTTTATATCTTTTTGTTGTTTTATCACTGTATTATTAAGGTCCCTATAGAGGAAGTTTCATCACTACAACCAGTTTTGACACTACAACAACCAGCTATCCAGATCGCTAAGGATAAGGATGAATATGTCAGTTGTATGATTTGTTACAACAGATTTGGTATAACGTCTTTCACACAATTCACCTGAAGGACATGTGTCCTTATCAAATAGCCTATAAAAGGATGTTTTTGGGAGAGAGAGAGAGAGACAAAGTCAGATTATCATTCTTTATCATCTTTACACCTTTTGAAGCTCCTTCCATGGTGGCTTAAAAATTCTTTCTAGAGAACTGAGGTGAGACGAGGCAAAATCCTTTGTGGAAATGAAGATCTATGTGCTGGAACAAGGGGAAATGTGTAGATTCTCTTTGAAGCTCACCAAGAATAGAGGTTTTATTGGACTTTATATACTTCTTTTTATTGATTGATGATTTACTCTTTAGCTTGGTTTTGCACTGGATTTATCTTGGATTTTAAGTTCAATATATTTTTATTAGCTTTCTTCATATTTAAATTGTTGGATTTCAGCTTTGTTTGCATGAGAATGTTTAGTATAATCACTGACATCGAGAGATGCAATGACAATTCAGATTAACAAGCCATTACAATGAAAGTTGGATAAGGATACAACGAGAGTTGATCCACTTGTTCGAGGATGTGTAGTTTTGATGAACAATGAGAGTTGTGGTTAATCTACACATTTGAGTCGTCGATTGAGAGTTGAATGAAAGCCAATAAGCAAGCTTTTTACTTTATTTATCAAATGAACCATCTTATGTTGTTGCATTGTTGCACATGGTAGTTTTCCAAATTAAGCCAAAGGGATCCAGATCTTTAATTGATATTTCTTTTACTTTTGTTAAGCTATTCATTTTTCTTTCACAAAAATCTTATATTTAATCATTTTATTCTTCCTTTATAGTTACAATTACGCTCGTAATCGTTGATTTTCGAAATTGCTTATAGTGACATAAGAGTATAACTAAATATATATCTTCATGGGATCGATATATAACAGAATCTACTTGTTAACTATACTTGCACCGATAATGTATGCATGCACAGCTAGTGTGACATTAATTCACCGTTCAAGTTTAGGCGCCGTTGTTGGGGATGGCGTTATTTAGTGTTTATGTTTTTGTTTGCAATTCTTTTTCATTTATTTAGTTAGTAGTTGCTACTAAAATATTTTTGTTATTTCCTTTTCGTTTTATTAGCATCTTTGGTGTTGTATGAATAGAAGTTCTACCATACTGATGTGTTCAAAAGTACTATTTTTCTTACCCTTTTTACTCATATTATTGTTAGAGTTAGGCTCATATTAGTTACATAATTAGTCATTCATGCATTAATCCATGTTTCCTTCCATCATTGAGCTTGATTTCATAACTTGGTTGTTTTTGTGGGAAAAGATGTTGCTTTGGTGTGTTTTGTGTGTATGTGCAGGATCACTTTCCAAAGCAAGGCTAGAGCTAGTTGCCAGGGCAATGCATGAAGGAGATACCGAGCTAGTTGCCAGGGCAATGCATGAAGGAGACGCCGAGCCATTTACCAGGGCAATTGTCGACAAAGAATAAGGTGATATGGTAGTCGAAATTGATGACTAGACAAGCCCAAGATGACATGGAGCAAAGCTAAATCTCAAAGGAGTTTGATTTCCATGAAGAGGTTAAAGAAGAATTAAATTCCAAGAAGATAGGATAAGTTCTAGAAGGAATATAATTATAATAAAGAATTATATTCTTTAAAGATAATTTAACTCTAACTTAACTTCCTCCTCAAAGAAGGACTTTGACCTAGCCCTATAAATTAGAGAGGAATTTTGACAACTCAAAGGGGGAGAGAGGAGAGAATTTTCGACAAGCATCAAGGGCAAGGAGATTTCAACAAGCTTCATCCATCTTTCATCTTTTTCTTTCTTGTTCAATTAGGTTCATGCTAGAAATTCTTTATTTTGTGTTTCTTTGGAACCTAGCCATGAACTAAATCTATTTGGCTAAGGTTATTGTGTCTTGTGGTTGTGAGAAACTATTGGATTTTGTTTAGGTAATAAGAGTTTGCACTTTTCTATTCAAGGTTTATTCATTCTTGGTTCTTATTCTTGTTTGTGAGTGAATTGGGAGAGGAACTCGTAACTTCACCTATTTATCTAATATTGGGAGAGTTAGATTCAAGAAACGAATGAATATGATCTTTATTCAATCTATTGATGGTGAAGATTAATTCGGCTTAGGAATAAGTTAAGGATTTCAACGGCTAAGAGGAGCGCAAGATTGGTTGTTGTTCACCCTTGATTCATGCAGGGATGTATTATCAAGGCATGCACAAGTAGCTAGAGTTTCGACTTAAGGATAAGAAGAAACCATTGAAGAACGCTCTGCCAAACCTTGAAGGTTGCTACCCAGATGCCCAAGTAGTTGCCCAGGCAACCATCGATTAGTTGCCAAGGCAACCCTGTTGTGCAAGTTGCCACGGCAACTGAGTTGCCCTTGCACTCTTTTACTAAGACGATCCAATCGGCTATCACACCTCAACTTATGATAATCTGGCCTATCTCTCTCATTTGATCTCATCTATTCTTTTACTTTATTGCTTTCTAGTTTAGTTATTAGTTTAAACTCCTATAATCTTCTATTTGTGTTTTTACTTTTTATAGTGCAAGAGATTAGATTCTTGAAGTGGCACCAATCCCTGTGGAGACGATATCTTTATACTACAACTTGCGACATGTACACTTTCACAATTGCGGAGCACTTATTACGCGCAACAAGTTTTTGACGCCGTTGCCGGGGATTGACAATAGCGACTTTGTTTTTATTTTCTTGCACTTTCTTTTTACTTTTCTTGTTTAAGATTCAAAGGGCTAACAAACTTTGGTTTTGCATTGGTATATGACCAGGGCAAGACCGATTACACCAGAATATCCCTTTGATCCAGAAATCGAACGAACCTTACAAAGACTTAGACGAAGGTTAAGAGTAGCAATGGCTAATCAAGATGGCAATATGAATCAAGATGTTCCAGCAGAAGGAGGAGTGATTCTTGCATGAAACAGAACTATTCGAGACTATCTTGAAGAAGATCTTGATGGACTTAATCCAGGAGTTGTCACACCTGAAATTGAAGCCGACCACTTTGAGTTGAAACCGGTGATGTTTAATATGATCAACACAATTGGTCAATTTGGCGGCTCAGCAACTGAAGATGCACGACAACATCTTAAATCTTTCCTCGAGATTTGTAACTCGTTCAAAATACATGTAGTCACCCCTGATGTTTTACGGTTAAGATTATTCCCCTATTCACTGAGGGATAGGGCGAAAGCATGGTTGAATAGCATTCCTGCCGGATCAATAGGATCTTGGACCGATCTTTGTCGTAATTTCCTTGCTCGATTTAATCCTACAAATTTGAGTGATAAGCTTCGTAACGACATTACTTTTTTTCGGCAGGCAGATGATGAATTCATGTACGAGGCTTGGGAGCGATATAGAGAACTTCTACACAAATGCCCCTACACGGATTCCCGGTGTGGACACAAGTAACAATGTTTTACAACGCCATGAATACACCAACAAGGATGATGCTAGATGCCTCGGCAAACAGCATACTCCTAGATAAGTCGTTGGAGGAAACAATGCAAATTCTAAACAGGTTTGCCAAGAATGATTATCAATTCCCCTCTACTAGAAGAGGACGAGTTAGACGCCAAGCCACAATACATGAACTAGGATCATCAGACTCAATTTCGGTACAATTGGCCACTTTAACCAAGATGGTCTAGAACATGCAGAAACCAAACAACACAAATGAGGTCAAGGTAATGGATTCTTTTTGTGAGTTATGTGGTGGTAACCATGATTCTTCTAAATGTATGCAGAATTCAGAATCCAGCTTCTATGTGGGGAATTACAACCGGAACAACAATGTGATGTCCAATACATACAATCCAGCTTGGAAGAAGCACCCGATTTTTTCATAGAGTAATCCCAACAATGCTCTAAACCAGAACAATCAGAATGCACAAGCATTGGGATTCTAACAGAATATGTCACGGCAACAGTTGCCGCAGCAACAACCGACAATAACTAGTTCTTTGGAAAATTCTCTAAATGTTTTTATGTTGAAAACTGAATCTTATATGGCTGAGAATAGTAACTTCATAAAAAGAACCGATGCTTTTATTAATAGGACCGAGATGAGATTGCAAAACCAAGAGGTGACAATCAAATCATTGGAAAATCAAGTCGGACAGTTTGCTCAAAACCTGAATACTAGACCGCAAGGAGGTTTACCTAGCGAT
The DNA here is from genome assembly GCA_019671005.1 of Hibiscus mutabilis. Classification (NCBI taxonomy): domain Eukaryota; kingdom Viridiplantae; phylum Streptophyta; class Magnoliopsida; order Malvales; family Malvaceae; genus Hibiscus; species Hibiscus mutabilis. Next base: position 36,193,879 of record CM033713.1, on the reverse strand, counting down.
ACTGAAGTCGCAAGAGGAACTGGACATGAGCAATGTAAGGCGATCACCACTAGAAGTGGCCAACAACTTAAAGAGGCTCAAGCCTACTCATCAAACAAAACTCCACAAAAAGATCAATACGAACCTAGCGGCAAAGCCTCAGATGTTGAACCAGGAATTACTGCGACAACCGGCAATAAGCATACCTCGGCAACCGACGATAAGGATGCCTCGACAACTCTAGTTGTCTCAGCAATGCTGTCAATCAGGTTCCAAACCAATGAAAGGGTCAAAGATATCCAACTTCCACCACCATTCCCACAAAGGTTGAAGCGACAAAAGTAAGAATATCAATTCAAGAAGTTTCTTGATATCCTAAAGCAAGTCCACATCAACTTGCCATTGGTGGAAGAAATTGAACAAATGCCGAACTATGCCAAGTTTCTTAAAGACATTGTGTCCAAGAGAACAAGGCTAGGAGAGTTTGAAACAATTGCCGCAACAGAGGGATGCATGGCCATGTTGCACAATCGTATGCCACCTAAGTTGAAGGATCCTGGAAGTTTCAGAATACCTTGTTCTATTGGAAACCACTATGTCGAGAAAGCATTATGCGACCTTGAGGCTAGCATAAACTTGATGCTTAAATCGGTTTTCCAGAAATTAGGAATCGGGGAGGCAAGACCTACAACAGTTATGCTACAGCTAGCCGACAGATCCTATATGCATCCAGAGGGAAAAATCGAAGACATACTGGTAAAAGTTGATAAATTTATTTTTCCCGCTGACTTTATTGTTTTGGATTGTGAAGCAGATGAGCATGCACCTATCATTCTCGGGAGACCATTCCTAGCAACAGGAGAACCTTGATCGATGTTGAAAAGGGAGAACTCACAATGGGGGTGAATGACCAGCAAGTTAAACTAAATGTGTTCCAAACACTAAGGCATGCCGATGATCCAGAAGAATGCCACGACAGAGTTTAACTTCGACGATGAATTTAGTTGCCTAGGCAACTACATTGCCGATCAAGATGAACCTGAGAAGTATGAAGAACCGGTCGATGAGGAACAACAAGAAGAGGCAAATTGGCTAGTCAATCGACCAGGTACATACTTTGAACCACTGGATTACTCAGGTAAGGAAGGTAAGATTGAAAAGCCCTCTATTGAACAACCACCGATTCTTGAGTTGAAACATTTGCCAGAGCAACTAAAATATGCATACTTAGGAACCGATAATACATTGCCTGTAATTATTTCTTCTAAGTTACAGCCTGAGCAGGAAAAGAAGCTGATCAAAATATTGATGCTACACAAGAAGGCAATAGGGTGGACAATTCCCGACTTGAAGGGAATTAGCCCGGCAGTGTGCATGCACAAGATTTTGTTGGAAGATGATCACAAGCCTTCAATTAAGGCCCAGAGGAGACTGAATCATGCCATGAAAGGGGTTGTAATGAAAGAAATCATCAAGTGGCTTGACGCCGACATTATATACCCTATCTCTAATAGTACATGGGTAAGTCCGGTGCAATGTGTAACGAAAAGGGAGGTATAACGGTGGTAAGTAATGAAAACAATGAACTCATTCCAACCAGGACTGTGACCGGTTACTGGTTTGTATGGATTATCGAAAGCTAAACAAAGCCACTAGGAAAGATCACTTCCCATTACCCTTTATTGATCAAATGCTTGACCGTCTTGCAGGTAAACCTTTTTATTATTTTCTTGATGGTTATTCAGGTTACAATCAAATTGCCATAGCACCAGAAGATCAAGAAAAGAAAACCTTCACATGCCCATACGGTACTTATGCTTTCTGAAGGATGTCGTTTGAATTATGTAACGCCTTGGCAACCTTCCAAAGATGCATGATGTCACTCTTTTCAGACATGGTCGAAGACTTCCTTGAGATCTTCATGGATGATTTTTCTATTTTTGGTAATGACTTCGACAGCTGCCTCGACAATTTAGAGAAGGTGTTGGCAAGATGTGAAGAAACTGATTTAGTCCTCAATTGGGAGAAGTGCCATTTTATGGTAGATGAAGGAATAGTGCTCGGACACAAGACTTCATCCAAGGGAATTGAAGTAGACAAAGCCAAGGTGGATGTGATCGAGAGATTACCCCCACCAAGTTCGGTTAAAGGAATTCGAAGCTTTCTTGGACATGCAGGTTTTTACAGGAGGTTTATTCATAATTTTTCTAAACACTAAACCCTTGTGCAATTTGCTTGAACAGGATAAAGTCTTTGATTTTGATGATTATTGCACCCAAGCATTCAAAACCCTAAAGGAAAAGCTTGCCTCGACACCCATTGTCGTTCCACTAGATTGGACACTACCTTTTGAGCTCATGTGTGATGCAAGTGATTTTACGGTAGGAGCAGTCCTACCTAGGCCAACGCACAGGTAAAACCTTTCATGTGATATACTACGCTAGTAAAACTCTTAATAGTGCTCAAATGAATTACACAACAACGAAGAAAGAGTTACTAGCTGTAGTTTTTGCATTTGACAAGTTCCGATCCTATTTGATTGGTACAAAGGTAATTGTTCATATGGACCATTCGGCAATCAAATATCTATTTGCTAAAAAGGATGCCAAACCTCGTTTGATTTGTTGGATATTACTTTTACAAGAATTTGATATTGAAATTAAGGACAGGAAAGGAACAAAAAATCAAGTGGCCGATCACTTATTACGTTTAGAACGCAATAGGGAGGAGGACGCGGATCTAGAGATATGTGATGCATTCCCGGATGAGCAACTTTTAGTTGCCTCGGCAACCATAGATGCGCTTGCCTCGGTAACCTTCGACGCCTCAGCAACCATGGACGCGCACGCCTCGACAACTCTTGACGCCACAGTAGCCCTTGACACGCACGCCTCGGCAATTTTGGGAGTAGTCGCCACGGCAGCACATGCCTCGGCAATACCATAGTACGCGGATTTAGTTAATTTCCTTGTTTGTGGTATTTTACCTTATGGTCTTACTCACCAAAGGAATAAGCGGTTCCGCCATGATGCCAAGCATTACTTTTAGGACGAGCCTCTTTTGTTTAAACAATGTGCAGATCAGGTTATACGCTGATGTGTCTCTGAACAAGAGTAGCAGAATGTACTCTGGCAATGCCATTCTTTACCCTATGGAGGACATTTTGGAGGAACTCGTACCGCGGCCAAAGTTTTGCAATCCGATTTGTATTGGCCAACATTGTACAAAGATGCCCAAGACTTTTACAAGCAATGTGATCGTTGCCAGATGATGAGAAATATCTCTAGACGACATGAGATGCCGCTCCAAAACATTATCGAGGTGGAATTTTTTGATGTATGGGGGTCGATTTTGTGGGACCTTTCCTATCTTCATTCGGCAACCTCTACATTTTACTTGTCGTTGACTACGTGTCTAAATGGGTTGAGGCAGCTGTAGTTCCCAACAACGATTCCAAGACCGTGCAACGATTCTTGCAGAAAAACATATTTACACGGTTTGGGATACCGAGAGCAATTATCAGGGACGAAGGCAAGCATTTTGACAACAGACTTATTGCTAAGTTGTTGCAACGCTTCGGCTTATTATACAAGATTGCCACGGCATATCACCCATAAACCAACGGGCAAGCAGAAATTTCCAACCGGGAATTGAAGGGTATACTCGAGAAAGTTGTAAATCCCTCTAGGAAGGATTGGTCATTAAGATTAGATGGCGCACTTTGGGCATATCGCACTGCATTCAAAACACCCTTAGGTTGTCCCCCTTCCGACTTGTCTATGGCAAAACATGCCATCTACCGGTGGAAATCGAACACAAGGCATATTGGGCAATCAAGACCGTGAATATGGATTGGGATAGTGCCGGACAAAAGCATTTGTTGGACCTCAATGAGATAGAAGAATTCCGTGCACTCGCCTATAACAATGCACGAATCTACAAGGAGAAAACAAAGCAATGGCATGACAATAACCTATTGCCGCGGTAATTCACGCCAGGGCAACTAGTTCTCTTATTCAATTCTCGGCTAAAACTTTTCCCGGGAAAGCTGAAATCAATATGGTCGGGACCATTCGAAGTTGTCAAACCATTCTCACATGGTGCCGTGATAATCAAGTCCATCACTGACAAACATGAATTCAAAGTTAATGGACAAAGATTGAAGCACTACAACGGTGCCCATGTGGAACGTAACAAAGAAGTGGTCACCTTAGAAGATGCATAAGCATGCTCTCATTTCGATATTTTATTTTTATTTATTTATTTTTATTTTTGATAATTTTTTTTTATTTTTTTATTTTCGAACTAATTATTTTTTTCTTCTGATTATTATTATATTTTTAGGATAGATTTATTTTCTTTTTTATCTTTTTAAGTTTAAGAATCCCTTTACACATATTTATTTATTTTCTTTTATTAGTTTATCTTTAATTTTAATCCTTATTTGATTTGTCTTTAAATTGTAGGAAAAGAGTTCAAGATAAAGAGGAATTTTGATCCAAAAAGGAAAACATCTTCAACAAGGAAATTAATGGGCTGAATCTAAGGCTTATATAAAGCCTCCAACTTACCCTAAATAAACCCCATAGCCGTCACCTTCCCCTAAACCGAAACCCCCTTTATTCTCTATGCAAAATTAATCCCACCCACCATATTTACTACTTATCTTTTCTATATAAACCATCACCCTTAGCTTCCAAGAAACATATTCCTACTTTTCATCTTGCAACTCTTTAGTTTCTTTTATTTTCTTTTCTTTGTTTTTACAAAACTCACAACCAAGATCATCCATGGCATCCAAAATTAAATTTTTGGTTCATCCAAGTTCCTCCAAAGAACCAAGATACAAGAAGTTTGCTACACCAGTGGTTCAAAGAAAGATTTCACTCCAAGTTTGAAAGCCGAAGATTTACGAAGAACAAGGCTTTGAATACTCCAACTCTCATCAAGATTTCGGCCTTGAACCATTCATCTTCGAGAGGATTGCACATCAAAAGTGGCAAATCTTTTGCCATCAATCGGAATCGGATAACATCTCATGGGTAAGAGAATTCTATGCTCACTCACCTAACCCAGATAATCCTTATGTTTTTGTTAGTGACAAGGCCATACTCATAAGCCCCAAAAACATCAACACCTTTTACGGGCTTTACATTGAGAAGGACGAGCATCAAGCCTTTGTTTATCAAATCACGCCCAAGCAACTCGATAAGGTGCTTCAAGAACTCACTCAACCGGGAACTCATTGGAACGACGATAAATACAAGGGCATGGTAAATCGCCTTCAGCTTAAACTCGAGGCAAAACTATGGAATAAGTTTGTTAAAACTTCTTTAATGCCCACTACACACAATATTACCGTTGATATACCACGTCTTTTGCTCATACATTCTATTTTGCATAATCGCATCATTAACATTGGAAAAATTATTTGTGATGAGATTTTTGTATATAGCTCAAAAGATAAGGGTTCTCTTTTCTTCCCTTGCTTAATTTGTAATCTTTGCAAGGAGATGCATGTCCCAAGTGAGTCCACCGATGAAATGGCCCTACCAAAGTCCAGTTGGAATCAAGCACAAATCCGAAAGCTAATAGGAGAGGCACCGGAAAAATCCTCAAGGCCTCTAATTGCCGCAGCAACTCCTGCCGCCCCGACAATCGCTAATGCCCAAGCACCTAATGCCAGGGCAACTCGACCATCAACCCCGGGACACTTTGAAGCACTCTTGCAACCATTGGCGAGCCACCTAAGGCAAATTGAAGACCGACAACTAATGTTCATGCGGTACATGAAGGAGCACAACAATGCCATCACCCAAGTCATCCTAGAAAAGTACCCGGACAGTCGCGTGCCGTTCCCAATCTTTCCTGCTGAGATCCTTGCCCTGGCAACCAATGAAGAAGTCGCCACGGTAACCGCAATAGATGATGCCACGACAACCAACCCTGAAGATGACACGGCAACCAAAGCTAAAGACATGCCGACAACCACTGCAAAAGCCAAAGGTAAAGCTCCTATGCCCAAATCAACTCGTACAGAATCATTATCTAATTTTTCAGATTCGGAAGAGTCCTCCATTGCACCAACAAAGACCGCACCAATTGAATCCTCCAAGCGAAAAGCCAATGACATTGATGAAGAGGACGATGAGGACAACCCCGTACGAGGATCGATTCCACCATCGACAACAAGGAAACAACCATCACGTTCAAGCAAGAGAATCAAGACACCGACCAAAAGGAAACTAATCATCCACGACGACAAACTTTCGGAGTAAGTCCTCGTTTGCATTTTATTTTTTGTTATTTTTATTTTTCTTTAATGCATGCATTGAGGACAATGCCTAACTCGAGTTTGGGGGGATTGTTATTAGTAGTTACCATGTTTAGTTGCATTCATCTTAAGTATTGCATTTAGGATACATAAATTGCTTGCCATGCCTTTAGTTGGAACAAGAATTGCCTAGATTTGATGAATATCCGATGATGACTTTGCCAATGCACTTAATTGATAGAATTTTTATTCTAGGATAACCATGGAAACACTTAGAATTTTACTATGATGCTAAATTTTGATGAAACACTGTTGTCGTTTGATTGATTTAAGGAATTCTAGTGAACTTAGGTTGATAATTAAACAAATTGGGGGATTAGAATAAAAATTGGATAAATGATAGAGGTGCCCGAAATTGGCTCTAGCATGTGCTAAAAAATTGATTGCTAGAGGTGCTCGAAATTGGCTCTAGTATGTGCTAAAAAATTGATCGCTAGAGGTGCCCGAAACCATCTCTAGTCGAATAAATTAATTAACTTAAGAAAACTAAAAACAAAACACTAGAGATGCCCAAAACTGGCTCTACTTACAACATGTTAAAAGAACCCAATGAAGTAATTTGAAAACCTCTTGTTTGCATAGAAGAATCTGAAAAATCAACTTGCACACAACTCTGTACACACTCACAAGCATTATAGTTTGATTTCGAGTAACCCCTAAGTTTTCTGAAAAATGAAAAGCCAATCATACTTTGTGCCCCAGCTCTGAGAATTGAAATCAAGTTCAAAGCTAAGTTTATGAAAATTGAAGTTTTGGCAGGTAATTATTAGTTTGCATTGCTTGAGGACAAGCAATAGTTCGAGTTTGGGGGTGTGATAAGTGTTCAAAAGTACTATTTTTCTTACCCTTTTTACTCATATTATTGTTAGACTTAGGCTCATATTAGTTACATAATTAGTCATTCATGCATTAATCCATGTTTCCTTCCATCGTTGAGCTTGATTTCATAACTTGGTTGTTTTTGTGGGAAAAGATGCTGCTTTGGTGTGTTTTGTGTGTATGTGCAGGATCATTTACCAAAGCAAGGCTAGAGCTAGTTTCCAGGGCAATGCATGAAGGAGATGTCGAGCTAGTTGCCAAGGCAATGCATGAAGGAGACGCCGAGCTAGTTGCCAGGGCAATTTTCGACAAAGAATAAGGTGATATGGTAGTCTAAATTGCTGATTAAACAAGCCCAAGATGACGTGGAGCAAAGCTAAATCCCAAAGGAGTTTGATTTCCATGAAGAGGTTAAAGAAGAATTAAATTCCAAGAAGATATGAGAAGTTCTAGAAGGAATATAATTATAATAAAGAATTATATTCTTTAAAGATAATTTAACTCCAACTTAACTTCCTCCTCAAAGAAGGACTTTGACCTAGCCATATAAATTAGAGAGGAATTTCGACAACTCAAAGGGGGAGAGAGGAGAGAATTTTCGACAAGCATCAAGGGCGAGGAGATTTCCACAAGCTTCATCGGTCCTTCATCTTTTTCTTTCTTGTTCAATTAGGTTCACGCTAGGGATTCTTCATCTTGTGTTTCTTTGGAACCTAGCCATGAACTAAATCTATTTGGCTAAGGTTATTATGTCTTGTGGTTGTGAGAAACTATTGGATTTTGTTTAGGTAATAAGAGTTTGCACTTTTCTATTCAAGGTTTATTCATTATTGGTTCTTATTCTTGTTTGGGAGTGAATTGGGAGAGGATCTCGTAACTTCATCTATTTATCTAATATCGGGAGGGTTAGATTCAAGAAATGAATGAATATGATCTTTGTTCAATCTATTGATGGTGAAGATTAATCCAGCTTAGGAATAAGTTAAGGATTTCAACGGTTAACAGGAGCGCAAGATTGGTTGTTGTTCACCCTTGATTCATGCAGGGATGTATTATCAAGGCATGCACAAGTAGCTAGAGTTTCGACTTAGGGATAAGAAGAAACCATTGAAGAACACTCTGCCGAACCTTGAAGGTTGCTGCCCAGACGCCCAAGTAGTTGCCCAACTAGTTGCCCATGCAACCATCTATTAGTTGCCAAGGCAACCCCGTTGTGCAAGTTGCCACGGCAACTGAGTTGCCCTTGCACTCTTTTGCCAAGACAATCCAATCGGCTATCACACCTCAACTCACGATAACCTGGCCTATCTCCCTCATTTGATCCCATCTATTCTTTTACTTTATTGATTTCTAGTTTAGTTATTAGTTTAAACTCCTATAATCTTCTATTTGTGTTTTTACTTTTTATAGTGCAAGAGATTAGATTCTTGAAATGGCACCAATCCCTGTGGAGATGATATCTTTTATACTATAACTTGCGACGTGTACACTTGTACAATTGCGGAGCACTTATTATGCGCAACACATACCACTTCTCATACCTGATCCAGAAATTGAACAAACTCTTAGATAAAGACTTAGAAAACAAAGTATAATGGCAAGACTTGACAACAATGAGGGTTACCGATGGTACCCCACAAGATCCTAAAAATCCATCGCTACATCCACCAGGTCAAAATAGAACAATTTGAGATGTTGTAGTTCTTCCTTTGGATGATTTACAACTAGGCATGGTTCGACCACCTATTCAAGCTGTAAATTTTGAGATGAAACCAATCATGTTCCAAATGCTCAACTCAAATGGGCAATATGCGGGGTTGCCACATGAAGATGCTAGAGATCATCTTCAATCATTTTTGTTAATTTGTGCTTATTTTAGTCAACAAGGTACTACTGATGATGTCTTACATATGCAATTATTTTCATATTCTTTGCAGGGCAGAGCTTGTACATGGTGTTGTGGACTTATTGCTGGATCTATCACTTTATGGAATGAACTCGCAACACAGTTTGTGTTATGCTTTAATCCACCGATAATGAACTCACGTCTAAGGAATGATATTACTGCTTACTATCAGTTGGATGATGAAACTCTTCATTCAACATGGGGACGCTACAAGTCATTGTTGCAATGATGTCCCAATCGTGGCCTTCAACAAGAAACTCAAATTAAGATCTTCAATAATGGGTTGAATGCGTCCACAAGATATCTTGTTGATGGAACATCTAATGGACCTTTACTCGATTACACTTACAATGGTGATGTTGGAGTGTTGGACAATTTGCACAAAATAGTTCTCAATATCCTATTTCGAGAGCTGCTTCATGCAAGGCTGCACCAAGAGTCTTCGAGCTGGATGACATTTCTTCTCTAAAGGCTTAAATCTCTTCTTTAGAGAATAAGATCAAGAATATGGAAGGCACAAGTGAAGTTGCTCCTATTCAACTAGCTCAACAGGCAAATACTTCTGTGTTTTCTTGTGATATTTATAGTGAAAACCATAGTTATGAAGATTGACCATAATATGCGAAAAATGCGAGTTATGTAAGCAACATGAGGGGCAATACTATGAGAAATTCTTACAACACAACTAATAGACAATCTTGGGGGAATTCTAATTTTACGTAAAACTCATGAGTATTCCATTTTGGAAATTATACTTTTCAAGGAAATTATAGTGTGCAACAAGGGAATTTTAGTTATCCGCAGTAATAATATATGCCACAAGCTCCATTGTAGTCACAACAGAACAAGGTGAAACCACAATATTCTTCTTCACTGACTCAATAATCGCAGTATGGAGCACAATTATAGTATAGAGCACCATCTTAGATACAATCATAGACTAGTCACTATGCTCTATCATCTATATCTAATCTTTTTGCTCTTTTTGAAGAAATGATACGAGAACACTTCTCTTAGACTGAAGCTATAGTACAAGGTCACTCTTCTTTGATATGTACTTTAGAAGCTCAACTAGGGCAGTTAGCTACCGATATGAACTCTCAACAATCGGGAACACTTCCTAGCAATACTAAGAGTTCAGTTGTTAAGGGCAAAGAACAATGCAAGGCTATCACTCTTTGAAGTGGAAAGCAAACTAGTGATTTGACTCAACAATCATCTATCTCTATTCAAGAGCGAGGAGAATCCTCAAAAACTGAACCAAAGTTGAAAGATGGAATGAAGAATGGCATGGCAGATGACACTCATTCAGTTATTACTCTGTTACCACAAATTTTGCAATCTAAGATGTCGGTGCAATTTCTGTCGTCGACGCAGTCATCAGAAACTCCAAATTATACAAAGTTCTTGAAGAAAATTCCATCGAAGAAGAAAAAGCTCAGTTCCATAGAAACCATTGCATTCACAGAGGAGTGTAGTGCCCTTATCTCTAATTCTTTACCAAGGAAAATGAAAGACCCTAGTAGTTTCATCATTCTCTGTTCTATTAGAAATCACTACTTTAGTAAAGCTCTTTGTTATATCGAAGCCAATATTAATCTGATGCCATTATCAACTTTTCATAAGTTAGACATTGACAAATAAAACCTACTATTATCATATTGCAACTAGTAGACGTATCTTTGACTCATCCGAATGGGCAAATTAAAGACATGCGTGTTCGTGTGGATAAGTTCATATTTCTAATAGATTTTATTATTCTTAACTATGAAGCAGACAAAGATGTTCCTATTATTCTTGGTCGGCCGTTCTTAGCAATATGGAAGGCTATTATTGATGTCTCAAAAGGAAAACTCACAATGCGAGTTAATAATGATCATGTTACTTTTGGGATGTTTAATGCAGATCTAGGGAGAAATACAGAGGAATGTCATCATCTTGATGTTCTAGACGATCTCATCCAAGAAGGCTTAAATCACCGTAGTATACTCATTGATAAGGATGCTACGTTGACAATTGTTGAAAATGATCTCCTTACTTGTGACAGTATTGTTGAAGTACTTACAGTTGCTGTTCAACACAAATGATAGGTTGAATCCTTAGATTTGGCCACCTGTACAATTCTTACTTTCAAACCATCTATTGAAAAAGCTCATACCCTGGAATCGAAACCATTACCTGCTAATCCCAAGTATATATTCTATGGTGAGGAGGATACACTACCAGTTATTGTGTCTACAACTCTAGATGGAATTCAAGAGGCTAAGTTGATCAATATTTTGAAGCAGCACAAATGTGCTATTGCTTGGTCCATTGCAGACATTTAAGGTATTAGCCCATCTTTATGCATGCATAAGATCAAGCTGGATGATAATAGCAAAAAATCTATTGGGCCTTGTAACTCTTATTTTGGATTTCAAATTATGAGTCAAATGCTTTAATTTATGTATTTTAACTGGAGCTCCGATGTAACGTTTTAACTACTTATCCATGTCGAATATTTGAACTTGATGGATTTTATTAAAACGTATCTGGCTTGGGCTAAATCTAGTTGCAAAATTTTACGGTAATGGTTTGTGCTTGAGGCCCAATTGTGATATCTGGGTTGAGGGTGTTACACTATACATATACTTTAATATGTCCAATGCAATACATATACTTTAATATGTCCAATGTAATACACATCCTTCAACAAAAAGTTTGATGGGTTAATTGGACTTTGAAAAATGTTCAATTTAGAAAAAAAAATCATTTACCTTTTGTTTTATTATATTTTCTCAAATAATATTACAATATTCACGTAGATTTATTCAAAAAATTTTGTTAATGCTGTTAATCATATTATATCATATTAATATATAGAACGATAGTTATGTAGCATAAAGAACATTCTGTCAAAGTAATAGATATTGCATTGGATATTTTAAAAGTACATATATCTTATTAAATATTTTGTTAAATTATATGTACCGCATTTGACATTTAAAAAATGCAAATACGATATTAGGCAATTTATCAAAGTGCATATACCAAATGTGGCATTATTCCTTTTAAAATTAATGTGTTTTTCACATTTTATTGTGACTTTTCAAATAATAACCTAATCGAGATGTAATTTTATTTCGAGACTTGCTTATTATTATTTATTTAATGTTAATTCTTGGGTGAACTACATAGAATAGTCTACTGATTATAAGGTATTCTTTTGTTGAGTTCTCCAACTATAAAAAATTATAAAATGATTTGTTACTATTATTTTTAACCCAAGATGACATGACAATTAATATAAGTTAGCATGATACTTAGCCCTCAAGTTTTGCTTATTTTTATTTTACCCGAAATCTAAAAATTAACCCAATTTTTTTTTTATTGTCCAATTTAATCCGTTTCTCGAACCAGCTAACACAATCAATTGCGATACCTCTCTTTTCATTGTTCTAATTATTATTTTTCCAAATACCATGAGAAAAATACAAATATGGAGAATTAGTTGACGACTTTCTCTTTTCTTTTCACCCATTTGCCTCCATTTTTTCTATATGCAACAAAACCCGACCTTTCATGCCACAATTTCCTAAAATCGTCATTTGTCATTGCCAGTTACCTAGTACCACTATATGTTCCTCAAATGCAATATACTAGAACATCACAAACATTAATACTTAGCCATAAGCAACAATGTATTTTAAGAATTTTTCATTGTCGAGTCCTCTACCGCAACTGTATGATCTCAAATAAAGCGTTTTCACTCGGCCAACAAATTCATCGATTGTGGTACTCTCACACTCACTTCGGTTGAGCTCGAGTCATCGTTGATCCATCTCTTTGTTGAAGGATGTGTATTACACTGACTCTTTGACCAAGTCTCCATTCCACCCTCATCTGTTGCTTCCATGATACTGATTATGAAATCTAGTCTGCTTGCATTGAGGCAAAAAAAACTACTTCATCTCACAACACTGAACGTCCCTTTTGAGTTTTTTCAGGGCCTTTAATTGAAGGGTAAACTACTGAAATGAGCACTTACATTTAGTAAGTGTACACTTTTGGTCACCTATTTTAAAAAATTAACGTTATTGTCACTTTCATTTTCGTTGTGTAAACTTTTGGTCACTCGAAAGTTTTTCCCGTTAAACCTTAACGGGAAGCTGGTCTGATAGGGGTAAAAAATAGCGTAAACACTAAAATGGTCACTTACATTTAGTAAGTATATACTTTTGGTTACCGATTTAAAAAAATGAACGTTGTAGTCACTTACATTTTTGTTGTGTAAACTTATGGCCACTCAAACATTCTTGGCATTAAACATTAACCTCGTCTTCATGAGCCACATGTAACCACTGTATCAGTCAATAATCATCAAGATAACACTCTTAAAGCCTTCAACCCCTTCTTTATGAGCCACATCTACTGCCATAGTAGTCCAGTCACCTTCTCTAAGAAACACCAATCTCAAACAAACCCTTTTATCGCATTCATCTTCTTCGTTGGGTTGAATCTACACTGTAATAGTCCCCATAACAACCGCCCAGCTTGATGCACCATCTACTGCACTAAACCGAGCACCCTTTCACTCGAGCCTCACAACCCCTAAACTAATTTATAGTTTACCATTCACAAACCACCATTCACATACACGCTAAACTCGAAGCCTCCACACACCAAACTATCGAGCACCTTACCATCACAAGAAACAGCTTCTGATGCTCTATATCCCAAGCAACGCACATGGTGACTGAAATACAATAGTTATATGATGGTGCAAGAGCTTTGGTTCATTTGGGTAGATTCAACCAATCGAAGAAGATGAATACGATAAAAGGGTCTATTTGGGACCGACATTTCTCGAAGAATGTGACCCGACCATGATAGCAATGTGTTAAGAGCTTTAGTGATTTGAGCTTAGGGTTGAAACTGTTGTAGTTTATACCTCACACGTTGCATGCTATCTAAAAGCTTAAGAAGCCTTAGGGAAATTCTAGGCAGACTCTCTGATACATTAGCATAGATTGATGATAATGAACTGAATGCTCAATATAGCAATAAAAAGCTAAAATTAAACGCCCAAAAAAATGAGAAAGAAAAAAAAGTTCAAATTAAATGATTAAACTCGATGCCAAAGGCAAACTGTCGAGGGACACTCTAATATGCTTTGCTAGCTTAGTACACTAGGTGAGTTGTGTTTGCTCCATTTAATTTTCCCTAGTAGGAACATTAGTATTAGCATAAGTGTGAATGAATGTTTTCATAGGATGACTCTGCTCGTAGGGCTTGGGGATGGGCTATTTGCTCCACTCCATCTTTAGGCCTAAAGAGTAGTTGTGATAAGCAAAAGCCCCAAATATACAGTTTAATGCAGTTAAAAAGAATTATGGGAGTATAACATTGTGCTTAAAAGAACATGAAAATGTTAGGGCAACAATAGAGAGCAATCATTAAGTGATAATTTTATGCAACACGGCACACACTGAACCTACAGTAGAATTGATCCCAGGAACGAATCTATGAGCTCTATTATATTGCATAACTTTGATTCTTTTGAGGATTGAATTGATGCTGCAACATGTTTTGGAACCTTTGAAACCATAGCTTAGTTGAAACCTTTGAAATGATAGGTATTATTCTTAGTTTTAGGTTAGTTTTGCATTGCTCGATGACAAGCAACAATTCAAGTTTGGGGGTATTTGATGACTACATAGATAACCTATATTTTGTACCCTTTTACTTAGCTTTTACTTGTGTTTAGGCTCATATAGTTGCATTTAGGAGTAGTTTGCATATAGTTTGCATGTAGTTAGGGAGTTAGGGTGCTTTTGCTTAAATGAATATATATTTTGACGCTATTAATGGGGAAAGTAGTGTTTTTAATGGTGTTTGTGCAGGAAGCAACCAAGGCAGATGAGTGCTGGAGCAGTGAAATGGCATCCCTTTCGTATATAGCGGTAGGGTCCGGTGGGGTTAGATATATGTAATGCCCCAATTTTGGGCCTAGGAGTTTTCTTGTAATACCCTACTTATTGGCCTAGAAGTATATAGCACTTTAGCCTTAAATAAAATTATAATGTAGCTATCTTATAATAAAGTAAGTAATTATAATTAGGATTGAATTGGAATAAAACAATTAGTGGAAAACCACCTCGAAATGGACCCAAATTGAAATAAGAAAACTTGGGTAGCTAGTTGTCATAGTGACTAAACCGAAAATTCTTGCAATCTTTCAAGTTGCATGCAAAGGAGAGAATTAATTAAGGATTTGGTTGAGCTGTCATGTGAGTAAGGATGCAAGTGGAAGGGTCCGGTGGTGAGGGAGAAGAATCAACCAATTTGACTCATCATCCTCTTTCTCCCTTAGAGAAATCGAAGCATTGAGAGTTAGAGAGAAAGTAAGGGAAAGCTCAGGTTATATCCATGGAAATAAAGATTTTAGTTTAGATTGAACCATGTTTTAACCTCTCATTCGATTAGCTTAAGAGAAGGTAAGTATCCTCTTAAATTCTTTAAATTTAGAGTGTGAAATTAAGAGAATAAATTGATTGAGAATTGTATGAATCATGTGTTGCTAAGAGTTGTTCATAGGTCAATGTATGATTATAGGAGCTGTTCGATTGTGGTCATTATAACCTACCCTATTTTGCAAATTTGGAAATATTAGTGGACCGTTTCGATTATATATGAATGCATATTGTTTTGATATATTTCGAATAATGTGTGAATTCATGCTAGATTGTTAGAACATATATATGCATATACAAGAATTTTGGACTGTTTAGGAAACATAGAAAAGTATTTATGACTGTTTTTGCAAGAATGGTGGGTTGTTTGCATAGCTAGTGGACTGTTATGTTACTACATAAGTAAATATATGTAATTAGGGTTGTTTTGATGCATATAGTAAAAACAATGGGACTGTTTTGACTCAATAATATATATGTATAAAGGTTGCTCTATTTTGTATATATGAACATGTAATTAAATTGTCTGAAACATGAAAGAATGTATGGGAATTGTTTAGTAAACATTTGTAGGTGCGTGCATGCATAAAAGATTGTTATGAGAATGTATGACTGATCATATGAACTTTGGGAGCTGATTAAACATGAAGATGAGAACATATAAAAAGGGACATGTTTTGTATGTTTAAGTGTGTAGTGGACTGTTTGTTGTGCATATTGGTGTAGATACTTACTCGAGTAAATGATTGATAAATTAAGTTCTAATACATGAATGTATGTTTTTCTATATCTAGAACCAGAAAGATTTGAAGGTGGGAAGGCAAAAGTAGATAAACTAGGAGACAAACAAAAATGAATTGTTATACGGGAGCAAAACTAGCTCTGAACGAACAGTAAGTGTAGTTTAAAGTCTCGGGATAGGCTAGTAACCATCCCGAGCATTTCTTGCTGATTTTATTTCATTGTTCTATCTTGGATTATGTTATACATAAGCAAGCTTGGACTTGAGGTAAGTCCCTAAATGATAAGTATGATGACGAGTGAAACTTGATTGTGATGCTCTAATTGAACCTGTTCATGTGCTTACAATGAAAACTATAAATGATGCCTGATTGACAGTAATCGCTATTATACTTCTATTCGATTAAGAACAATGATATAATGTGGAATTTATAAATTGAACACATGTTTAATATAAAAAGAACAATAAGATGGTTCATATGATATTTTGACTAAGGAGCTTTGCTCATTTTGCTCTAGATAAGATAATATTAAATTTAAAAGTTGATACGTTAAGCAAAATATTTGTTTATGTAAGTATATGAATTTGAAGCTATGCACATATCATATTAAGAGGTATACTTCTATATGGGCTTGATAAGTCAAGCAATGTGATATGATATCTGATATTCTGAATAAGGAGCTAAGCTCAATTTTGATATTAATAAGCTGTGGAATAATTGAAAAGTTTTGGTTTTGAGTCAGTCTTAGGTGTAGTTTGCATGCC
The DNA here is from genome assembly GCA_019671005.1 of Hibiscus mutabilis. Classification (NCBI taxonomy): domain Eukaryota; kingdom Viridiplantae; phylum Streptophyta; class Magnoliopsida; order Malvales; family Malvaceae; genus Hibiscus; species Hibiscus mutabilis. The sequence goes on along the minus strand of CM033713.1, from coordinate 36,176,882 downwards.
ATAGATTCTATAGAGCTCGTGTTTGGGGTGGACTACGGTCCTGGACTACAGTCCTTATTTGGCGATAGTAGAAGGGAAGTTTTATGGTCATTTGGCGACAGTAGGAGGGATTGACCGATACTGCAAGTACCATTATTTTGACGATACTTGGTTGGGGATTTGTGTACCTAGACTGTTACTGGATTCTCAAGGCTATGTTAATAACTTTTAAAAGAAGCTTGCAAATATGTTAATGGACAATTCAAATATTATGATATAAAGACCCATGCTTACAATATAATATGTTTACTATCTTAAATGACAAGTAACATTGATCATGAAGTACTATGTTTGACAAAATGTTTTATATGACATAAATAAGAAATTGATGACCATAACATGTGATGTTTGGTAACTTAAATGATAGGTAAGGTTATGCTCAAGAACAACGATGGAATTGTAAGACAAATTAAGAACCTTATGTTAATAAATGGTTGATATTTTACATGCTAAGAAGTTCATGCTATTGTATACTTCATTAAAATGAATTCATAATAATTTTTAAGATAAATCAATGAGACTTGAATAAGTAGATATAACATTAATGGGCATTTCTTGACTCTTGAATGTCTCTTTGGGTGTAAGTTTATGCTTGGTAGAATGCTTTGTGTGACTCCTTACAATAAATTATTTAACAAGTAAGATGTTTCGAATGAACTCCTTGATTAACCTTTGGAAGATGACATATGTTAAGTTGATGCCATATTCGATAAGTAATTCATGTCATAGTATAATATGTTGATGATTGGCATGACAAGAAACTTATGTATGGTTAAGCTATGTTTAAAAGAAAACAAGTAAGTTTATAAGTTAAGTCAATGAATTGTGATAAAGTCTTGCATAACAAGTAATGTCCTTCTATTGATCATAAAATATTATTTGGGAGAATAGGTAAACTATTTGAATGCATATGTGAATTCACATAAGCTAAGCTCTATTCGTGTAACTAGATATATACGAACATGCTTGGTTCAAATTATCCTTGTATATGTATGATTGCTTGATTGATTGGCTTGCCTTAAATTGGGTGATTTCTTATCCAAGCTTAGAAATGCATGTAAATTTGATTGACAGATCTAAGTGAAAGGATGGATTATTGTTCATGTTTTATTTACTTCAAACTACCTCACTAAGTGAAAACTTATGCAATCTTTTCATCTTATTCCAGGATAAAGTTGGATTACAAGTTAGCTTGGGAGCTTGGCTAGATCACAAGTATTCTAAAGTATGTTATGAAAACTCTTTGTTAAAGACTCCTAGATGGGTGGCAACATATTTTGTAATGCATTTAGAAGCATATATGTATGCATATGTTATGTGATTTGAAAACATTATGCCATCATTGAATGTGTTTTGTAAAAAGGGCCTATCTAAATAGTCGGTTAAGTAGTTTCTACTTGGCTTATATGGTTGATTAAGATGTGTGGATGAAAGTATGTTTGTGTGGTTAGCTATTCGAATGAAGCCTTGCATATACTATTTTGATTGAATAAGTTAGAATGGCTACTTGTGTCTAGCTTGTAGATATTTATATCATGTTTGAATGGTGGAGTTAGCCCTTAAGGAATTTATTGAACATGTCATATTGGTTAACTTGAATACTGTAAGTTGTTGGATGTTTTCTTGTGTCTTGTGGTACCTTCAAAAATGAATGGATTAGTTCAAGAATTGGTAAAGGTTAACATGTTAACTAGTTGGTTGAAAATAAGAATAAAACTTGGTTGTTAAGTAGAATAGATTTTGTTCTACATTCTACTATGTATATCCTTATTTCTTCTTATTCAATGAGGTAGACTTCCTTTATTGTATGCTTGAATGTTCGTGGTTGTTTGGTGATTCTCCTTAAACCGATATATCTTACAAAGTAAACTATGGTAATGCTTTGCAATTGGGATAGGATTAGAATTAAGTGATCATATATCAAGGTTTCATGTGGATTAGTTGGATAATTCTTGTAGTGTTTGGATTGTTTGCAATGGTTATTTGGGATGCACGTTTTCTTTTCTAGTATTAAAGGTAAACTTGACTTTAAAATGGCTCGAATAAAAGTTGTGGGGTTCAAATTGTAATCAGTTTTACTCATTATGTTCAAAGGTAGATGTTTTCTAGGTGGTAACTATGTTATGACTTCATTAGTATCTCTGAATAAGATATCATTCTGCCTTTGTCATGAGACAATTCTTATGGTTTCAGCTAGTTTACTAATTAGCCTGTAATAGAGTAGTTGGTTACACTCTTTATCTCTTAATCATTCGTTTGGTAAGTATGAACCTGATTAGGCATACAACCTCGAAAACTAAATATCCTCAAATATCTTGATCGACCTTAGATTATCCTTTTGTATTAGTTACTTCTCTTTCGTAGTTAATTCTTGAGGTATAAGCTTGTTGTTGTTCCTTGTATAATAAGTAACATGTTTTAATTTCTGTTTAACCACTAATTTGACTAAGGGTGCTACATTAAGACTTAGAGACTCTTGAGAATGATTCATTTTCCCTAAATATTCTATAAGCTATAACCGACAAAATAAATAAAAAATAAAAAATGGAATTAGAAATTAGAAACTTATGCCTCTGATAAGATAATGTTATATATGATATATGCTATCAAATGGAGTGTTATGCATGAAGTGTCAACATACTTGTTTGTATATGCAATGTATTTTGGAGCTTAATCTATGAAACTTACTAAAAGTTTTAATTTTCCCTAATTTATGGTTACTTAGTTAAGAAGTGTTTAGATGTAGTATGTTTGTGTTGAATGTTTTTCTGTAACACTTCCTGAACTGGTTTAACTTCTAGACCGAGTAAGGGGTGTTATATTTCTAGGTGGTTTAGATGGTTCGTTGGATCAGATTACGGGATTCAAGTCAGTTTCGGGATTTAATTTGATACAAATATTTTTCGGTGAGATAAAAATTGGAAAAATGGTCTAAAATCATTATTTAATATGGAAATAATTTTGGTAAAGTCAATTTTGCAAAAACGGTCTCAAAATTGGACATTTGGACTAGTGACCAAAATGTAAAGTTTTAAAACTATTTTTTGTGACTGTTTTGTAAAAGGGTCAAAACTTTGAATCTTTAAGGAGCTATTTACCCTAAAGTCTAATATCAGACTTTTTCCCTTAATTATTTATTTTTAATGATTTTAAAATGATAAAAAGGTTGGGGAATTAATTGGATTAATTAAAAGGTTTTAAAAAAATTGACGTAACTAACATTTCACAAAAGAGATTTTCTCACCAATTCTCTCCAGCCAAACACTTATTTTCTCTTCGAAATCTTCAGGTAAAATCTTCTTTCAATAAATCTTTTGACTTCCAATTGAGATTATGATGATTTCCTAATAAAATCCATTTATTTTCTCATTGTTTTTCTATGAAATCCATCTAATAAGGGGAAAAGCAGCCATTAGAGGTGAGGTTCATTATTCTCCTCTAATACAAGGTTCTTTATTGAAATTCCCAATTTCTTGATCCTTTACTTTAAAATTTTTAACTTGTTTTGATGATTTAATTGAAGGAAAATGGTTAAATCAAGCTTTGAATGGTGAAATTAATTTAATCTCGTAATGGTTCTGTTTTCTCATGTTTTGGATTGATATAGATCATGATTTTGATGTTGAATGATTTTAGTAAGATGGTTTAATCATAGGAATCTCGAGACTAATTGAATTCCTGATTTTCTAAGTTGCTAATTATGTGTTTTTAAGGAAGTGTGGAGGTTTTATGAATGCAGGAGGTATAAGGATGTTAGAGGTGTGTTTTTAGATGTTAATTGATGGGCTAAGATGTTATATTGAGGATGGGTAAAGTTTGGAAGAAGTTTGATGTATATTTCGGATGTTGTGGGATGGTTTTTGGTAAAGGATGTTGATGATTGTATTGTTGTGTTGTTGATTGCATTTTGATGCAATGTGCTCTCTGTTTTTGTGTGGATAAAATAGAGGAAGTTGGTCCTCAAGCTTGTGCTTTGGTTTCGAAAGCTTTGGAGGCGAGATTACCGTATCGGCAAGCGAGGTTTTGCATGTTAGTGAGTGAGAATGTGTTTACAACTTTGCAAAGTTTTGAAAGTTGTGTTTGGGAGTTTAGATAAAGCTTGAAATGTTGGTCTAAGCTCGAAAGTAAGTAAAGGATGAATTCTCTCTTGAACTGGGTTTGGCATTTGGATTTATGCACTTGTTTACACAATTTGGATTACTCACTGTTTATGCATGTTTTGAGCATGGTTTAATGTTGGTATTTGGCTATGAAATGTTGATGATGCATGGTTTATTAATGTTTTTGAACAATGTTAAATGCAATGTTTATTGTATTGGCAAGTTGGTTTGATTGATGCATATGAAAACAGTGAGTTGATGTTGATAAAATGAATTATATTGGCAAGTGATGGAATGAAAATGGTTTGAAAATGTTATCAGATATAGTTGGCCGACCATAGGATTAATAGTGCACTATAAAAAGTCGCCTTGGATGTTGAGGGGTTTTGATCTGTGTACCGAAAACTCCATCCAAGTACCCTAACGGTTGAGGGGTTTAGATTTTTGTACTGGAGACTCCCGTTATTAGGCTATGCACCCAACCGATGTGTGGGGTTGAGAATGTACCTTTGATTCCAGTTGTGATGGCATGAAGTGTTGATAACACTTGTTGAATCTGTGTATCCGATGTTATGTTTTGTAATGAGGAACTTGGTTAATGATCACTTGTAAGCCAATATAATTGTTAATGTATCATGAGATGGATTATGTTGTTTATTATGGGTTTAAACATGTTTTACTCTTTAAGCCTTGCATTGGTAGTATGCATAGGAAAGCTTAAATTGAGGGTAGCAAATGAGACTTTGTTGTTGAATCCATGATACATGTTGCGTATGGTTTAATATGTTGTTTTAGAAATGTTAAGTGCATGGTTTAAGCAAGGCATGATGTTAATATGTTGATTTAAAAGTATTTTTGGAAAGTGGTTTTCAAAAGAAGTGTAAACGGTTTAAAATGCATTGATGGTTGCTGGTTTTTTAGCATTCCTCACTAAGCCTGGGTGCTTACGCTATCTTTTTCCATCAATGCAGAACATTAAGGGTCAAGGAAAACGAGGAAGTAAGGAAGGAATTCCAATGACTTGTTTTCGAAGTATGGTTTGAATGTTACTTAGTAGTAATAAGGGCAATGTGTCAAATGTTATTTTGGGAGGGTTTTTGGATGAACTCCCTATTTGAGCAAGTTGTAATGGTTGGTTTGATTTTGCTTGAGGTTTGAAGTACTTGAGATATGGATGGTTTTATATTTTGGGTGTTGATTAGGGAGCATGCCTATAGATTTGATGATTGATTGTGCTATGATTGCTAGGGTGGTTTATTATGCTAGATTGAGGTTTTTAAGCATGCCTCTGATGTAACATGATGGTTAGGGATACATTAAGGTTGTTTTGAGTGAGCCAAAGTGTCATATGTTGACCTAGAGGTTATTACAGGTCTCTGCGTACCGGTATGGGTACCTCAAGATTGGTACGCGGGGTCCTGTTGAGGCTCAAATTGTCAATTTAAAGCTACGGGTACCGGTACGCTTAGCCACCGTATCGGTATGCCTTGAGGAAAATGTATGTTGGTGCCGGTACATGGGTTTGAGTATCAGTACTATCCCTTCAATTTTAGCATGCCATACCGGTACATGGGGTACCATATCGATACGCTATTTGGTTACTAGAATTCTAAGTTTTAAGAAAATGTGAAGGGGATTGGTACGAGTTAAAGTCGTATTGGTACAGGTTGGTCAACACACCGTATCGGTACAAACACGAGTGCATCAGTACGCTATATCGTTATGTCTATTATTCCAAATCAGTACGGGCTTGCCTGTATCAGTACGCTATGCTGATTTTATGCAATCTTGTTTTGCTGAAGTTTGGAAATCTTACAAATTAGTCCCTGATTGTTATGGATGCAATTGAATGAATGTGGATGATTGTTTTGAGCTAGAATTTAACCTGTGAGCATGTAATGGCACTAATCAAAGATTGGTAATTCAAAACGTAACAAAGACCCTATAATTTGTAAAAAAATATGTTCTGGTCCGTAATGTGAATTATTGTGTAATTGGGCTCCGTTTTGCAACCGGTTTCAAATAACGTTTTTGCTAAATCTCGAATATTTAGGAAGTTAATATTTTGCATCTAAACAATATAAAAGAAAAAAATAACCGGTTTAGGTAATTTAGCTTAGGTTTGCTTCGACAAACCTAATGTGATCCTTTTAGTTCAGTTTTGGCTAGGCCGGGCTAAGGGGTTACATTTGGTGGTATCAGAGTCAGGTTTATAAAAAATAGGGATGTATTTGGTGTTTATATAATGTTGTTTGCTATGCACTGTAATTGTTTATATGTACGGTGTTTGAATTATGCTATGTTGGGGTATTTTTGGGACACATTGCCTTATTACTATGGATATGAAATGATTTTGATTTGAAATGAAAGTCTTGGATCCTTTCTTAAAACTAGCCTGATTGATTTTGTTTTGGTGTAATTATCATGCCTTAGATACCTGCATATAATATACCACCTAGGAGAGAATTGTGATCTAGAAAAAATGTTGTTGTCGGAGGGCAAGGAGTTGAGGGCGAGATTGTACATCCCGAGGGATTACTGTCTTCTCTGCCTAATTCACCTGAGGGAGTGGAGCAAGTACCACCTGCACCACCTGGTCCAGTTTTCAATGATATGACACCTTTGGTTCAGGCGATGACAGGAGCTTTCCAGGCAACAATGGCTGAAGTTCATGTACTTGCACCGGCACCTACTGCTGATGCTAATCTGGGATTGCTGTTAGAGCATCTGCGTAGTCTCAGAGAAGTTGATTTTAGAGGGTTGGCACCCGAGGTATCCGAGGAGTGGTTTGCCAGTACATGCCGTATTTTGGATCAGATAGGATATAATGATGTGCATAAGTTAAGATGTGTTGTATCCCTATTGTAGGGTGATGCATACCGTTGGTGGACCACTATGATCACAAGCATAGAAATTGGTGACGTGATGTGGGAATTCTTTCAAGCTGCCTTTAGGAAGAAGTATCTGGAGTTAGATACTTGGATGAAAAGAAACATGAGTTTATGGCCTTGGTTCAGGGCAGTATGACAGTATCCGAGTATAAAGTGCAATTCGTAAGACTGATCCAATATGCGCCTGAGTTGGTCCAGGTGAGAGGCATCGCTGTGAACTATTCTAATATGGTTTGGTGCAAGATCTTAAGACATACATGTTGGCCATTGTTTACACTGATTTCAACGTGTTGGTTACACAAGCGAAGGATATTGAGCAGAGTTTGGATTTATCTCACTGTTTCAGAAGTTCGGGCTCGGGGAAGAGAGCTATAGATTTTGGTTTTAGGGGTGGTAAGTCTAAGAGGCACCGTGATAGAAGGTTCCGTCCAGACGCGAGACGTGGTGAAAATGGTGCAGGACGAGGATCATATGGACAAGGTGCTCATGTCTGTTCTTTGCATAATGTATGTTGGGTCTATGGATTGAGGGATCATCTGAGGCAAGACTGCCCACGTTTGGCCAGAGAGGGGCAAGCTCTTGCAATTGTGGTTGCCAATTCATGTTGGAGTTGTGGATCGGTAGAACATGTGAGACATGATTTTCCTTTGCTTGCTAGAGGTAGGCAGGCACAGACACCTGTGGTTGCACCACCTAGAGAACGTGGGCACTGCCGTGGTACCTTCTAACAGAGGGAGGAGGGACAGAGGACTGTGGCACATATAGTGACAGTTTGACCTGAGGATGGTGGACATGCAAAGACTGTGGCACAGACACCTATGCATTCATATGTTTTGCATGAACATGAACATTCGCTTGTTATACCGATAGAAATGCTTAATGTGGGTATGCAAGTAATAAGTTCTTTTGGAGAGACAATTGTTACGAAGAAGTTGTATCGGAGATGTCCTCTGATGGTTCAAGGACATGTGTTTGCCTCTGATCTGATGGAGCTGTCGTTCCATGGTTTTGACGTGATCTTGGGTATGGATTGGTTGTCCGAGCATCAGGCAATGGTCAATTTTAAGACCAAGCGGGTTTCATTGAAACTTGCTGATAATTATAAGGTTGTTGTGTTGGGAGAGAATGTTAAGTTCTTATATAATGTGGTTTCGGCTTTAGAAGCACAAAAGTTGCTAGAGTGTGGGTGTCAGACATACCTAGCCAATGTTATGAATCTGAATGTGGAGGAAGTGCTGACTAAAGATATCAGTACTATTTGTGACTTTTTGGGTGTATTTTCAAAAGAGTTACCTGGGTTTACCGATTTAGCAGAACAACAAGACATGATCACAAAAACGTACAAGCAACTTTAGAATATTAAAGAGTCCATTTTGCACTTAGTAAAAGATACTTATAAATCTTACATATCCATATAGCTAAAGATATCCTACGTGAATAATAATCACTTAATTACATCATTCTTATAGTTAAGCATGAACTAAATGGAAAATTAACCTTATAATAATCACTTAATTACATCATTCTTATAGTCGAATTAGTGTTCAAAAGTACTATTTTTATTACCCTTTTTACTCATATTATTGTTAGACTTAGGCTCATATTAGTTGCATAATTAGTCATTCATGCATTAATTCATATTTTTTTCCACCGTTGAGCTTGATTACATAACTTGGTGACTTTTGTGGAAAAAGATGTTGCTTTGGTGTGTTTTTGTGTGTGTGCAGAATCACTTGCCTAAACAAGGCTAGAACTAGTTGCCAGGACAGTGCATGAAGGAGATGCCGACGCAGTTGCCAGGGCAATGCATGAAGGAGATGCCAAGCTAGTTGCTAGGGCAATTTTTGATAAGGGATAAGATGATATGGCAGTTGAAATTGATGGCTAGATAAGCCCAAGATGACGTGGAGCAAAGTTAAATCCCAAAGGAGTTTGATTTCCATGAAAAGGTCAAAGAGAAATTAAATCCCAAAAAGATAGAAGAAGATCTAAAAGGAATTTAAATATAATAAAGAATTATATTCTTTTAAAGTATTTAATTCCAACTTAACTTCTTCCTCAATAAGGATTTTGACCTAGCCATCTCCTATTTAAAGGAGACCAAGCCGTCAAACTCAAGGAGAACAAGAAGGGAGATATTGATGGTGAAGATTAATCCGGCTTAGGAATAAGTTAAGGATTTCAATGGCTAAGAGGAGCGCAAGATTGGTTGTTGTTCACCCTTGATTCACGCAGGGATGTATTATTAAGGCATGAATAAATAGCTAGAGTTTTGACTTAGGGATAAGAAGAAACCATTGAAGAACACTTTACCGAACCTTGAAGCTGCTGCCCAGCCGCCCAAACAGTTGCCCAGGCAACCGTCGATTAGTTGCCAAGGCAACCTCGCTGCGCAAGTTGCCACGGCAACTGAGTTGCCCTTGCACTCTTTTACCAAGACGATCCAATCGGCTATCACACCTCAACTCATGATAACCTGGCCTATACTCTCTTATTTGATTTCATCTATTATTTTCGTTTATTGCTTATAGTTTACTCATTAGTTATAATTCCTACAATCACCTACTTGTGTTTTTCTTTTCCAACGCAGTAACTTAAGCAAAGTGGCCCAAACCAATCCCTGTGGAGACGATACTCGATACTCGTATCACTTTATTACTTGCGACGTGTATACTTGCACCAATTGCGTAGCACTTATTACGCGCAACAAGTGTTTGGCGCCGTTTCCGGGGAATGGCAATTGGTGTTAGTTGTTTTTGTTATTGCATTTTTTTCTCTTAGTTTTACTAACTTATCTTTTTGTTTGTTTTATCAAAAAAAAGTATGTGCGCTACAAGTTAAGGGACATCAACATGTCGGGAAATAAAAGCCGATCTATTCGAGAGTTGATGTTGGAAGATATGAATCAATCCAATCAAGAGTTTCTTGCACCCTTTGATGATTACCTATACCAACCGAGAAAAGCCCAAAGAGCCTATACCGTGGAAAAATCTTGTGCTATGTGTGGAGAACATCATGTGTTTGAAAATTGCCCTCACATTTTCGGTGCATATGACTACATGGAGGACCATAGAGGGAACCAGCAGCAAAATTCTTCATGGTATGGTCAAAAAGCTTAAAATTTTTTTTACCATAACAATTTTGTCGCAGCAACAGATATGCCATGGCAATGTAGTCCTTTTCAAGAGCATTCCAATTTCTTGGAGGAAACATTGCTAGCTTCCTTGGCTAGACTTGATGGATCAATTAAAGAGATTCGAGAACTATCAAAGTCCATGGATACGAGGATAGCTTAGTAGGATGCAACCTTGGGGGATTCAGAAGATCAATTGAGGAGATCCACATATGTCATGTATAACATGCACCAACAATTCATTCCTAGGGATACTGAAGTCCCAAGGAAATAGGACAAGGAACAACGCAAGGAAAGCTCTCTGATGTGTGAGGAACAACTAAAACCTCAAAATCGAGAGTATGTTTATGAGAAAGACTGCCCAACACATGATGAGCCTGAGCAACAAATTGCCTCGGCAATGATTGAGGAGCCTGAACAGAGCAATGCCGTGACAACACTCAGTGAAGCTGAGAACAACAATACTACAACAAATTCTGAGGAACCTGATGCCCAGAAGGTTACAACGTTGATGTTGAAGCAGGAATATGTAGATTGCTCTCATCTACAGTTGCCACGGCAATTGCACGACCACATGCAAGATCAACGAGATGATAATACTTTGCCAATGGAATATGAGCAGGTAATGGTTGAACCTTTTGAATTCTTTAAAAACTCACCTCCTCCATTGCATGTATTCTTTGAGGAACCGATGCTGGTAGATTTGATGCCATCACTGATGGAGATGTTTGAGAAGCCTAAACAAAACGGTGTTTGGATTCGTAAAGCTTTTCAGAAAATTGGTTCTTCCCTTGACTTACAGCAAATTTTGGCAACTCATTGCCATGGCAATTGACTAGAGCAGCAATTGCCACGACAACGAAGGCTACATCCAACTATGATGGAGCCCGACGAGAATGAGGTAATTAAATGGTTGGATGTTGATATAATTTTTCCTAATAATATATTCATGCCTTCAGGAACAGTAGCAAGGTGGAAGGTGTGCATGGACTTCAAGGGAACACAAAAGAAAGACACCTCCACCATGGTAACGCAAAAGGGAGTAGTGGCAAGCACATTGGCCAAACTCTTTTTGGGCAATATTGTCACCCGATGGAGGGTGCGGATGGACTATAAGAAGTATAGGAAACGACCCTCCTCAAGTTTTCTCAGATATGCAGTAACATTCGAAGATGCATAAAAAATACTCTTTCTAAGAATCTTTAATTTTTGTTTTTAATTTTTTAGAACGTTATTTTTTTCAGTTATTTTTTCCTTTATTTATTTTTGGAATTTTTAGGAGTTATTTTATTTTATTTGTCTTCATTATCTTTAGTTTTTAGGTTTTCTTTGTTTTCTTTTCTTTTCCACAACAAGACTCACAACCACCATGCTAAGGAAATTCCATACTGACTACTTACCACGACAACCGCAATAGAGGATGCCCCGGCAACTACCTCAGCAGTTGCCATGGCAACAGAAACTGGTGATGCCCAGGTAACAAAAATGGCTTTGGCAACTACTCATGCCCAGGCAAATGAACCTACCTCGGCAAACATGGATCAAATCAAAGCAATGCTATTCACGCGGTACCAGCCACAAGCATTCAACCACCGACCGAAAAATGAATCAAGCAAGCGACACGAAGGAAACTTATCACTCGAGGTGACGACCTCTCCGACTAACTCATTTCATTTAGTTTCTTTTAAATTTTGTTTCACTTTTACATGCAATGAGGACAATGTTTCTATCGAGTTTGAGGGGGTGTTGGTTTCTAGTTAGTTTCATGTTTAGTTGCATTCATCTTTAGCAATCACATATAGGTTGCATATGTTACTTGCCATGCCTTTAATTGGATTTAATTGCTTAAGACTTGTTGAATATCCAATGATGCATTTTTGCCACTGCATTTAATTGAAAGAACCTTTAATTTTAGGATTGCATGAAAAGAACTTAGAATTTTACTATGACGCTGATTTTTCTACATGGTTGTGGCTTGTTGATTGAAAGAAACTTAGTGAACTTAGGTTGCTTAAAATTTGGGTAAATTTAAAATTGAAAATTAAAAGTTAATTTCTTGCTAGAGGTGCCCAAAACTGGCTCTAGTAGTAAATGCACTTTCTTGCTAGAGGTGCCCAAAACTGGCTCTAGTAGTTAATGCACATTAAAGAATCGCTAGAGGTGCTCGAAATTGGCTCTAGCCGACTAAAATAAAATGAGAAATTGCTTACTTTTCTAGAGGTGCCAGAAATTGGCTCTAGTGAAAATAAAAATAAATGCCCCGGTAATTAAATTGATAAAAGCCTATTGTTCACATAGAATCTTGAAAATCAACTTGTACACAACTACGCACACACATTGTCACGAGCATTATAGTTCGATTCCGGGTAATTTTTGTGCTATTCAAAAAATTAAAAGGTGATCATACTATGTGCCACGGTTCCGAGGTTTGAATTCAAGTTTGAAGCATGTATTTGATGATTAAAGTCTTGGTAGGTAATTCTTAGTTTGCATTGCTTGAGGACAAGCAATAGTTCGAGTTTGGGGTGTGTTAAGTGTTCAAAAGTACTATTTTTATTACCCTTTTTACTCATATTATTGTTAGACTTAGGCTCATATTAGTTGCATAATTAGTCATTCATGCATTAATTCATGTTTCTTTCCACCGTTGAGCTTGATTACATAACTTGGTGATTTTTGTGGAAAACGATGCTGCTTTGGTGTGTTTTTGTGTGTGTGCAGAATCACTTGCCTAAACAAGGCTAGAACCAGTTGTCAGGGCAGTGCATGAAGGAGATGCCGACGCAGTTGCCAGGGCAATGCATGAAGGAGATGTCGAACTAGTTGCCAGGGTAATTTTCAGTAAGGGATAAGATGATATGGCAGTCAAAATTGATGACTAGATAAGCCCAAGATGACGTGGAACAAAGTTAAATCCCAAAGGAGTTTGATTTCCACGAAAAGGTCAAAGAGAAATTAAATCCCAAAAAGATAGGAGAAGATCTAGAAGGGATTTAAATATAATAAAGAATTATATTCTTTTAAAGTATTTAATTTAAACTTAACTTCATCGTCAAGAAGGATTTTGACCTAGCCATCTCCTATTTAAAGGAGACCAAGCCGTCAAACTCAAGGAGAGCAAGAAGGTAGATATTTCGACAAGAGAGTTCAAGAGGGGAGAGTTCGATTGGGAGAGATTTTCCAAAGAGGGCTGATCGATTTCTTCTTCTTCTTCTTTGCTTCCATTAGATTCATGGTTTGGGGATTATTCTTTGTATATCTTTTGAACCCAACCATGAACTAACTTGATTGGTTGGGGTTATTATGTTTTGTGGTTGTGAGAAACAATTAGATTTTGTTTAGGTAATAAGAGGTTGCACTTTCAATTCAAGGTTTACTCATTCTTGGTTTTTATTCTTGTTTGCGAGTGAATTGGGAGAGGATCTCGTAACTTCATCTATTTATCTAATATCGGGAGAGTTAGATTCAAGAAACGAATGAGTATGGTCATTATTCAATCTATTGATGGTGAAGATTAATCCAACTTAGGAATAAGTTAAGGATTTCAACGGCTAAGAGGAGTGCAAGATTGGTTGTTGTTCACCCTTGATTCACGTAGGGATGTATTATCAAGGCATGCACAAATAGCTAGAGTTTTGACTTAGGGATAAGAAGAAACCATTGAAGAATGCACCGCTGAACGTTGAAGCTGTTGCCCAGCCGCCCAAACAGTTGCCTAACCAGTTGCCCAGGCAACCGTCGATTAGTTGCCAAGGTAGCCCCGCTACGCAAGTTGCCACGACAACTGAGTTGCCCTGCACTCTTTTACCAAGACGATCCAATCGGCTATCACACCTCAACTCACGATAACCTGGCCTATACTCTCGTATTTGAATTCATCTATTCTTTTAGTTTATTGCTCTTAGATTACTCATTAGTTATAATTCCTACAATCACCTACTTGTGTTTTTCTTTTCCAACGCAGTAACTTAAGCAAAGTGGCCCAAACCAATCCCTGTGGAGACGATACTCGATACTCGTATCACTTTATTACTTGCGACGTGTATACTTGCACCAATTGCGTAGCACTTATTACGCGCAACAAGTTTTTGGCGCCGTTGCCGCGGATTGGCAATTGGTGTTAGTTGTTTTTGTTATTGCATTTTTTTCTCTTAGTTTTACTAACTTTTTTTGTTTGTTTTATCAAAAAAAATTAGGTGCGCTACAAGTTAAAGGACATCAACATGTTAGGAAATAAAAGCCGATCTATTTTAGAGTTGATGTATGAAGATATGAATCAATCCAATCAAGCGTTTCTTGCACCCTTTGATGATTACCTATACCAACCGAGAAAAGCCCAAAGAGCCTATACCGTGGAAAAATCTTGTGCTTTGTGTGGAAAACATCATGTGTTTGAAAATTGCCCTCACATTTTCGGTGCATATGACTACATGGAGGACCATAGATGGAACCCGCAGTAAAATTCTTCTTGGTATGGTCAAAAAGCTCAAAATTTTTCTTACCATAACAATTTTGTCGCAGCAACAGATATGCCATGGAAATGTAGTCCTTTTCAAGAGCATTCCAATTCATTGGAGGAAATGTTGCTAGCTTCCTTGGCTAGACTTGATGGATCAATTGAAGAGATTCGAGAGCTATCAAAGTCCATAGATACGAGGATAGCTCAGTGGGATGCAACCTTGGGGGCTTTAGAAGATCAATTGAGGAGATCCACATATGTCATGGATAACATGCACCAACAATTCATTCCTAGGGATACTGAAGTCCCAAGGCAAGAGGATAATGAACAATGCAAGGAAAGCTCTCCGATGTGTGAGGAACAACTAAAACCTCAAAATCAAGAGTATGTTGATGAGAAAGACTGCCCAACACATGATGAGCATGAGCAACAAATTACCTCGGCAATGATTGAGTAGCCTGAACAAAGCAATGCCGCGACAACACTCAGTGAAGCTGAGAACAACAATACTGCAGCAAATTCTAAGGAACCTGATGCCCAGAAGGTTACAACGTTGATGTTGAAGCAGGAATCTGTAGATTGCTCTCATCTACAGTTGCCACAGCAATTGGACGACCACATGAAAGATCAACGAGATAATAATACTTTGTCAATGGAATATGAGCAGGTAATGGTTGAACCTTTTGAATTCTTTAAAAACTCACCTCCTCCATTGCATGTATTCTTTGAGGAACCGACGCTGGTAGATTTGAAGCCATCACTGATGGAGATGTTTGAGAAGCCTAAAGAAAACGGTGTTTGGATTCTTAAAGCTTTTCAGAAAATTGGTTCTTCCTTTGACTTACAGCAAATTTTGGCAATTGATTGCCACGACAATTGGCTAGAGCAACAATTGCCACGACAACGAAGGCTACATCCAACCATGATGGAGCCCGACGAGAATGAGGTAATTAAATGGTCGGATGTTGATATAATTTTTCCTAATAATATATTCATGCCTTCAGGAACAGTAGCAAGGTGGAAGATGTGCATAGACTACAAGGGAACATGAAAGAAAGACACCTCCACCATGGTAACGTAAAAGGGAGTAGTGGCAAGCACATTGGCCAAACTCTTTTTGGGCAATATTGTCACCCGATGGAGGGTGCAGATGGACTATAAGAAGTATCAGAAATGACCGTCCTCAAGTTTTCTCAGATATGCAGTAACATTAGAAGATGCATGAAAAATGCACTTTCTAAGAATCTTTAATTTTTGTTTTTAATTTTTTAGAACGTTATTTTATTTTTAGTTATTTTTTTTCCTTTATTTATTTTTGGAATTTTTAGGAGATATTTTATTTGTATTCATTACCTTTAGTTTTTAGGTTTTCTTTGTTTTCGTTTTTTTCCACAATAAGACTCACAACCACCATGCTAAGGAAATTCCCTGCCGTCTACTTGCCACGGCAACCACAACAAAGGATGCCCCGGTAATCACCCCGGTAACTACCTCAGTAGTTGCCACGGCAACAGAAACTGGCGATGCCCAGGCAACAAAAATGGCTTCAGCAACTACTGATGCCCAGGCAAGTAAACCTGCCTCGGCAAACATGGATCAAATCAAAGCAATGCTATTCACGCGGTACCAGCCACAAGCATTCAACCACCGACCGAAAAATGAATCAAGCAAACGGCACAAAGGAAACTTATCACTGAGGTGACGGCCTCTCCGACTAACTCATTTCATTTAGTTTCTTTTAAATTTTGTTTCACTTTTACATGCATTGAGGATAATGCTTCTCTCGAGTTTGAGGGGGTGTCGGTTTCTAGATAGTTTCATGTTTAGTTGCATTCATCTTTAGCAATCACATATAGGTTGCATATGTTACTTGCCATGCCTTTAATTGGATTTAATTGCTTAAGACTTGTTGAATATCCAATGATGATTTTTTTGCCACTACACTTCATTGGAAGAACCTTTAATTTTAGGATTGCATGAAAAGAACTTAGAATTTTACTATGACGCTGATTTTTTTTACATGGTTGTGGTTTGTTGATTGAAAGAAACTTAAGGAACTTAGGTTGCTTAAAATTTGGGTAAATTTAAAATTGAAAATTAAAAGTTAATTTCTTGCTAGAGGTGCCTGAAACTGGCTCTAGTAGTAAATGCACTTTCTTGCTAGAGGTGCCCGAAACTGGCTCTAGTAGTTAATGCACATTAAAGAATCGCTAGAGGAGCCCGAAATTGGCTCTAGTCGACTAAAATAAAATGAGAAATTGCTTACATTCCTAGAGGTGCCCGAAATTGGCTCTAGTGAAAATAAAAATAAATGCCCCGGTAATTAAATTGATAAAAGCATATTGTTCACATAGAATCTTGAAAATCAACTTGTACACAACTACGCACACACATTGTCACGAGCATTATAGTTCGATTCTTGGTAATTTTTGTGCTATTCGAAAAAATAAAAGGTGATCATACTTTGTGCCACAGTTCCGAGGTTTGAATTCAAGTTTGAAACATGTCTTTGATGATTAAAGTATTGGCAGGTAATTTTTAGTTTGCATTGATAGTTCGAGTTTGGGGGTGTGTTAAGTGTTCAAAAGTACTATTTTTATTACCCTTTTTACTCCTATTATTGTTAGACTTAGGCTCATATTAGTTGCATAATTAGTCATTCATGCATTAATTCATGTTTCTTTCCACCGTTGAGCTTGATTACATAACTTGGTGATTTTTGTGGAAAAAGATGCTGATTTGGTGTGTTTTTTTGTGTGTGCAGAATCACTTGCCTAAACAAAGCAAGAACTAGTTGCCAGTGCAGTACATGAAGGAGATGTCGATGCAGTTGCCAGGGCAATGCATGAAGGAGATGCTGAGCTAGTTGCCAGGGCAATTTTTGATAAGGGATAAGATGATATGGCAGTCGAAATTGATGACTAGATAAGCCCAAGATGACAAGGAGCGAAGTTAAATCCCAAAGGAGTTTGATTTCCATGAAAAGGTCAAAGAGAAATTAAATCCCAAAAAGATAGGAGAAGCTCTAGAAGGAATTTAAATATAATAAAGAATTATATTCTTTTAAAGTATTTAATTCCAACTTAACTTCCTCTCCAAGAAGGATTTTGACCTAGCCATCTCCTATTTAAATGAGACCAAGCCGTCAAACTCAAGGAGAGCAAGAAGAGAGATATTTCGACAAGAGAGTTCAAGAGGGGAGAGTTCGAATGGGAGAGATTTTCCAAAGAGGGCTGATCGATTTCTTCTTCTTCTTCTTTGCTTCCATTAGATTCATGGTTTGGGGATTATTCTTTGTATATCTTTTGAACCCAACCATGAACTAACTTGATTGGTTGGGGTTATTATGTTTTGTGGTTGTGAGAAACAATTAGATTTTGTTTAGGTAATAAGAGGTTGCACTTTCAATTCAAGGTTTACTCATCCTTGGTTTTTATTCTTGTTTGCGAGTGAATTGGGAGAGGATCTCATAACTTCATCTATTTATCTAATATCGGGAGAGTTAGATTCAAGAAACGAATGAGTATGGTCTTTATTCAATCTATTGATGGTGAAGATTAATCCGACTTAGGAATAAGTTAAGGATTTCAACGGCTAAGAGGAGTGCAAGATTGGTTGTTGTTCACCCTTGATTCACGCAGGGATGTATTATCAAGGCATGCACAAATAGCTAGAGTTTTGACTTAGGGATAAGAAGAAACCATTGAAGAACGTTCCGCCGAACCTTGAAGCTGCCGCCCAGCCACCCAAACAGTTGCCTAGCCAGTTGCCCAGGCAACCGTCGATTAGCTGTCAAGGCAACCCCGCTGCGCAAGTTGCCACGGCAACTGAGTTGCCCTTGCACTCTTTTACCAAGACGATCCAATCGGCTATTACACCTCAACTCACGATAACCTGACCTATACTCTCTTATTTGATTTCATCTATTCTTTTAGTTTATTGCTTTTAGTTTACTCATTAGTTATAATTCCTACAATCACCTACTTGTGTTTTTCTTTTCCAACGTAATAACTTAAGCAAAGTGGCCCAAACCAATCCTTGTGGAGATGATACTCGATACTCGTATCACTTTATTACTTGTGACATGTATACTTGCACCAATTGCGTAGCACTTATTACATGCAACAAACTCCTTAAGTCCTAAAAATACATGAAAATGAATGCATTAGGCTTAAATAGCCTAAGTGAGGCAGTGAACCATGAAAACATAATAATCAAAGATATCAACATATAGAGGAAAGATGATAAATTCCAAGTTTATTAGTAACAATAAAATGTTTAAGTTTTAACTTTAATAAGATTAGGGCTTGTCTTATGAAGCTTTATCATGGTTTATAATCTTCCAAATCTTATTCAAAAATCTTTCAAAGTTTTAACTGAATCATTTTGAATTTCTTTTCGAACTTATCAGAGTTCATAACTTACAATACCGGAGTCTTATCAAGGCTTATCGAAGTTCTTATTAAGCTTTCAGAGATCATAACGGAGCTTATCTAAGTTCATAACATTGCTTATCAAAGTTTCCATTCGAAGCTTAGTATCTAAGTTCATATCTTTTAGAACATTTGTGTTAGATCACATTTGGACATGGGTAGATTAGTCCGTGTTTGACCGTATTGGTCCGTGTTACACATAGTTCAAAGCACAAAGCAATGACTAGTGTCAGAACATAACAAACCTAACTTCTCATCTATTAAACCAATTGTAGCCAATCTCCTTATCATCTCCCTCGTTACCTCCTACTGTCGCCAATATATCACATATATAGGGTCGTTACCCTTGAGCCCTAGCTCATGGACCATAGTCCCAAATTATACCTTTGCACTATGCCAAAGTTTCCAAGGACTTCCATTGTTTAGGCAACTTAAACTTTTATGCTTTATTGTTGGGAGGAGCATCTTATGACGCAAGTATCTTACTTGTTTCTTTTCTTAGTATCTTATAGCATAAGGTGAACTTTTAGCTCCTTAGAGTGTGAGTTCTTATAACTTTAAAGTTTGATGTTGTTTCTTGTATTTTATGCTTTCAAAGGATTAAGGTTCGATACCAATTCAAAGCAAAGTTTATACATTACTTCAATTCAATAGTCATTAACCATCATAATATGGCATGCAATGCATTCATGATGCATATGCAATGCATACCTTTTCCATGAAACTTCAATGCCATGTATGTAACCCAACCCCATATGCTCTATGTGAGCCTTATACAAAATGATCATATGTGATCCATACTTGAACATTTAAGACAACAATTCTAATAAAGTAAAGATCGGGGTAACTCCATGTCACCCGGAACAATTGCAACTACACTCGCCTCTTATCCTGAAGTTACGGGATACCTGAATCCACACTTTCACATACTCCCAGTTAATTCCCCTTTCTAACCTTCATGCCATTATCCACTTCCTAATCATGGTATGTACCTCACATTAAATAGTAAACCATTTTGAGCATTAGAGTCTCTTTCAAATTCCTCAAATAAAATAAGCTTGCTAACAAACATAAAACTCTTTTCTATTATTCACCTTAAGCTTATTATATTCATATATGTTCAAAATAGCCCACTATTGTTCATATACATGCCTAATTAATTCATTGTACTTGCATACATATTACATACATCAAAACAGCCCCTAATACTTTTATTTTCATTCAGAACTGTCCCTAACTTACATATATTCCCATTTATTTTACAAACAATTCCCATATATGTACGTACATATAACTCAAAACAGTCCACATGCTTTTCTAACATGCCAAAACAGTCCACAATTCACATATATATAAACGTGTAACTCAAAACAGTCCACATGCTTTTCTAACATGCTAAAACAGTCCATAATTCACATGTATATAAACATGTAACTTAAAACAGTCCACATGCTTTTCTAACATGCTAAATCAGTCCTTAATATTGATATATGTTCCCATATATGTTCACAAAATAGTCCCTACATTGGCATATATACATAAACACATCAAAGCAGCCCTTAACAGTTCTTATTTCATTCAAAACAGTCCAATATGTACTCATAATTACACAAAAAGTCTAGTTTTCATATACTCACATACATACCTTCAAAACAGTCCAATATGTTATTATAATAACACAAAACAATCTAGTTTTCATATACACTCAATTCAGTCCCATTTAAATGTGTTTTCATATACACATGTATCAAAGCAGTCTTTTATTATTTTATAACTATTCAAAGCAGTCTATTTTTCATGTGTTGTAAATGTTACTTCTTTAATAAAAAATCAGGGCAATTTCACTACACCAAACTTGATGTATAGTGGCATTTTTTGCAGCATTTTTAGGACAAACACCGCCAAACTTGGACATATTACGGTGTTTAGGGAAGAAATGCCACAAAATAATAAACTTCACGGCGTTTTTGGTTAAATGCCGCAATAGATCATATATATAGTGGCGTTTTAGTACACAAATGCCATAAAATGAAACACACCGTTTTATTATAACTTAGTACTCTCAGGCTCAGTCACTCCCTCACCCCTATCCCCAGATCGACCCACCAAATCCCTAACTCATCTTCTCTCTCGCCTTTGCCTTTGCCTTTGCTTTTGCCTTTGCCTTTGCCTCTGCCTCGCATTTTTTTGTTCCAAAATCCAAATTCATTCTGGTGAGGAGCTCCACGGTTTAGTTCGCACTCCGCATCCATGGCTGATGACTTTGAGTTCGTGGATAAGGTCTGTCCCGCCTTCAATCTCTTGATTTTTCTTTTCCCCTTAATTTTAAGTCTTTCATTAATTTTCAATTTCAATAGATTTTGAATTTTCTTTGTGTGTGCTTATATTTTTCCTTTACATCTTTACCACTGTTTTGGGTATCTAAATTGTTGGGGCTTAACCTAAAATTCACCTAAAAATAACATGGTGATTGTTTCCATGGATAACTAGTAATTTCAGTTGCACACGTAATGAATATGTATGGTTGTTCTATAGGATCCTGAATCAAAAAGACCTCGTGTGAAGATCTATGTTGACAAGGAGACTGGAAGGAAAAAAGGGGTGCACTTGTTACGTATCTAAATGTAGTTTCCTTCTTCATATTTTGCTTCTGATGTATAACATTTTTAAATTTATGCTGACTTTCAAGTTTTATTGTATCTGTGACAGGAGCCCTCTGTAGCTTTAGCAGTTCAAATTTTGGATGGAACACCTTTACGCCCTGAAGGAAAGATCCCTATGTCTGTCTGCAAGCTAAATTTGAGCAGAAAGGTGTAATAATTTTTGTTGTTACATTCACTTTTGATCGTATCCTTTTGAATTACTTTTGTAGTTGTCTTTTTTCTTAACATTGAGTTATAGAACTATTTTTAAGCTCTTATACAGTCTTGCATGCTAATAAGCTTCTATTGCAATAAGCTTCTGTAGATGGAAAGAATCTAGGATGCTGACCAAATTATCTATTCCTTACAAAGCTCATTCTCTTGTTTTTTTTTGTTATTTGTTTATTCTTTGCCAAGTACCGTTTATATATATTTCTTCCAATGGTTAGTACTTAAAACTTTCTCTTTTATTTCGTGTCATCTGAAATTCTCTGTTTTAAAAAGGTTTATGTTCTTTTCTTGTTTATTCTGGCGACTACTGTCCTTCGTTACATGTTCACACCTGCTGAACTGAGGGTATGCTTGAAACCATGGTTAAAAAATGCATAGCAGCATTCCCCGAATGTGGATTTGACTGTATTCCAATACTTACTATTTTTTGCCAACTATTTTACATCTTATGTTACTGTCTAATATTCTCTTTTGAATGTGGTTATTATAAATAGTATGGATAATATCATGTCCCTACAGCTTTTGCTTATTTACATGACTTGGTGTTCTGAGTTGACTTTCCTCCTATCTTTGCAGGCAGATGAAAACTTGTGTTTAGAGCTGGAAGAAGGTGTTAAAGAGGAATGCTTAAAGCTCTTTCCGGTGGACTCAGTCAAGGTAATATAATCCCTTACCATTATCAAATCTAAATAATTTGATACATTTGTTCTGTTCTACATCATGTGTGGCACACCTGAATTACATGTTCTGTTCTAGGCCATGTGTGATAAATAGCCATACTTGTACTTGGTCTAGGATGATAATTCTTGCATGTAGGCATTGATGGAGAACTATGATTGAATTGTTTGTTAACGCTTTCAATGTGGTGTTTGATATGATAGATTTTGCTTCTTTTTATACTTCCTGCGGTGAGCTGTTAACCCCTACTTTCTTTTCCCTGATTGGCTTGACTTGAAGCTTTTAGGGCTGCAATTACTGATTCATTCTCTTTTACATGTTAATTTTTTAACTTTCACTGCCAGTTAAATTGAAAGACTTGCAAAGAATACTGAGCAGTATTGGACCAACAGATATGTCGTTCATTAGTTGCATTTACATGTTAATAAGATCATTTTGAGCTCTAACATAGTTGTTTTGTTGTTGTATTTGTTGCAGAGATAGCTGGAGATCCAGATGGAGGTGACTTTCATTTTTTATATTCAATTGTATCTTGTAATATTAATGTTGATCTTGTTGAGTTTATAGTTGTCAAAGCTTCTGGGCTGTTTACTTCCTGTGGATGTTTTGAGTAACTTTTGCTTGCACCTTGTTTTGTTTCGGGAAGAGGGAGGCAGTTTGTAAAGACAAACTTTTGCTTGCATCTTGTAATATTAATGTTGAAGCTGTTGAGTTTATAGTTGATTAATTATTATATAATATAGTATTATTTTTATTTGTTTTTTTTGGAAGTATGGTGTTACTAGCGGCGGTTGTAAAAACAAATGCCACTAAAGAACACGATTTTTGCGGCGTTTGAAAAAAGATGTCACTAAAGAACAATTATTGGCGGCTATAAATCTTGACTTTTGGCGGCATTTTTCCCCAAAATGCCGTGAACTATTGCGACGCTGGTTTTAGCGGCATTTTTTCTGGCGCTTTTCAAAGCACCAGGAAGGTTTTTAGCGGCATTAGAAAATGTCGCTATAGAACTAAAAAACGTTGCGAAAAACATGTTTTGTTGTAGTGTTCAAAATTTTTTGAAAAACTTCTCAATGGTCACTCATCCTCAAATTTCTCTAGCCCAATCATGTTTAACTTTATTTAAAACGACAAATTATTTATTCGAGTTCCAATCATAAATCAATTATCTTAGTATGCAACTCATCACCAAAGGTTATTCTTAACCTTGAATCTTTCTAGAAACGCCAATTATCTTGAAACAATAACGAACATTAAAGGCCAATCACAACTCAAATAGGTTTAGCAAGTATACATGCCACTATAATAATTAAACCTTAATTAGGATGTCATTACTGTGATTACCTGTTGAGCTTTCTAATTTTGATGCAATACTCTTCTCCCTCTCATCTTGATTTACCTACGTGTGTACAATTAAACACACGCTAAGTACGAACTTAGTAAGGCAATAAAGGAAGTAATAACAATTATTTAAACTTTATTCAATTTCATGGCTACATTTATATAGCATGATATATGCCAATGCATCAACTTTCACATTGCATTAGTAATTATTTACTATATGTCAATGTCATAAGATTTTCATGCTTGTTCGTTTATCATAATATGCCTTGTATGCATAAATGCATCACGATCACTAGATAAATATACCTTCATATTAATCATATATCAACATAATATAAATTGGATATAAATTTTCTTACGGGTATACTTGCCATATGTTCCGAGAGTTCACATACTCCCTAACTTGTTTATCATTTACTATCCATTTATTTATAGCCCAAACTAAACCTTGAGGACCCTGGGTACACGAGTCAAATATGCACCGAAGTGCTAATAGACATAAGGTCGTCCCCACCATCCGCACATTTATAAGGCTGTGCTAACCATCTGCACGTTTATAAGGCCATGCTAACCATACGCTAAGTGTCCTTTATATACACTATAGTGCTATCCCGGATACCCGAATATGCAGCGTGATGCTGGACTCTATGGCATGCCAACTATACCATGTCCCTCAATGACTTATTTGTGCATAATTTCCATATTTATTTCATCAATGGCAATGTATATCAACATAATTTAACATTGGCAATTCATACCCGAAATAACATTCATAATATAACATCATATATAACTAGTGATCCATGCATTTATATTCAACTTTTGACATATTTAGAACATGTCAAATATATGATTATGGCATAAATATCATGTCTATATAAGTAAGGTAGACTCATTGCAAGTCTTCCTTATGATGTATAAAACATCCATGTATCATGTTATGTATGCATTGCACTCACCTGGGCCATTTATTAGCATGCCTCACTAAATTCTACTCGACCCTTTCCTTTATAGAAGCTCGAATCTTCTTTGATTCGGACTTGACTTCATTAATCACATGAATAAGATAAAATATTTGTTAGATTCAAATCTAACAATACCTTAACCATGTTGTCTAATATAATCATTCGAATATAAAATTTCCAAATATTTTTCCTTTCTTCCTTGTACTGTTCAAAAACTCATTATGGTCCTTAGTGACCAATTTGAACTTCCAATAATTCTTCCGAGCTTGCTAACTAACATTTAAATACAAAATGTTTCAAATTCCATTTTCTGACAGCTTGCGCTACCTTCAAAGATTTACTTATACCAGGCAGAATACATATTGGATCTTAATTTCCTTTCTACTGGAGAAACTAGATTCGATAACAGTTCTAACGGTATAAGCCACATAAATTAATAAAATCTACAAAAATTATGAAAATTCTTCAAACTCCCGTCACAGAGTTGTCCTGACCGAAACTGCTCTGTAAATTTCTGACCTTCATTCGATTAAAAATTCATATCTTTTAACTCGAAACTTGAAATCAATTTCCGTTTGTTGGAAACGAAACTAGACGAACAAATATTTACAACGGTATAAAATTCATCATCTAACCATTTTTTTAGAATTTATGGTGAATTTTCGAAGTCACTGCTAAAATTTAATCTTCTACATAGCTTTCCATAATAAACTTCTAATTTATACTGACTTATTCTTATTTTTCTACTTGTCAATTTAGTCCCGTCACTTGCTTCAAACCATCAATTCATCATCTTCTTCATCAAATAATTATTCAAAAATCATTCCCTCTAATTTTCTTTCTTTGCCAAAATAGTCACTAAAATGCAAAGGTAAGGATTCAATATCGATTTAGCATTCTAACATCAATTTCACATCTCCAACATCATTAATTACATAAATACACTCCAATTTCATAAAATTTATATTCGGCCCCTTAACTTTGAAACTTGCTGAATTGGTCCCTATATATTTAACTTAGGGTTTTGCTTCCAAACAACAAATCAAGCTTACTAGATCATTAATCAAACATCACAAACCCTAAGTTAAACTTAAATCCATATACCCTAATCTTCTCCATACAAACCAAAATATGTAGGGTTTAAATCCTAACTCAATAACATGATTTTAACATCATATAAGCTTGATTCCAACTTAAATTCAACCATGGAATCATAAAATTTCAAAAGCCCCAATTTTGTTCATAAATCCTAATTTCCTTCTCATGTAAAATTTTCATCAATTAAGCATGTATTCCATGAATTAATAATATCAAAAGATAGATCTTGAAGAGTATAACAACTTTGCAGTTTGAAAGATTTCCTAAAAATCGAGTTTCGGGGCTTGAATCGAACTTGGAAAATTTTCTTCCTTTTCCCCCAAATTTTGAAAGTCAAAAGTTGAAAGATGAAGAAGGCTTCATCTTTATTTTGGCCTTTCAATTTTGAATTGCTCCAATTATGCCACTTGTATTATAAAATTAATTTTAAATTCATTCAAATAGGAAAATTACAAAAGTGCCCTTTTATCCAACGTTTGAGATTGATCTTATCATCAATCAAGAGCCAAGATTTAATCTTTAATTTTCTTCTTCCAAAAATGGCCTTTGTAACTTCAAATATTTCAAAATTGCCATCCCTGCCAAATGACCAATTTGCCCTCCAACTAGTCTTTATTTACTACTTTGTTTCAAAATTACCATTCCATTATAATCTAACTAAATTAGTTCCTTCTCAATTGGCCAATATTCCATAAATATCATTTTATTATTTTCCATGGCTTATGGAACAACCTCTAAAATTTCAATTCAATCTGATTTCCCAATATTCACAAAATACTTCTACTACGGTTTTACCTTTACTGAGCTATCGAATCTATTCTGAAAATTCTATATTTCCATAATGTTCCTCATATCATCATCCTTCATCCAATGATCTAGATTTAATCTTGAGTTAATAGTTTACCAACTTTGCCCTGTGATTTTCCAAAATTACGATCTTGCCATTTTTCATCCAACAACTCATATTTAGCATGGAAAATCAACTTAAATCCAAGGGTTCATATTCTTCCAACACAAAGAAAATATCTTAGACATGTAAAATGACATAATCAACCTTGGCTTATCATCCTTCAAAATATCCTGTATATTCGATTCGATCTGATTATCCGAATATTTTTCTGAACTTTATCGCTTTATAGACATTAATACAAACTCCGTATGAAAAATCTGGGTAAAAAGTAAATGTCACTCTTGGGGTTAAACTATTAATTTACATGATCAAAATACATAACTTTTGAAAATTACACTTTGGTCCCTGAACTTTTCCAAAGTTTACACTTTAACCACAAAACTTTCAAAATTTTCATTTTGGTCACTAGCCAAAAATTGAGATATTACATGAGTATTCACATATATATCCATTAATATACAAGCCTTTCATCACACATTAACTCAATATGCTTAACCAGTGTTATCATTCAAGCAATAGCTATACATATACTAGTCATTTCTCAACTCCATTTTCAAGTTGAGTCCTAATTTCCAGTTTATGAAAGCTTGAGCTAACGTCAAAGATCTGTTCCTCCAGAATAGGGTATACACTGGAATTTAATGTTCTTTACATCGTTACAAACTAGATTCAGCCATGATTTTAACAGTATAAGCCTCATAATTTAATAAGACCTACATAATTTATGAGAATTCTTGAAAGTCTCAAGACAGAATCTGTCCAAAGTAGAATCTGCTTCCAGATTTTTTGCACTACCTTTAGTTAAAAATTCATAACTTTAGATTTAGAGTTCGAAATCAGTCACCATTTATTGGAGATTAAACTAGACTCACATATGGTTCTACATATATAAAATTCAACTTCTATATCAACAGATTCAATTTTCTATGAATTTCTAAACTTACTGCTAGAACATAGTTTTTTCTGGGCAGATTGCATATCCATTGATTTCAACTAATTTAAATTGCTCTAACTCAATCATAGTCATCAGCAATTCATTCTCAATTCAAGCAGAAATATTCAATAATACAACATGTTTTCATCATCATTCATCTCTCTACTTAACCTCTTACTCATGTGCATGAATACAATTCAAACATCATCAAAGAATCTAAATTTCGAGCATGCCCTTTCACTCAATTTCTCATAACTTATCTAATAAAAGAAGTGGGCATAATGTTACCTTAAAGATAGCTGATCATCCAAGCTAATTAGATAAGAGATTAACTTGCCAAGCTTGAATTCCAAGCTGCCCCAACAATGGTGCTAGGTTGGTGAAAAGAAGAGATGGAGAAGATAGTGTGAATTGTTTTTTCTCTCCCCCTCCCAAGCTGAACGTTTTTTCTTTCTTTTACCATAAATATTTTTTTTATTAATTACACATGTGGCACGAGCACTCTTCCCTTGCTCACACATGTCTTCCACTCACTAATTATGGTAAAATTACCCATGCAAATTATGAGTTTCTTCCTTGTTTTATTTTGGTCCTTCAAAGCTACTTATTCCACCTTACAATTTAGTCACTAGTTCATTGATTACTTCTTACAATTCAATCCTTAATAATTTAATTCATATACTAAATTAATATCTTGATGCTCATATATGTTCTTTCATAATTTCTTTAAAATACAACCACTTTACTAATTGATAACTAATCCTTAGTTCAATTAACTCATTTACCTTTAATTCCATTGACTTGCTTACTCAATTGATTCAAATTGAGTCTTTAGAATTCCATTTATAACTTCTCAAAACATGATTTACCTTGTAGAACTCCTAGCCTAGTTTTAGGGGTATTACAATTAGGCCTATTTTTAATAAAACACCTTATGAGCTTTTCAAAAATAAAAAGCCTAACATTGGCTATTTTAATCCTTTTTGAATGCAAATGTTTTGTTTTAAACAATGGAAAAGACAATTTATGCAAATTTGATGCAAAAAGTGATGAAGCATTTTTTCTCGGTTACTCTTTAAATTCTAAATCCTATCATGTATTTAACAAAATAACTTTAGTAGTTGAAGAGACTATACATGTGGTTTTCGATGATAACCTCATTCCAAGGAAAGATTCTTGTGATGATGATGATTTGGAATTTTTTATGCCAATAATGGTGGGGGACAATCATCAAAGGTAGATGAAGTTCCATCAAAAGACGAACCACAAGATCCATCTCTAGAAGCCTTGAAGGACATGACTCTAGAGGAAAGGGAGGTCACCTACCCAAGGGAGTTCAACTGTGTCAAAGGTGGTGAAATTTTGGGTGATCAGTCCAAAGAGGTAACCACTAGATCTTCTCTTATAAATACATGTAATTATGTTGCATTTATTTCATGCATAGAGCCTAAAAATATCAAAGAAGAATTAAATTATGATTATTGGATATTGGTTATGCAAGAAGAGTTAAATCTACCATAGGAACTAAATGGGCCTAACAATAAATCTACCATAGGAACTAAATGGGTTTTTAGAAATAAACTAGATGAGAGTGGTAACATAGTGAGAAACAAGGCTAGACTTGTTGCTCAAGGTTATACTCAAGAAGAAGGAATCGATTTTGATGAAACCTATGCACTCGTAGCTAGAGTGGAAGCTATTAGGGTCTTGCTTGCATTTGCATGTTATCATGAATTCAAGCCTTTTCAAATGGATGTGAAAAGTGCTTTTCTAAATGGTTTTATAAATGAAGAAGTGTATGTAGAACAACCACCCAGTTTTGAAGATCCAAAATACCCAAACCATGTTTTCAAACTTTCAAAGGCTAAATATGGTTTGAAACAAGCTTCTAGAGCTTGGTATGAACATTTGTAAAATTTTTTAATTGAAAAAGGTTTTGACAAAGAAAACGTGGATACTACACTTTTTATAAAAAGAAAGACAAAGACATTTTAGTAGTACAAATTTATGTTGATGATATAATTTTTGGTTATACTAAAGAGCTTCTTTGTCAAGAGTTTGCTAAGTTGATGCAAGATGAAATTGAAATGAGCATGATGGGAAAGCTTTCATTCATTTTGGGGCTCCAAATCAAACAAAGGAAGGATGGCATCTTCGTCAATCAAGCTAAGTACGTGAAGGATATGCTCAAGAAGTTTGGCTTGGAGAATGTGAAACCTTAAGCCACACCAATGAGCTCTTCTACAAAGCTTGACAAAGATGAAGGAGGTAAGTGTGTTGATTTAAAGCTTTATAGATCAATGATAGGATATTTACTTTATCTTACTGCAAGTAGACCAGATATTATGTTTAGTGTTTGCTTTTGTACTAGATTTCAAGATAGTCCTAGAGAATCACATCTACAAACCGTTAAGAGAATCTTTAGATGCCTTAGACACACCTTGTTTAGGTCTTTGATATCCTAGAGACTCATCCTTTAGTTTGCATGCTTATTCGGATACGGATTTTAGAGGTTGTAAGATAGATAGAAAGAGTACCTCTGGTACTTTTCAATTTCTAGGTAGTATGCTCATATCATGGTTTTTTAAGAAGAAAAATAGTGTAGCATTATCTATCACCGAGGTGGAATACATTTCGGCCAGAATTTGTTGTGCTCAAGTCCTTTGGATGAAGCAACAACTCTTAGATTATGGAATTAATGTAGGTACCATACCTCTAAAGTGTGACAATACTAGTGCCATTTGTCTTACTAAGAATCCCATTGAACATTCTAGAACCAAGCACATAGAGATAAGGCATTATTTCATTAGAGATCATGTCTTGAAAAATGATGTAGTTCTAGAATATGTAGACACCTTGAACCAATTAGCGGATATCTTTACCAAACCTTTAGACAAATAGTATTTTTGGTCTCTTAGAAAAGACTTAGGTATTACTTAGCCTTTCTTGAACCTTAGAGCCTTTTTGTGTATAAATTTTTCTTAAATTTTGTTGATTCCCATGCTTGTGTGATCTTGCTTCTATATGCAGCTATTCATGTTGCTAAGGGGAGTATCCATCGATTTTTTCACATTCAAGATGATATCATATCATTCACATGCACATCGATTCGATTAAGTTCAAATGTGGGTCCCTTGCAGCCAAAAATGTCATTTTTGGTCAATGGGTATCGATACGGAGAACCGTGTATCGATACGGGTATCAGGGGTAGCATTTCGGTACAGGTGAACCTGTACCGATACGAATAAGAGATCGGTACAGTTTAAACATGTACCAGTACTCAGTTTCGGTGCGCATATATCGTGTATCAGTATGCGTAGCTGCTAGAGTCTTTAAATGTCTATTAAATGGCTTTTCCTAATTTAAATCAAACCCTAACTCTTTTTCTTAAAACCCTAGTCGGCCAACCTCTATTTAATCCCTTCAAACCCTTTGCTTTTCTCACAAATCTAGAAAAATTCTTTTGGGCTTTTGGTTTTAACATCAAACCCGAGCAATCTCATCAAGCATTGTGCAAAATATCTCTTCATTCATCCATCGTCCATATTCAAGGTATAACTCTATGTTCTTTAAATTTCTATTTCGTTTATATTTGTATAGTCCATATGTCTTAAATTTATATGTTTAGTATGTATATAAATTTATTTTCAAAGATTTTACAAAATCATTTTCAAAACTCAAATTTTTTTGTTCGAATATAAAATTATACTCACATATTTTCTTTACTGTTTTTAGATTTTATTTTCACCCAAAATTTTCCTTATACTTGTATATGATTTTTAGCACCCCGATTTTGGGTCTAGGTGTTTTCAATGTCAATTAGACGGTCCAGTGGATCGGATTAGAGGATTCGAGCGGATTTCAGGATTAATTTGAAATAAGAAATTTTTAAAAGGGATAAAAATATGGAAAATATGGTAAAATCTTTATTTAAAATATAAAAGATTTTGGTGGAATCAATTTTACAGAAAGAAGTTTCAAAAAGTGACATTTTGGGTTAGTGACCAAAATGTAAAGTTTTAAAACTATTTTAGTGATTGTTTTGTAAAAGGGTCAAAACTTAGAATCTTGAAGGAGCTATTTGGTCAAAGTCTAATATCAGACTTTTCTCTTTAATTGGATATTTTAAAAGGTTTTAAAAGGATATAAATAGGCTTAGAGAATTAATTTTATAATTAATTTTCAAAAGTAAACTTTACGTAACTAACTTTTCTCTAAAAGGTTTTCTCTCAAATTCTCTCTAGCCAAACACTCTTTTCTACTTCAATTTTATCAGGTACTACTTGATTTCAACATTCTTTTATTTCCAAATGAGTTCGTAACGATTTCCTAACAAAACCTTATTGATTTGATCTTGTTTCATCAAGAAAACTCATACAATTAAGGGGAAAGCCAAGGTTAGAGGTGAGCTTCATTCTTCTCCTCTAATATAAGGTTTTTTACTGAAATTACCAAGTTATTGATCCTTTATATATGATTTCTAATGAGTTTTAATGATTTAATTATGGAAAAATGGTTAAATCAAGGTTTAATTGATGAATTTGATTGATCTTCGTTATGGATTTGTTTTGCTGCGTTCTTGATTTTATTAGATTGATGTTTTATAATGTTAATAAGTTGGTTTTAACATTGGAATACCGAAACTAGGTCAATCTCTAATTTTCTAGGTTGTTAGTTATTAGTTTTTGAAGAGTTGTGGATGTTTAATGAAAGCTGGAGGTATAAGGATGATGTTAATGTGTTTTTGGATGTTAATTGATGGATTAAAACATTAGGTTTTGGATAGGTTAAGTTTTTAAGGTGTTGATGTTGTTTTCGGTTGTTGTGGACTGAAATTGGGTAGAATTTGATAAGGATTTGTGTGAATTGATGTTGCTGGGATGTTGAATGCATTTTGATGCATCGAATCCTCTATTTTTGTGTGGTTAAAGTAGGGGAGGTTGATCCTCAAGCTTGAGGTGAGGTTTCGGAAGCCTTGGAGGCTTGGATTCACTTCGACGATTAAAGTTTTGTGTATTCAGTGAGTGAGACCGTGGTTTACAGCTTTTCGAAGGTTTGAAGTTGTGGGAGTTTACAGGTTACGAAAAAGGGGAATGGTTCTGATAAGTCAGTCTTTATAATTTTCAAATCCTTTTTGATAGTTATATTGCACTCTATTTATTTCTATCATTATTTTGCAAAGAAATGTTTTAATTATTTTTATATTGCCTCACTAAGTTATACTTAGCGTGTGATTGTTTCATGCATAGGAAAACAGAAGTGTTGGGAGTAAGGAGCATTAGAAAACATCATCAATCGAAAACAGGTATATTAGTATCAGTAATAGAATTTTTATGTTGTTTGATATTTAATAGTCGGCATGTATAGTAAAATGTGAAGCCTGCTCTGATATGAATCGTATTTTATTTAGAATCTGAATGATTTTAAATTAGGCAATTTTTAGGCAATTTTATTAATTATATGCTAATGGATCAAACTGTTGAGTTGCTGCCTGAATCTAGGTTCAAAATTGAATGTGAAATTATTAAGTTTAAATTTTACACGATTAACTATTTTTACAGTCAAAGATAAGATTTTCTTAATATTAAAGAATTATTTTACAAGTATCATGGGACATCCCTAACTCTTATTTAGCGATGAATACAAAAAAGGGGTATTACATTTAATGGTATCAGAGCTACAGGTTTACGGTTCTAGGCATAAACAGAAGTGATTTTATTTGAAAAAGTCATACATGCTTCTAGGATATCAATATTACTGATATGATGTTTATATGATTTGATTGATGTCGCTCCTTACTAATATGAAATGAGATAAGTTATAATTAATATTTGAGTTAAGAAGATTGAGATGAATTAGTAAATGGAAGGTTCTGGAAAGAACCATAGTGGTAATAATAAGGTTAACCATAACCTTTTGGGTTAATCAGAATAAGAAAGAACACTGGCACAATAGGGAGTGCCTATACAGGATTTGGGAAATCCTGAATTTCATAGTGAAGGTGGTCCGATGGCTGCTGACTTATGGTTTAATGATGTTAAAATTTAAGGGAAGAGCTAAATTGTTCCGATGTGGAAAAGTTAGAAGGAATTGTATCCCTGTTAACAGAACATGTTCAAATACAGTGGACAAGTATCAAATAGAAGATACTTGTAACTGAAGTGACATGGGTATTCTTCCAAGAAGCATTCAAAGAAAAAAGTATTGGTGATCAATATAGGAGTAGAATTTATAGCAAATTTTATAAGTTGCCAAGATTACCTTCAGCTTGAGAGGTAGAATTTAAAATAGAGGTATTACCAGGCATTTTATCTATATCGATGGTTCCGACCGAGCTACAGGAAAGGAAGGCGCAATTGCAAGAAATGTTGGATCAGGGTTTTATAAAACTAGGTGTGTCACCTTTGGGGCACACCAATATTATTTATGAAAAGAAGGATGGATCCGTGTGACTATGCATCCAGATGAAAACAAGATGTAGCAAGGTTTAAAAAGCCATTTCGGTGGCTAGGCATGAAAAGAATTTAGTATGGTCATTATAAATCGTTTGACAAAGTTTGACTACATATTCCAGTTGATTAGATTATTCACTAGATAAATATGCAGAACTTTATGTTCGAGAGACAGTAAGATTATATGGTGTCTCAGCATCGATAGTGTCAGACAGAGACCCAGTGTTTGTTTCAAGGTATTGAGGGTATGTTATTTGAAGCTTTAGGTACTAAATTAAATTTTAGTACAGTTTTTTCATCGGCTAACAAATGGGTAATTTGAATGGATTATACAGGTTTTGGAGGATAAAGTAAGGATTTTTCAACAAAATTTTAAGGTCGCCGTCATTTGGGAAGGTGAAGAAAGAATGAATAAACAAAATACGAAGTTGTTTAAAATGGGTAAACGTTGAAAATTCAAGGACGAATTTTCTTAAGGGGGAGGAATTGTAATATCCCGACTTTTATTTAGTGACTAAAATGTAATTTTTGAAACTTTAAGGGTTAAAGTGTAAACTTTGGAAAAGTTTAGGGACTAAAGTGTAATTTTCAAAAGTTATGTAAGTTAACCTCGTAAATGAATAGTTCACCCCCAAGAGTGGTATTTATGTGTTACTGGATTTTTCATAAGAGGTTTATATTATTCGAATTTAGATCGAATAAATTTGTTAAGCGTGCTCAGGCCAGAATAGCCCAAGGATGGGTGACCTAATGGGAAGGTCCCATATCCAATATTTTGACTGATAAAAAGGATTCAATTTTAGTTAATAATATTCGTAAGGGATTGTTAAGATAAGACTTCTAAGAGGAAATGTATCCGGTAAAACTTCTCGGTAATTATCGGTATATCGGATCAAATTGAAATTTTAAAGGCAATTCCAAGGATTATGGAAAATTCATAAAATATTATTTTATGAATATTATATTAATATTGATGGGATTCTAACTAGATTTAGTTAGAATATGATGGAGAGGTTATAAAGCTCAAAGAAAGAAAATTTGGAAATCATATTGAGTGAAATTCGAATAATTGGATCGAATAAATAGCATAAATTAAAAATTATGATATTTTGGAAGGAGGTTGGTTAGAATGGAACCAATTTGGTTCAATCTTTATGGAATGGCAATTTTTAAGTCTTGTTGTAAATAAATTCTAGTTGGAGGACAAATTGGTCATTTGCTATGGATGGCATTTTTGAAATATTTTGAAACTTTGAGGGCAATTATGAAAGGTGAAAAACACATGGATTTGATCTTGACCATTGGATAAAAAGGGCAAATTAGTAATTTCACTAGTTAAATGAATTCAAAATTCATTTAACCTTTACACATGGATCAAATAGGATAAAAGATGAATAAAGATCATTTTTATCAACCAAGGGGCTCTTCGAATGGCACAAAGAAAAGAGGGGAAAATACTAAAAATTTTCCTAGCCATTTTCAAGGCTTTTGATCAAGAATTCAAGCAAGGTTCTTTGAGGTAAAGTGATCTACTCTTCATTCTCTACATTGTGATAGTAAAATTTCATGGAACTATGAAGTTTTGGATTAGGGTTTGAAGAGAGAGAAATTAGGGTTTCATAGAAATTTGATGGAATTCAAGTAGTAGATGATGAATTAAGTTTAGTTGTGACGAAAAGAAGCTTGAAATCAAGTTAATTTCATGTTGAAATTTATGAACCCTAATCTTGAAATTTAGCATTTTGTTAGGGAATTGGAAATTAATGCTGAAATTGAAGTATTTATGATTCAAAAAGCTTGATTTTGATGCTAGAATGAAAAAAATCATATTTGGAAGAATTTAGTGACCATTTCGAAGATGATGGAAAATAAGAGGACTATTCTTGAATTTTAGTTTGATGGGGAAAATGATGAATTTGTGATGAGAAATTTATTTGATGATGGAAATGAGTAGAAAATGATGCTTTGGGCTTGAATTGACAATTTAGGACTAAATTGTATATTTTAGAAATGTTGAGGACCATTTCAGCATTTTCAAGAAATTATGGACTAATTTGTAAAAACTTATTTTGGTGATGAAAATAGTGGAATTGTGATATTAGAAGCTTATTTTAGCATTTTGGGACCAAATTGAATATTTGAAAAAGTTTAGGGACCTATTCGGCTATTTGAAGAAATAAGGGTATGGTTTTGGAAATTTTATTTTGGAGACTGATCTGTATATTGTTGAAATTGTGATCAAATTAGCTTGAATTGATGAAAAAGGACCATTTTGGCAAGAATGAGAAAGTAAAGGATTAAAATGGAATAATTGAAAATTAAGGCATGAATAGTTGCCAAATGTTCAAAGTGGTCACTAAGGACCCAAAATGAGATACATGGCAAACATTAGTATTTTATTTGGCAATGTTAGACTCGAATTAAGTAAGTGTATAGTAATAAGTATGTTCGATTGATTTCTACAGTTTTAAGAAATACTAGGGAAGGTACAAGCATTCAAGGAAACAAAAAGATTAACGAGTAAGCTTAGTGAGGCAAGATAATAAATGGCCCAGGTGAGTGCAATCTTATTTATTTTAATTATAATACGAGGAAGACTTGTGATAAGTCAACCTCAAATGTTGGAAGAAAAGGATTTGATTTATATTAAATGGTTTTGTGAATGATTTCGGGTATGAACTGCCCTATGCATATTTTATATGTTAAAATTATTGAATTTGATCCATTGATATTATCGAAGTGAATGAATGGTTCATAATAGTGAATTGTTCAAAAAGCCCATTGTGTGATTATTGAGAGTCTTGGTATATTGGCATGCCAAAGAGGTGGAGTATATCAATATAATATTATTGTCAAATTACAGTAATGATACAGTGAGCTGTTTTTATAGTTAAGACCTATCGGTTAATACTGCTGTTAAGTTACGGCGGTGATATAGTGAGTTGTGTTCTACAACTATGACCTATCGTTATTATTGATACCGTTAAGTTACAGTAGTGTTTACATTGATATATTGTTTTATTATGGCACAACAAATTGGTTGATGTCAGCACATGTGCATACTCATCATTGACTCGCATACCATGTATTCTCATCCATTGTACATTGGGCTATATTGAAATTGAAAGTACAATGGATCGTATTGATATAACATGTATTGTATATATATATATATATATATATATATATATATATATATATATATTGAGATTTTTACAGGTTACGAAAAAGGGGAATGGTTCTGATAAGTCAGTCTTTATAATTTTCAAATCCTTTTTGATAGTTATATTGCACTCTATTTATTTCTATTATTATTTTGCAAAGAAATGTTTTAATTATTTTTATATTGCCTCACTAAGTTATACTTAGAGTGTGATTGTTTCACGCGTAGGAAAAGAGAAGTGTTGGGAGTAAGGAGCATTAGAAAACATCATCAATCGAAAACATGTACATCAGTATCAGTAATAGAATTTTTATGTTGTTTGATATTTACTAGTTGGCATGTATAGTAAAATGTGAAGTATGCTCTGATATGAATCGTATTTTATTCAGAATCAGAATGATTTTAAATTAGGCAATTTTATTATTTATATTAATTAATGGATCAAATCAAATTTGAGTTGTTTGCTAAATCTAGGTTCAAAATTGAATGTAAAATTATTAAGTTTAAATTTTACACGATTAACTATTTTTACAAATCAAAGATAAGATTTTCTTAATATTAAAGAATTATTTTACAAGTATCATGTGACATCCCTAACTCTTATTCAGCGATGAAAACAGAAAAGGGGGTGTTACATTTAATGGTATCAAAGCTACAGGTTTAACTTGTTCTAGGCATAAAATGTATGATTTTATTTGAAAAAGTCATACATGCTTCTAGGATATCAATATTACTAATATGATGTTTATATGATTTGATTGATGTCTCTCCTTACTAATATGAAATGAGATAAGTTATAATTAATATTTGAGTTAAAGAGATTGAGATGAATTAGTAAATTGAATGTTCTGAAAGAACCATAGTGGTAATAATAAGGTTAACCATAACCTTTTGGGTTAATCGAATAAGAAAGAACACTAGCACAATAGGGAGTGCCTATATACAGATTTGGGAAATCCTGAATTTCATAGTGAAGGTGGTCCGATGGCTGCTGACTTATGGTTTAATGATGTTAAAATTTAAGGGAAGAGCTAAATTGTTCCGATGTGGAAAAGTTAGAAGGAATTGTATCCCTGTTAGGAGAACATGTCCAAATACGGTGGACAAGTATCAGATAGAAGATACTAGTAACTAAAGTGACATGGGTATTCTTCCAAGAAGCATTCAAAGCGAAAATATTGGTGATCAATATAGGAGTAGAATTTATAGCAAATTTGATAAGTTGCTAAGATTACCTTTAGATTGAGAGGTAGAATTTATAATAGAGGTATTATCAGGCATTGTATCTAGATCGATGGTTTCGACCGAGCTTCAGGAAAGAAAGGCACAATTGCAAGAAATATTGGATTAGGGTTTTATAAAACCAGGTGTGTCACCTTTGGGGCGCATCGATATTATTTATGAAAAGAAGGATGGATCCGTGTGACTATGCATCCGGATTGAAAACAAGATGTAGCAAGGTTTAAAAAGCCATTTCGGTGGCTAGGCATGAAAAGAATTTAGTATGGTCATTATAAATCGTTTGACAAAGTTTGATTACATTATTCCAGTTGATTAGATTATTCACTAGATAAATATGCAGAACTTTATGTTCGAGAGACAAGAAGATTATATGGTGTCTCAAAGATTGATAGTGTCGACGTAGATCCAAGGTTTATTTCAAGGTATTGAGGTATGTTATTTGAAGCTTTAGGTACTAAATTATATTTTAGTACAGTTTTTCATCCATAAACAAATGGGTAATTTGAATGGATTATACAGATTTTGGAGGATAAAGTAAGGGATTATTCAACAAAATTTTAAGGTCGCCGTCATTTGGGAAGGTGAAGAAAGAATTAATAAACAAAATATGAAGTTGTTTAAAATGGGTAAACGTGAAAATTCAAGGACGAATTTTCTTAAGGGGAGGAATTGTAATATCCCAACTTTTATTTAGTGACTAAAATGTAATTTTGAAACTTTAGGGGTTAAAGTGTAAACTTTGGAAAAGTTTAGGGACTAAAGTATAATTTTCAAAAGTTATGTAAGTTAACCTCATAAATGAATAGTTCACCCCAAGAGTGGTATTTATGTGTTACTGGATTTTTCATAAGAGGTTTATATTATTCAAATTTAGATCGAATAAAATTTGTTAAGCATGCTTAGGCTAGAATAGCCCAAGGATGGGTGACCTAATGGGAAGGTCTCATATCAATATTTTGACTGATAAAAAAGGATTCAATTTTAGTTAATAATATTCGTAAGGGATTGATAAGATAAGATTTCTAAGAGGAAATGTATCCGTAAAAATTTTGTAATTATCGGTATATCGGATCAAATTAAAATTTTAAAGGCAATTCCAAGGATTATGGAAAATTCATAAAATATTATTTTATAAATATTATATTAATATTGATGGGATTCTAACTAGATTTAGTTAGAATATGATGGAGAGGTTATAAAGCTCAAAGAAAGAAAATTTGGAAATCATATTGAGTGAAATTCGAATAATTGGATCGAATAAATAGCATAAATTAAAAATTATGATATTTTGGAAGGAGGTTGGTTAGAATGGAACCAATTTGGTTCAATCTTTATGGAATGGCAATTTTTAAGTCTTGTTGTAAATAAATTCTAGTTGGAGGACAAATTGGTCATTTGCTATGGATGGCATTTTTGAAAT
Organism: Hibiscus mutabilis; assembly: GCA_019671005.1. Classification (NCBI taxonomy): domain Eukaryota; kingdom Viridiplantae; phylum Streptophyta; class Magnoliopsida; order Malvales; family Malvaceae; genus Hibiscus; species Hibiscus mutabilis. Next base: position 36,136,748 of record CM033713.1, on the reverse strand, counting down.
ATTTTGAAACTTTGAGGGCAATTATGAAAGGTGAAAAACACATGGATTTGATCTTGACCATTGAGTTTGAAGATTAAATCAAATTAGTAAATTAGTTCACTAGTTAAATGAATTCAAAATTCATTTAACCTTTACACATGGATCAAATAGGATAAAAGATGAATAAAGATCATTTTTATCAACCAAGGGGCTCTTCGAATGGCACAAAGAAAAGAGGGGAAAATACTAAAAATTTTCCTAGCCATTTTCAAGGCTTTTGATCAAGAATTCAAGCAAGGTTCTTTGAGGTAAAGTGATCTACTCTTCATTCTCTACATTGTGATAGTAAAATTTCATGGAACTATGAAGTTTTGGATTAGGGTTTGAAGAGAGAGAAATTAGGGTTTCATAGAAATTTGATGGAATTCAAGTAGTAGATGATGAATTAAGTTTAGTTGTGATGAAAAAACAAGCTTGAAATCAAGTTAATTTCATGTTGAAATTTATGAACCCTAATCTTGAAATTTAGCATTTTGTTAGGGAATTGGAAATTAATGCTGAAATTGAAGTATTTATGATTCAAAAGGCTTGATTTTGATGCTAGAATGAAAAAATCATATTTGGAAGAATTTAGTGACCATTTCAAGATGATGGAAAATAAGAGGACTATTCTTGAATTTTAGTTTGATGGGGAAAATGATGAATTTGTGATGAGAAATTTATTTGATGATGGAAATGAGTAGAAAATGATGCTTTGGGCTTGAATTGACAATTTAGGACCAAATTGTATATTTTAGAAAATGTTGAGGACCATTTCGGTATTTCCAAGAAACTAAGGACTAATTTCTAAAAAAATATTTTGGTGATGAAAATAGTGGAATTGTGATATTAGAAGCTTATTTTAGCATTTTGGGACCAAATTGAATATTTGAAAAAGTTTAGGGACCTATTCGGCTATTGAAGAAATAAGGGTAAGGTCTTGGAAATTTTATTTTGAAGGGAGACTGATCTGTATATTGTTGAAATTGTGATCAAATTAACTTGAATTGATGAAAAAAGACCATTTTGGCAAGAATGAGAAAGTAAAGGATTAAAATGGAAGAATTGAAAATTAAGGCATGAATAGTTGCCAAATGTTCAAAATGGTCACTAAGGACCCAAAATGAGATACATGGCAAACATTAGTATTTTATTTGGCAATGTTAGACTCGAATTAAGTAAGTGTATAGTAATAAGTATGTTCGATTGATTTCTATAGTTTTAAGAAATACTAGGAAGGTACAAGCATTCAAGGAAACAAAAAGATTAACGAGTAAGCTTAGTGAGGCAAGATAATAAATGGCCCAGTGAGTGCAATCTTATTTATTTTAATTATAATACGAGGAAGACTTGTGATAAGTCAACCTCAAATGTTGGAAGAAAAGGATTTGATTTATATTAAATGGTTTTGTGAATGATTTTTAAGTATGAACTGCCTATGCATATTTTTTATATGTTAAAATTATTGAATTTGATCCATTGATATTATCGAAATGAATGAATGGTTCATAATAGTGAATTGTTCAAAAAGCCCATTGTGTGATTATTGAGAGTCTTGGTATATTGGCATGCCAAAGAGGTGGAGTATATCAATATAATATTATTGTCAAATTACAGTAATGATACAGTGAGCTGTTTTTATAGTTAAGACCTATCGGTTAATACTGCTGTTAAGTTACGGTGGTGATATAGTGAGTTGTGTTCTACAACTATGACCTATCGTTATTATTGATACCGTTAAGTTTTACAGATAGTGTTTACATTGATATTGATATATTGTTTTATTATGGCACAACAAATTGGTTGATGTCAAGACATGTGCATACTCATCATTGACTCATTATACCATGTATTCTCATCCATTGTACATTGGGCTATATTGAAATTGAAAGTACAATGGATCGTATTGATATAACATGTATTGTATATATATATATATATATATATATATATATATATATATATATATTGAGATTTTTACAAAGTTACGAAAAAGGGAATGGTTCTATAAGTCAGTCTTTATAATTTTCAAATCCTTTTTGATAGTTATATTGCACTCTATTTATTTCTATTATTATTTTGCAAAGAAATGTTTTAATTATTTTTATATTGCCTCACTAAGTTATACTTAGAGTGTGATTGTTTCACGCGTAGGAAAAGAGAAGTGTTGGGAGTAAGGAGCATTAGAAAACATCATCAATCGAAAACATGTACATCAGTATCAGTAATAGAATTTTTATGTTGTTTGATATTTACTAGTTGGCATGTATAGTAAAATGTGAAGTATGCTCTGATATGAATCGTATTTTATTCAGAATCTGAATGATTTTAAATTAGGCAGTTTTATTATTTATATGCCAATGGATCAAACTGTTTAGTTGCTGCCTAAATCTAGGTTCAAAATTGAATGTAAAATTATTAAGTTTAAATTTTACACGATTAACTATTTTTACAGTCAAAGATAAGATTTTCTTAATATTAAAGAATTATTTTACAAGTATCATGTGACATCCCTAACTCTTATTCAGCGATGAAAACAGAAAAGGGGGTGTTACATTTAATGGTATCAAAGCTACAGGTTTAACCAGTTCTAGGCATAAACAGAAGTGATTTTATTTGAAAAAGTCATACATGCTTCTAGGATATCAATATTACTAATATGATGTTTATATGATTTGATTGATGTCTCTCCTTACTAATATGAAATGAGATAAGTTATAATTAATATTTGAGTGAAGAAGATTGAGATGAATTAGTAAATTGAATGTTCTGGAAAGAACCATAGTGGTAATAATAAGGTTAACCATAACCTTTTGGGTTAATCGGAATAAGAAAGAACACTAGCACAATAGGGAGTGCCTATACAGGATTTGGGAAATCCTGAATTTCATAGTGAAGGTGGTCCGATGCCTGCTGACTTATGGTTTAATGATGTTAAAATTTAAGGGAAGAGCTAAATTGTTCCGATGTGGAAAAGTTAGAAGGAATTGTATCCCTGTTAGGAGAACATGTCCAAATACGGTGGACAAGTATCAGATAGAAGATACTAGTAACTAAAGTGACATGGGTATTCTTCCAAGAAGCATTCAAAGCGAAAATATTGGTGATCAATATAGGAGTAGAATTTATAGCAAATTTGATAAGTTGCTAAGATTACCTTTAGATTGAGAGGTAGAATTTATAATAGAGGTATTATCAGGCATTGTATCTAGATCGATGGTTTCGACCGAGCTTCAGGAAAGAAAGGCACAATTGCAAGAAATATTGGATTAGGGTTTTATAAAACCAGGTGTGTCACCTTTGGGGCGCATCGGTATTATTTATGAAAAGAAGGATGGATCTGTGTGACTATGCATGCAGTTGAAAACAAGACGTAGCAAGGTTTAAAAAGTCAGTATCAGTGGCTAGGCATGAAAAGAATTTAGTATGGGTCATTATAAATCGTCCGACAAAGTTTGATTACCTTATTCCAGTTGATTAGATTATTCGCTGGATAAATATGCAGGACTTTATGTTCGAGAGACAGTAAGATTATATGGTGTCTCAGCATTGATAGTGTCAGACAGAGATCCAAGGTTTATTTCAAGGTATTGGGGTTACGCTATTTGAAGCTTTAGGTACTAAATTATATTTTAGTACAGTTTTTTCATCCGCAAACAGATGGGTAATTTGAATGGATTGTACAGATTTTGGAGGATAAAGTAGGGATTATTCAACAAAATTTTAAGGTCGTCGTCATTTGGGAAGGTGAAGAAAGAATTAATAAACAAAATATGAAGTTGTTTAAAACGGGTAAACGGTGAAAATTCGAGGACGAATTTTCTTAAGGGGGAATTGTAATATCCCAACTTTTATTTAGTGACTAAAATGTAACTTTTGAAACTTTAGGGGTTAAAGTGTAAACTTTGGAAAAGTTTAGGGACTAAAGTATAATTTGCAAAAGTTATGTAAGTTAACCTCATAAATGAATAGTTCACCCCAAGAGTGGTATTTATGTGTTACTGGATTTTTCATACGAGGTTTATATTATTCAAATTTAGATCGAATAAAATTGTTAAGCATGCTTAGGCTAGAGTAGCCCAAGGATGGGTGACCTAATGGGAAGGTCTCATATCAATATTCTGACTGATAAAAATGATTCAGTTTTAGTTAATAATATTCGTAAGGGATTGATAAGATAAGATTTCTAAGAGGAAATGTATCCTGTAAAAATTTTCGGTAATTATCGGTATATCGGATCAAATTAAAATTTTAAAGGCAGTTCCAAGGATTACGGAAAATTCATAAAATATTGTTTTATAAATATTATATTAATATTGATGGGATTCTAACTAGATTTAGTTAGAATATGATGGGGAGGTTATAAAGCTCAAAGAAAGAAAATTTGGAAATCGTATTGAGTGAAATTCGAATAATTGGATCGAATAAATATCATAAATTAAAAATTATGATATTTTGGAAGGAGGTTGGTTAGAACGGAACCAATTTAGTTCAATCTTTATGGAATGACAATTTTTAAGTCTTGTTGTAAATAAAGTATAGTTGGAGGGCAAATTGGTCATTTGCCATGGATGACATTTTTGAAATATTTTGAAACTTTGAGGGCAATTATTAATGGTGAAAAACACATGGATTTTATCTTGACCGTTGAGTTTTGATAAGATTAAATCTTGACCATTGGATAAAAAGGGCAAATTAGTAATTTCACTAGTTAAATGAATTTAAAATTCATTTAACCTTTACACATGGATCAAATAGGATAAAAGATGAATAAAGATCATCTTTATCAGCCAAGGGGCTGTTCGAATGGCACAAAGAAAAGAGGGGAAAATACCAAAATTTTTCCTAGCCATTTTCAAGGCTTTTGATCAAGAATTCAAGCAAGGTTCTTTGAGGTAAAGTGATCTACTCTTCATTCTCTACATTGTGATAGTAAAATTGCATGGAATTATGGAGTTTTGGATTAGGGTTTGAAGAGATAGAAATTAGGGTTTCATGGAAATTTGATGGAATTCAAGTAGTAGATGATGAATTAAGTTTAGTTGTGATGAAAACAAGCTTGAAATCAAGTTAATTTCAAGTTGGAATTTATGAACCCTAACCTTGAAATTTAGGGTTTTGTTAGGGATTTGGAAACTAACGCTGAAATTGAAGTATTTATGATTCAAAAGGCTTGATTTTGATGCTAGAATGAAACATTCATATTTGGAAGATTTAGTGACCATTCAAAGATGATGGAAAATAAGAGGACTATTCTTGAATTTTAGTTTGATGGGGAAAATGATGAATTTGTGATGAGAAATGTATTTGATGATCGAAATGAGTAGAAAATGATGCTTTGGGCTTGAATTGACAATTTAGGACCAAATTGTATATTTTTGAAATGTTGAGGACCATTTTGGCATTTTCAAGAAATTAAGGACTAATTTGTAAAAAAATATTTTGGTGATGAAAATAGTGGAATTGTGATATTAGAAGCTTATTTTTAGCATTTTGGGACCAAATTGAATATTTGAAAAAGTTTAGGGACGTATTCGGCTATTTAAAGAAATAAAGGTATGGTTTTGGAAATTTTATTTTGAAGGGAGACTGATCTGTATATTGTTGAAATTGTTATCAAATTAGCTTGAATTGATGAAAAATGACCATTTTGGCAAGAATGAGAAAGTAAAGGATTAAAATGGAAGAATTGAAAATTAAGGCATGAATAGTTGCCAAATGTTCAAAGTGGTCACTAAGGACCCAAAATGAGATACATGGAAAACATTAGTATTTTATTTGGCAATGTTAGACTCGAATTAAGTAAGTGTATAGTAATAAGTATGTTCGATTGATTTTTATAGTTTCAAGAAATATTGCGGAAGGTACAAGCATTCAAGGAAACAAAAAGATTAATGAGTAACCTTAGTGAGGCAAGATAATAAATGGCCCAGGTGAGTGCAATCTTATTTATTTTAATTATAATATGAGGAAGACTTGTGATAAGTCAACCTCAAATGTTGGAAGAAAAGGATTTGATTTATATTAAATGGTTTTGAATGATTTTTTGAATGATTTCGGGTATGAACTGCCCTATGCATATTTTTATATGTTAAAATTATTGAATTTGATCCATTGATATTATCGAAATGAATGAAAGGTTCATAATAGTGAATTGTTCAAAAAGCCCATTGTATGATTATTGAGAGTCTTGGTATATTGGCATGCCAAAGAGGTGGAGTATATCGATATAATATTACTGTCAAATTACAGTAATGATACAATGAGCTATGTTTTATAGTTAAGACATATTGGTTAATACTACTGTTAAGTTACGACGGTGATACAGTGAGTTGTGTTCTACAACTATGACCTATCATTATTATTGATGCCGTTAAGTTACGGTAGTGTTTACATTGATACATTGACATTGATACATTGATATCGATACATTGTTTTATTATGGCACAACAAATTGTTTGATATCAGCACATGTGCATACTCATCATTGACTCGCATACCATGTATTCTCATCCATAGTACATTGAGCTATATTGAAATTGAATGTACAATGGATCGTATTGATATAACTTGTATTGTATATATATGAATATTGAGATTTTTACAGGTTAAGAAAAAGGGGAATGGTTCTAATAAGTCAGTCTTTATAATTTTCAAATCCTTTTTTATAGTTATATTGCACTCTATTTATTTATGTTATTATTTTGCAAAGAAATGTTTTAATTATTTTTATATTGCCTCACTAAGTTATACTTAGCGTGTGATTGTTTCACGCGTAGGAAAAGAGAAGCGTTGGGAGTAAAGAGCATTAGCAAACATCATCAATCGAAAATAGGTACATCAGTATCAGTAATAGAATTTTTATATTGTTTGATATTTACTAGTTAGCATGTATAGTAAAATGTGAAGCCTGCTTTGATATGAATCGTATTTTATTCAGAATCTGAATGATTTGAAATTAGGCAGTTTTCAGGCAGTTTTATTATTTATATGCTAATGGATCAAACTGTTAAGTTGTTGCCTGAATCTAGGTTCAAAATTGAATGTGAAATTATTAAGTTTAAATTTTATGAGATTAACTATTTTTACAGTCAAAGATAAGATTTTCTTAATATTAAAGAATTATTTTGCAAGTATCATGTGACATCCCTAACTCTTATTCATCGATGAATACGAAAAAAGGGTGTTACATGAGCATTGTTTAATGCTGAAAATGGCTATATAATGTTGATGATGCATTTGGAAATAACGCATGTTTTGATAATTTTTTTGAACATTGGTTAATGCATGGTTGAATACATTGGATAAAAGGTTTTTGATTGATGCATATGAAAACAGTGAGTTAATGTTAATGAAATGAATTATATTGGCAAGTGATATGGTTTAAAATGTTATCGGATATAGTTGGCCAGCCATAGGATTGATAGTGCACTATAAAAAGTCTCATTGGATGTTTAGGGGTTTATGCGTACCAAAAACTCCATCCAAGTACCCTAACGGTTGAGGGGTTATATGGTACCGAAGACTCCCGTTAGTGGATTATACATCTAGCCTGTGAGTGGTGTTGTGGTTTTTATGTGCACCGAAAATTCCACCACGAGTACTACAACAGTGGAGGGTTTTATGTGTACCGAAAACTTTCGTTGGTGGGCTTTGGATAATTTCTGTTGAGATTGTATGAAGTGTTGAGAGGACACTTGTTGAATCCGTGTCTCCGATGTTGTATTTTGTAAAGTGGAACTTGGTTAATGATCACTTGTAAGCCGAAATAATTGATGATGTATCATGGGATGGATTATGTTGTATAATGTTGGTTTAAACATGTTTTACTCTTTAAGCCTTGCATTTGGTAGTTATGCATGGGAAGGCTTAAATTGAGTGTAGCAAATGAGACTTTGCTGTAATCCATGATACATGTTGCATATGGTTTAATATGTATGTTTTGGGAATGTTAAGTGCATGGTTTTACTAGGAATGATGTTGTGATGATGATTTGAAAGGTGTTTTAAAAGTGGTTTTCAAGTGGACTGTTAAACGGTTTTAAATGCATCGATGGTGGTTGTTTTTAGAGCACTCCTTATTAAGCTTAGTGTGCTTACGCTCTCTTTTTCCATCCATGCAGAGAATTAAATTGCTGGAGGCAGTGAGTAAGCAAGGAGGAATCTAAAGACTTGTACCTTAGAAGTACGGTTTCGATTTAGACTCGTAGTAATAAAGGCAACGTGGTCAATTATTGTTTGAGAGGGTTGTTTGTTAAACTCCCTGTTTGTGCAAGTTTTAAATGTTGTTTTGGACTTGTATGAGATCTAATATGCTTGAATGAGGGGTTTGGGACGAGAATTGCATGTTGGTTAGAAAGCATGCCCATAGGTGAATACATGATTCTTCCTTGTGTGTTTGTGTGCCTAGCATGCTGGAATGTTGTGAAAATTATGACTATGTTGATGTATGGAGCTTATGCAATGTTTGGAGCATGTTATAATAGCATGTAAAGTGAAAAACCAACCAAATTCTTCATTCCAGGCCAGAAGTTTTGAAACCTGGCCCCTGGTTTCGAAGCCTATAGGCAAAATTTGGTTATGGGTTGCGGTACGTGGGGAGTCGTACCAGTATGAGCTTTTCGGCACTGGAAGCTTGGTTTTGAAACCTGTAAGGGTAGTTTTGAAACCTTATGCATAATTTGGCCCCGTACCGATCCGAAAACCCGTGTACCGATACCAAAGATTGTTATTTTAGTTATAGGTTTGTTTAAAGCTTTGAAATCTTGTGGTTTGGTACCTGGTTATTGTGTATGCAATTGGATGAGATTGGATGGTCATTTTAAGCTGAAATTTGGCATGTATGCATGAAACCTGACTAATTGAGGATTGGTAAACCTAATTTTAAGTAAGTATTCTCAGTTTTCCCGATTTGCAATTTGGTCCCTAATTTACATTTATGCTCAATTGGATGTAAATTCTACACCTGATTCAATCGAGAACTGATCCACTGCCAGCATGTACACTTAGGAATTAAATAAGCATCTAAAAAAGATAAAAAGAAATAAAAATGGACGTGTTCAGGTTAATCTTTTCAGTTTTGCTTTGACAAAACCTAATGTAATTCGCTCGATTCGGTCCGACATCTAGACGGGTTGAAGAGGTTACATTTGTTGGTATTAGAGCCAGGTTTACAAAAAATTAGGATGTTATTGATGATTTTTTATTGCTATTTGCTATGCACAATGATTGTTTATACGTGTGGTCATTGATATATGCTTTGTCGGGCTATTTTTGGGATACATTGCCTTAGTACTACAGTTATAAAATGATTTTGGTTTGAAATGGAAATCTTAGATCCTTGCCTGAAGCTGGCCTGGATATTTTTGTTTGGTGTAATTATTATGCCTTAAATACATTTTTACATGATGCTACCGAGGAGAGAATTGTGATCGAGCACGAGTGCTGCTGCTGGAGGGCATAGAGTTAAGGGTGAGATAGTGCATCCTGAGGGGTACATGTGCCTACATCGATGAGTGGAGCGTTTTAGGCCGCGTTGGCTAAAGTATATGTGCCTGCACCGGCACCGGCTGCCACTGCTAATCTAGGATTGTCGTTAAAGCATCTGTGCAGTCTAGAAAGAGTTGAGTTTAGTGGGTTAGCACTTGAGGCATCTGAGGAGTGGTTTTCCAGTACAGATCAGATTTTGGAATAGATGGGGTGCAATGATGTTCGTAAGCTGGGATGTGCAGTGTCCCTGTTGCAGGGTGATGCATACAGTTGGTAGACCACCATGATCATGGGCATAGAACCCGATAATGTGACATAGGAGTACTTTTAGGGTGTCTTCAGAAGAAAGTATTTGGGAGTTAGATACTTGGATAAGAAGAAACGTGAGTTCATGGCCTTAGTTAAGGGCAGTATGTCGGTATCTTAGTACAATGTTTAGTTTGTGAGGTTGAGTCAATATATGTTTGAGTTGGTGCAAAATGAGAGGCATTATTGTGGCTGATTTCGTTGTGGATTGTTACAGGATGTTAAGACATATATGTTGGCCACTGACTGTACAGATTTTGGCGTGTTGGTTACATGGGCAAAAGACATCGAGCAGACTCTGGGTTTATCTTTTCATTCAGGAAGTTCTGGCTTTGGGAAGAGAGCTACAGATTTTGGTTTCGGTGATGGTTAGTCTAAGAGACGCCGTGATAGGAGGTACTACCCTGAGCATAGACGGGGTAGAGGTAATGTTGGGCGAGGGCCGTAGGGCCAGAGTACCCAGGCTAAAGTATTACACAATAGCTGTTGGATATGTAGATTGCGAGATCACATGAGGTGAGACTGTCCACATTTGGTCAGGGAGGGACATGCTCTATCGGCTATTGTTGCTAATTCTTGTTGGAGTTGTGGTTCTAAGGATCATTTGATAAGTGATTTTTCGTTGTTGGCTGGAGGTAGGTAGGCACTTGAACTTGTTGTTGCATCACAGAGAGGTCGTGGGCGCGATCAAGGTAATTTCCAATGAAGGGAAGAAGGACAAAGGACTGTGGCACATATAATTGCAGTTTAACCTGAGGGTTGTAGACCCACCAGGATCTATGCACATCGTGAAGGGAGGAATGGCACGAGTTTGATAGTAGGTACTTTTACCTTGCAGTCTATGTCATTACTTTCTCTGATAGATTTTGGTTCTAGCATTCATATATTTTGCATGAGCATGCACATTTGCTTGATATACCGGTAAAAATGTTAAATGTGGGTATACAAGTAACAAGTTCTTTCAAAGAGACATTTGTTAAGAGGAGGTTGTATAGAAGATATCCTTTAATGGTTCAAGGTCACGTGTTTGCGGCTAATTTGATGGAGCTACCATTTTATGGTTTTGATGTGATGTTGGGTATGGATTGGTTGATTGAGCATGGGGCTATGATCGAATTTGTAACCAAGGGGGTTTCATTGAAACTTGTCGATGATTATGAAGTGTTGGTTGTGGGTGAGAATGTTAAGTTCATATCTAATATGGTCTCGGCTTTGGAAGTGTAGAAGTTGCTGGAGTGTAGGTGTCAAGCATATATGGCTTATGTTATGAACCCAAATATGGAAAAAGGTGCAGACTAAGAATATTCGTACCATTTGTGATTTTCTGCGGGTGTTTCCAGAAGAGTTGACTGGGTTGCCGCCAGATAGAGAGGTGGAGTTTAGTATTGAGATAGATGTAGAAACAGATGCGGTATCAATTTCACCGTATCGCATGGCACCAAAGGAGTTGAAGATATAACTTTAGGATTTGTTGGATCGTGGTTTCATCCAACCTAGTGTTTCACCGTAGGGAGCACCGGTGTTGTTTGTGAAAAAGAAAGATGGCACTTTGAGGATGTACATTAATTATTGGCAACTGAACAAGTTGACGATTAAGAATAAGTATCCTTTGCCACAAATTGATGACTTGTTCGATCAATTTCGGAGTGCAACGGTGTTTTCCAAGATCGTTTTGAGATATGGATACTATCAGTTGAAGGTTAAGGATAAGGAAGTACCGAAGACTACCTTTTGTACGAGGTATAGGCATTATAAATTTCTGGTGATGTTGTTTGGGTTAACGAATGCGCCTGCAGCATTCATGGACATGATGAATCGGGTGTTCAATGAATTCTTGGATCAGTTCATAGTAGTGTTTATTGATGATATTCTCGTGTACTCTCGTACCGAGAAGGATCATGATCAACACTTGCGGATTGTGTTACAGACCTTGTTGGATAATTAACTTTATTCCAAGTTGAGCAAGTGTGAGTTCTGGATTAACGAAGTGGTGTTTCTTGGCCATGTTGTTTCGGCGAAAGGTATTCTGGTGGATCTGTAAAAGGTTGAGACGGTTGTGAATTAGAAGCAACCTAAGACGGTGACGGAGATTCGTAGTTTCTTGGGGTTGCTAGGTTATTATCGTCGCTTTATGGATGGGTTCTCAAGGGTTGCTGCTCCGTTGACCAAGTTGTTACAAAAGGATGTATGTTTTGAATGGACGGAGGCTAGACAATAATCTTTTAAGAAGTTGAAGGAGGCTTTGACACAAGCTCCAATCTTGATTCAACCTGAGTTAGGGAAAGAGTTTGTGGTTTATAGTGACGCATCCTACGTTGGTTTAGGGTTTGTGTTAATGCAAGAAAGGAAATTTTTAGCTTATACATCTAGGCAGTTAAAGGTACACGAGCCCAATTATCCTACGCATGAATTAGAGCTTGCCGCTGTAGTGTTTGCGTTGAAGATTTGGAGACATTATCTATATGGTGAGAAGTGTATTGTGTACACGGATCATAAGATTTTGAAGTATTTGATGTCGCAAAAGAAGTTGAATCTTAGGCAACATAGATGGTTGAAGTTGCTCAAGGATTACGATTTGACGATCAAGTATCATCCGGGCAAAGCTAATGTTGTGGTCGATGCTTTGAGTAGAAAAGCTATTGTGGAGTTGAGGGCCATGTTTGCAAGGTTGAGTGTGATGCGCGATGGGGATTTGTTGGCCGAGTTGCAAGCGAAGCCATCGTTATCACAGCTGATTAAGGAAAAGCAACCTTATGATGAGGCATTGCTATCGTATATTAAAGATATCATGGATTGAAATCCTACGAATTTTCACTTTAATGATGATGGGGTGTTATGTTTCAAAGATCGGATAGTGGTACCCAGTGATGATTAGTTGAGGCAAACTATTTTGACCGAGGCTTATGATAGTCCTTTTGCTATGCATCCCAGTAGTACCAAGATGTATCGAGGTCTAAAAGGAAGAGTACTATTGGGTGGGTTTGAAAAAGGATGTGGTTGATTTTTTTGTTAGGTGTATGGTGTGTCAGCGTGTGAAGGCTGAGCATCAGTTTCCTTCTGGGTTGTTGCAACCATTGAAGATTTTCAGAGTTGAAATGGGAGAGGATCACCATGGATTATGTGTCAGGGTTACCTTTGACACTGACTAAAAAAGATTCTATTTGGGTGATTGTTGATCAGTTTACGAAGTGTGTACATTTTCTTCCAGTGCATACGACGTATACCTTGGATAAGTTGGCGGATCTTTATGTTGCTAGAATTTTGAGGTTACACGAAGTGCCCAAGTCGATTGTTTTGGATAGGGATCCATGGTTTACATCAAGGTTTTGGGAGTGTTCGCATCGAGCTTTGGGTACTCGCTTGAATTTCAGTACTTCGTATCATCCTCGGAATGATGGACAATCTGAGCGTGTGATTTAGATCTTGGAGGATATGTTGAGGTGTTGTATCATTGAGTTCCAAGGAACTTGGGAAAGACAATTGCCTTTTGTGATGTTTGTGTGCAATAATAGTTATCAAGCAAGTATAAAATGGCACCGTATGAAGCTTTGTATGGTAGAAAGTGTCGTACACCCTTGTGTTGGGTTGAGGCTGAGGAAAAGTATGTTTTCATGTTTGATATGATGAAAGATACGGATGAAAAGGTGAATCTTATTTGTGATCATTTGAAATCGGCCTCGGATAGGCAGAAATCTTACGCAGATTTGAAGCGTAGGGAAGTTGAGTACGCGGTTGGTGAAAAGCTTTTCTTGAAGGTTTCACCTTGGAAGAAGGTGTTGCGCTTTGGACATAAAGAAAAGTTAAGTATGAGGTTTATTGGACCGTATGAGGTGTTGGAACGCGTAGGTCCGGTGGCTTACCGGTTGAGTTTTCCTCTTGAGTTGTAGAAGATTCATGATGTGTTTCATGTATCCATGTTGCAGAGGTATCGTTCAGATCCGTCGCATGTGATGCCAGTGGATAATGTTGACTTGCAACTGAATTTATCCTATGATGAGGAACCGGTGAAGATCCTTGACTCTAGTAGTAAAGTTCTACGTGGCAAGACGATTGAGCTTGTTAAAGTGTTGTGGCGACATCGCGGTGTTGAGGAGGCCACGTGGGAGAGTAAGTCAGACATGAAAAAGCAGTTTTCGCATCTGTTTCCATCACGTAAATTTCAAGGACAAAATTTTTTAAGTGGGGGAGAGTTGTAATACCCCGGTTTTGGGCCTAGGTGTTTTCAAGGTCGATTAGACGGTCTGGTAGACCGGATTAGAGGATTTGAGTTGATTTTGGGATTAATTCAAAATAAATAATTTTAAAAGGGATAAAAATATGGAAAAATATGGTAAAATCTTTATTTAAAATATAAAATATTTAGGTGGAATCAATTTCACAAAAAGAAGGTTCAAACAGTGACATTTTGGGTCAGTGATCAAAATGTAAAGTTTTAAAACTGTTTTTAGTGATTGTTTCGTAAAAGGGTCAAAACTTAGAATCTTTAAGGAGTTATTTGACCAAAATCTAATATCAGACTTTTCTCTTCAATTGGATATTTTACAAGGTTTTAAAAGGATATAAATAAGCTTGGAGAATTAATTTTATAATTAATTTTCAAAAGTAAACTTTACGTAACTAACTTTTCTCAAAAAGGTTTTCTCTCAAATTCTCTCCAGCCAAACACTCTTTTCTACTTCAATTTTCTCAAGTAACTACTTGATTTCAACATTCTTTTATTTCCAAATAAGTTATTAATGATTTCCTAACAAAACCTTATTGATTTGATCTTGTTTTCTCAAGAAAACTCATCCAATTAAGGGGAAAGTCAAGGTTAGAGGTGAGCTTCGTTCTTCTCCTCTAATATAAGGTTCTTTACTGAAATTCCCAAGTTATCAATCCTTTATATATGATTTCTAATGAGTTTTAATGATTTAATTATGGAAAAATGGTTAAATCAAGGTTTATTTGATGTATTTGATTGATCTTCATTATGGAACTGTTTTGCTGGGTTTTTGATTTGATTAGAACATGATTTTGATGTTTTATAATGTTAATAAGTTGATTTTAACATTGGAATCTGGAAACTAGGTGAATCTCTAATTTTCTAGGTTGTTAGTTATGAGTTTCTGAGGAGTTGTGGATGTTTAATGAATGTTGGAGGTATAAGGATGATGTTAATGTGTTTTTGGATGTTAATTGATGGATTAAAACATTAGTTTTTGGTTGGGTTAAGTTTGGAAGGTGTTTGATGTTGTTTTCTATTGTTGCGGAGTGAAATTGGGTAGAATTTGATAAGGATTTGTGTGAATTGATGTTTTTGTGGGTTGTTGAATGCATTTTGATGAATTGAATCCTCTGTTTTTGTGTGGTTAAAGTAGGGGAGGTTGATCCTCAAGCTTGAGGTGAGGTTTCAGAAGCATTGGAGGCTTGGATTCGCATCGGCGATCAAAGTTTTGCGTAGTCAGTTAGTGAGAACATGGTTTACAGCTTTTCAAAGGTTTCAAAGTTGTGTTTGAGAGTTTAGATTAAGCTTGAAATACTGGTCTAATGTTGGAAGTAAGTAAAGGATGATTTCTATCTCGATCTCGGCTTGACAATTGGTTTTGATGCACTTGTTTTGATAATCTGATTTCTCATTGTTATATGCATGATTTGAGCATGGTTTAATGCTAGAAAATGGTTATATAATGATGATGGTGCATTTGGAAGTAATGCATGCTTTGATAATGGTTTTGAACATTGGTTAATGCATGGTTGAATGCATTGGATAAATGGTTTTGATTGATGCATATGAAAACAATGATTTAATGTTAATGAAATTAATTATATTGGCAAGTGGTGTGGTTTAAAATGTTATTGGATATAGTTGGCTGGCCATATGATTGATAGTGGACTACAAAAAGCAACCTTGGATGTTGAAGGGTTTATGTGTACCGAAAACTCTATCCAAGTACCCTAATAGTTGAGGGATTATATGGTACCAAAGACTCTCGTTAGTGGATTATACATCTAGCTGATGAGTGGTGTTGAGGGGTTTATGTGTACTGAAAACTCCACCACGAGTACCACAACGGTGGAGGGATTTATGTGTACCGAAAACTCCCGTTGGGGGGCTTTGGATAATTTCGGTTGAGATTGTATGAAGTGTTGAGAGAACACTTGTTGAATCTGTGTATCCGATGTTGTATTTGTAAAGTGGAAATTGGTTAATGATCACTTGTATGCCAATATAATTGAAGATGTATCATGGGATGGATTATGATGTATAATGTTAGTTTAAACATGTTTTAATTTTTAAGTGTAACCCCCTCGACCCGGCCTAGTCGCAAGACCGAACCGAGCGAGCTACATTAGGCTTACCGAAGTAAACCGAGAAGATTAAACCCGAAGCACGTCCATTTTTTCTTGTCTAGATACATTATTATTATCCTATATATTCATACTGACCTCTGGTGAAAACCCAACTCAATCGAGCACCGAATTGACATCAAGTTGATAACATTTTCCATTTAGAGACCAAATTGCAAATTAGGAAAATTGCAGGTTTCATGCTTACATGTTAAAAATCAAGTCAAAAAGATCATCCGAACTCATTTAATTGCATCCACAAATTCAGGGATCAAAACATAAGAAAATAAAACTTAAGAAGTTTCCAGATAACCAACTTAACTGCCACCGTACCGGTGCGGACAAGGGTGTTTCGATAAGCTTTCACTATTTTAAAACCCCAGAATTCCAGTAACCATAACTCGTTCCGATATGCCCCCCGCGTATCAAAATTCCCTTCATAAAAACACTGTACCGTATCGAAACGTCCCCCCGAGGATCGAAACATTGGCCAAATTTGCCCAGACTCGTATCGAAATAGTTGCCCGTGTACCAGTACGCTAAGCCTGGAATGGCTTACACGTACCGAAATAGGAACACCCGTACCGGTACGCCTAGACCTAAATTGTCCATTTTTGCTGGTTTAACATGCCTTTGAACAAACCAAAACATCCTAACATGCCCCTAACACACATCCAACATATTCAAGGATCAAACCACACCAAGACAACCTAATCTCAACATCCATTCAAGGCATTATACTTCAAATGTAAATCTAGAGGCATGCTTCCTAGAAAACCATTTAAGCAAAGCATGAAACTTTAAATCATCACCACAACCAATCAATAATGGCCAAATACAAACCAAGAGCAACAAAACAAACTTGCTCAAACAGGGAGTCTAACAAAACACCTTCCAAAACAACAACGGAACCCCCATTGTCCTTATTACTTATAGTCTATACCAAAAACATACTTTGGTTATCAAGTCTTGTTGTGATCCCTTGCTTTCCGCTGCCTTCAAGCTTTTAATTCTCTGCATTGATGGAGAAAGAGAGCATAAGCACACTAGGGTTAGTGAGGAGTGCTTAAAAACAACACACCATCAATGCATTAAAACCATTTCTCAACATTACATTGAAATCTCATTTCAATCGTCTTTTAAAACACTATCATGCCTTGAAACCATGCACTTAACATCTTTAAAAACAGCATATTAACCCATATGCAACATGTATCATTAATCAACAGCAAATCCCATTGCTCAACCTCAATTTAAGCATTCCCATGCATAACAACTATATGCAAAGCTTGAAGAGTAAACATGTATAAATTCCATTATACAACATAAACCATTGCAATGATACATCAACAATTATATTGGCTCACAAGTGATCATTGACCAAGTTCCTTTACCAAAATAGTTCATCGGATACCCGAATTCAACAGGTGTTCTCCCAACACTTCAAGCCATCTCAACCAGAAATAACAATACAATCACAATTGCAGTACCTAAACAACCAGGTACACTTTCAACCCACGGGGACACCAACCCCTTACCTCGGTTAGATGCTTAATCCACTAACAGGAGTTTACGGTACTGCATAACCCCTCTAGCATTAGGGTACTTGGATGGAGTTTTCGGTACACGCATCTAAACCCCTCAACATCCAAGGCGACTTATTATAGTGCACTATCAATCCTACGGCCGGCCAACTAGATCCAATAACAATTTTAAGACCACATCACTTGCCAATATAATTAACCATTTACCATTTCCCTCACTATTTTTAACAAGCATTAACCAAGCCAATTTCCAAAGCAACATTCATGCTTTAAACCACAAGTATAAACCATATACTTACAAGGATCACTTATTATGTGCAACCTTCAGCATTTCATGCTTAAAAACGGTATCTCAAATACTCTAAAACATGATTAAACAGTAGGTACAATGTAAATCAAAACAAGTGCATAAAAACCATTTTTACACTAGCACGACCGAGAAAGAAATCCATATTTTACTTACTTTCAAGTTTAAACCAGCGTTTCAAGCTCAGTTTAAACTCCCATAAACCACTTTAAAACATTCCAAAGCTAGAATCTACGTTCTCACTCACTGATACACGAAACCTCAATTTGCCGACTCGAAAACAAGCGTCTGAAGCCTCCAAAGTTTCACCGATCACTTTCAGATCCATCTCCCTTGTTTTAACCACATTACAACAGAGGATTAATGCATCTCAATGCATTCAAAACACTGCAACCACAAATCCACACGGACTTCCATAATCTTCTCACAATTACCCAACCACAACAACCGAAAACATCATCTAACTCTTTCCAAACACAACCCAGCCAAAACCTAACAATCTAACACTTCCATAATCATCAATTAACACTTAAAAACAGGATTAACTCATCCAAATACTTCCAGCAATTAAACAGCCACCACAACTCCACAAAAACACAAATCTAACAACCTTAACAACTAGGGATTCAAGAGTTTCGAGATTCCAATGTTAAAATCAACTTAACAACATTATAATACATCCAAAATATGATTAAAATCAACCTCAACACTGGAAAAATAGATCCAATATGGATCTTTCACTTTTTCATCAACTTAACCCAATCAAATCAATATAAAACACAAAATCAGATTAGAAACTATAAATCAAGGATAAAATACTTGGGAATATCAATAAAGAACCATTCAATAGAGGAGATAATGAACCTTACCTCTATTGTGTGATTTCCCCCTTCAATTGATTGTTTAAAGCTAGGAAAACACAAGGTTTCAATGAGGTTTTGCAAATCAAAGTTAAAGAATCAAGTACTAATTAAGAATATAAGTAAAAAGATCTCTCACATCTAGATTTTGATGAAAACAATAGTGTTTGGCAGAAAAGAAGTGGAGAGAAAAGTTGAGAGAAAAGTTTCGTCAAACTTATTTTAATCCAATAACTAACTTTTTAATATCAAAAATCTTTTAATTATTTATAAACCACATGTTTAAAATGACTTAATTGAAGGGTGTAGACTCTCTAGGTGAAATGCTAGCAAAAGGGGCAGAAGATATGTATTGGAAAAGTATAAAATAGTGCCAAGATGAGTCTTTTGCGTGCAAGTATACACGTTCTGCAAGTAATGCAGCTGGTAAGCTGAGCATCGATCCCATAGAGATTGACTTGGAATTCAATTGTCTTTGATTGTTACTTGCTTTGAGAAAAAGTTGTTTTATTTTGAAGTTGGTTTTAGAAATAGTTTAATAGAAAAGAAATAAAAGTAAAGTAAAGACGTTGGAAAGGAAGGTGCTTTAATGAATGATGAGCGTTGGCAGGGAATGCTTGGTTTTCACGTTATTCATGTCGTGCCAACCTTTAATGACAACATGTATTGGCATTGTTTGCCGAGCAGATTCAAAATTAGCAAAGCCTCTCTCGATGGTCATTGCCCTAAATTGATCATGTAAAAACCCCTATATCTCTATAGTGCATGCTTTTAAATAAACCAATTTGATTAAGATCCAATCTATACTCCTAAGGGGTAGATTTCACTCCCGAAGTAAGTTCATCTTCTTGAACGACTTCTCCCGAAGCTTCTCTCCTTAGTATTCAACAACTTGATTGTTGCCACCCCGAGTCTATTAAGATATTGAGGAGCAATAGGGCAACAGTGCCAGCTCTCACTTGGCATAGTATTTAGGAAACAATAAAGTATGCCAAATAGATAAAACATTGCCAAGGCATATTTATTATTAAAAGCTAAAACATAAAATAGCGTTCAACACAAACATCCCCCACTAACTATGAAATTAGTTCATGGTGAGGGACTTAACCAAAAAACCACAAACGTTTCCCAAGTACATCATCATTTAAATCAAAATAAAATAACTTGAAAGAGAAAATGGGCTAGAAGGGGTCTCTCGATGCAGCCCTTCAAGATCCAGGCTTCTTGGCCAAGCTGGTCGAACCACCCTTCCAAGGTGCAGCCGGTTGTCAATCGTTGCACACCAACTTCTCACTCTGATCGTCTATCTATCACCGTCTCTAGTCCTCCTCATTTAGTGTTTAAATAGGCGTGCAAGGAAGGGATAGGATGAGCTCCTCATTTGAATTTTAAATGCAAGAGATAAGAGATAATTATCTTATCCACATTCGAATGAGAGCTGATCAGGCTAAGGGCTGACGTCATACTGCCGACGCTGCCTTGGTGTCCAAGCTTGGCATGAATCTGCCAACTCATCTTGGCACCATCTTATCTGCTATTTTTTTAGAGATTGATCCAATTGCTATCTTTTCGGAGCCTGATCATGTCCTATTTTTTGGGGGTCCAACAGCCTCTTGGCATGGAATCAATTTCACTTCTCTGCCAACCGGTGCTTGGTATTGTTTGGTCCATCTATGCCAACAGCACTCGGCATTCTCTCTGGCATTCCTTCTTATATTACTTTTTTGGGCCAAATCCTATGCTAAACCTGCAAAATTGCCAACAAAACAACCCTTCACACTGTAATAGACAGAATTCTAAACTCCTTATGCAAATGCATGGTTTTAACATCCTAATACAACTAAATGCACCTAAAAACAAGCAAAAGTATTGTAAGATTGGCATTAAAAACAATACTTTTGGAGAGGTAACAAAGGGAGAAACCATCAAACAAAACATGGTAATATAGCTCCTTAAGGATTCTAAGAATTTGATCATTTTCATTTTAGTCACCTTTAAAAACAGTTTTCAAAAATTACATTTTGGTCACTTACCAAAATGTCACCCTTCCAAAACCCATTTTCCAAAATTGTTTTCACCAATATTAACCATATATTAAAATATGATTTTTAACCATTTTTCCATATTTTTATCTTACCAAAAAATATTTACTCCCAAATCTGACTCGAACCCCTAACCCAGTCTACCAGACCGTCCAATAAACCTCAAAATTGCTAGGCCCAAAATCAGGGTGTTACAACTCTCCTCCTCTCAAGAAATTCCATCCCCAAAATTTACCTAGAGGAAACAAAAGCAGAAACTACTCCAACAACCTTGACTTGCGTTCTCATGTGGCTTTCTTAACATCGCGGTGTCTCCACAACACCTGATAAGCTCAACCGTTTTGCCACGCAAAACCTTACTGGTGGTATCAAGGATCTCTACCAAATCCTTATCATAAGATAAACCTGATCCCAACTTAATGCCTTCCTTCGGCAGAACTTGCGAAGAATCCAACCGATACCCCCACAACGTCGTCACATAAAATGCATCATGGAACCCTTCCAACACAGGAGGCAAACCCAACAATAAGCAACAGGACCCACACGTTCAACAATCTCGTATGGTCCACCAAAACCTCGTCTAACTTCTCTTTCGGCCCAAAACGTACCACATTCTTCCAATGTGACACTTTCATGATCACCCGACCATCAACAACACACTCTATAACACTGCGCTTCAAATTCACGTAGGATTTTCAACAATGTTATGATTTTGAAATGGAAGTCTTGGATCCTTGCAGAGAATTAAAGTGTTAGAGGCAGCGAGTAAGCAAGGAGGAATCCAAAGACTTGTACCTCAGAAGTATGGTTTCGATTTAGACTCATAGTAATAAAGGCAATGTGGTTAATTGTTGTTTGGGAGGGTTGTTTGCTAAACTCCCTGTTTGTGCAAGTTTTAAATGTTGTTTTGGACTTGTATGAGATCTAATATGCTTGAATGAGGGGTTTGGGATGAGAATTGCATGATGGGTAGAAAGCATGCCCATAGGTGAATGCATGATTCTTCATTATGTGTTTGTGTGCCTAGCATGCTGGAATGTTGTGAAAATTATCCCTATGTTGATGTATAGAGCTTATGCAATGTTTGGAGCATGTTAGAATATCTTGTGAAGTGAAAAACCAACCAAATTCTTCATTCCAGGCCCATGGGTTTCAAAACCTAGCCCCTGGTTTCGAAACATGTAGGCAAAATTTGGCTTTAGGTTACGGCACGCGGGGAGTCGTACCGGTACGAGCTTTAAGCTCTGAAAGCTTGGTTTCGAAACTTGTGGGGTGGTTTCAAAACCTCCTACATAAGTTGGCCCCGTACCGATCCGGATACTCATGTACTGATGCCGAAGACTGTTATTTTAGTTATAGGTTCGTTTTAAGGTTTGAAATCATGCGGTTTGGTCCCTGGTTGTTATGTATGCAATTGGATGAGTTTGGATGGTCATTTTAAGCTGAAATTTGGCATGTATGCATGAAACCTAACTAATTGAAGATTGGTAATGTAACACTTGTTAAAAAATGATGAATATTGAATGAAAAAGAAAGAAAATAAAAAAATTGCAGCCGAGGGGGTTTGAACCCGTGACCTTGGCTGCATAGGAAAATATGGGTAACCAATTGAGCTAAGGCTCATTTCTGTTATGGGTTTACTAAAGAAAATTAAAACCCTTTACTGTTTAGTATTTTGAAAATAATAAAAACCAAGTCTGACCCTTTATCTCCCTCATTCGAACCAAATACCTAAGATTTCTAGATTTTTCTTCTCTTACCCAAACCCTTAGCAGGCCACCGCCAGATCTACCACCACCACCATCCGTGCCGTGCACCGCCGGCACCAATAGCTTCCTCTCAACCGTCTGATCAACACCCTTAGCCCTACTTGCGCAACTGTCGCTGCTAACACCCTTAGCCCTACTTGCGCAACCGTCGTGGTTGCCCGTTCGAGTAGCCAGTACCACCTTTACCCTCCCCTCATCAAGGCGGTCAGTTTGCCATCAACCGATTATTGAGCTATCATCGTTGTAGCCTCGTCAGGGAGTGTCGATGTTTTTCTGATTTGGGTAAGTGAGGTGAGATTTGGTTTATTCCGGTTTACTTAAAATGATTCTGGGTTGTTTGTGAGTGGCAGAGAATAGATCCAACCGAAAAGATATATTTTTGTGCATTTTCGGGCCATGTAGAGCCGCGCGTGAACCCCACGTGTCAGCCAAGGCAAATTTCGGCCACCGTGACCGACTCAACCGGAAACTGGTTCGGTCTAGTCTGGTTCAACCCAGTTCAGCCGACCTGACCCGGTCTAAGTTAACTAGTCCGAGTTAACCCATAATGAGTTAACTCATCTAAGTCAACCCAGTCTGAGTCAACTTAGTTGACTTTGACTAGTTGACTTTGACCGTTGACCGATGACGGTAGCATGATGTCAGCGTTGACTTTGACTACTGATGTTAGTGTTGACTTTGACCCAAAACATTACAATTTTCAAAAACTCTTATTTTATGTTTTTCGACGTCCTGAGTCCGTTTATGAAGCTCGTTTCACGAAATTCTAACCTGAAGGCCTCCAAAATCGACCTTAAACCTGATCATGCATATGTTTTTAAATTATTTAAGTTGAGAGCAAAATTTTGAATTAAGGATTCTGACATGAAATATTATTTGTTTAAGGTACTCGAGATTCGCTCGATTGATCATCTGCTCAGCCCGGCTCTTCTCAATTAGCACCTCCGCGTGCTCCTATAGTTACTAGTATGTCTAAGCTTCACGGATTAATTGTTAAGTTAGAAGTTATTTATTCTCTTATAACCCTGATTCGTTATGTCATAGGATCTAGCACTGCCGCAGATCGTAGCGAGGAAGGTGTTCGTTAGATCCCCACTAGCTTTTGAGGTGTGTTCCTTGTGTGCTAAATTACCATTTTATATGAATTGTTTGAAATGATTTTTTGAATTGATCATAGTATGTTTTTCCTAAAATATTGTACCCATATATGTATGATTTGATAGCATGCTCTCTGGTTACAATTATTGAAATGTATACCTGTAAAATGATTTATGATATCATTGTTGCTGTATAAACTGTTTTTATTGGGATTATTAGGAGAGTGATTGAAGATTCCTCAGGTACAGCCCTGATCCCAGTCGTGCCTCCAGTTAGGCCTCTTACGCCTTCGGGCCTAGGACCAGCCTCCAGTTATGCCTCATATGCCTTCGGGCCTAGGATCAACCTCCAGTTTTGGGAAAATGTATATTGGTGTTCGGTTGGAGGGTTGCTAGGTTTAAAATGAAAACTTTGATTGCCATATAGCATGTTTTACTGATATAATTTTATAATTAACTGAATTGTTTTATATATTTTTTTTGTATGCACATGTTGGGACATACGGAGCCCCTGGCTCACACCTCAACCCTTTCTTCTTAGATATCTTTTCGGGATAGGCTACCGGATCTGGCACTTGGAGAATTGACATATTTTGTATTCGTCTTTGTGGTAATATTTATATCATCTAGACTGTCTTAATTACGGTGACATGGGCCTATGTTTTGCTACTATATAATTTATTATGATGCTCTATAAGGTTTATGATGTAATATCACTTATTATGGATTATTTTGGATAATTAATTTGGCTTATGTTCGAATTAAATTATTATTTTTTAAAGATTTTAAATCTTTTAACATTTAAACCTCTACGTGAAAAGTCTTTGGTAAGTAATGTGATCTTCTAGAGTCGGAGTTTACGCATAGACCGGTCTAGGGGGTTACATTTAGTTGGTATCAGAGCCTTTGGTTTAAAATCCTCGGACCGTGAATGGGTCCTAAATGAACAGTTTTATAAAATGTTTTACGAATGAATTTCAAAAAGGCCATGTCACCAAGTTTTATATGTTTATACGTGTGCGGTACCACAGTGCCAGTTCTAACCATAAAGTTTTACCTTTGTGTAGAGAGCCTGAAATTATCCGTTATGAGCACTCGTAGAGGTCGACGACCATTCCATGGGAGAGGTCAAGCTGATAGATTCACCGGCCTAGTAGATGATGTGGTTGTAGATCTCCGGCCTTAGTAGATCCCCATATTCCTGTAACTCTTACAGCCTCAGTAAATCTGCCACTCGTCTCCGGTACTGATATGATGACTCCAGTTAGAGGAGCATCAGCGTCGAGTTCTGAGCTGACGATAGTGAATGTTGAGGCGCTTAACAGGCAGTTCATGCAGTTAATCCAGAACATGGTTAGAGCTGTTGGCTCTATACCTGAGGTACACATATCGTAGACTCTAATTTTGAATAGGGCCAAGAAATTCGATGGCGCTACTGGTGGTGCCCCAACTGAGGCCGATGAGTGGCTTAGTGACTTAGAGAGGTACATGGATCAGCTGGGACTTGATTCATCTAGGCGGTATTTGGGAGCCATCTCTATGCTCTGCGGGAATACCCACACCTAGTGGGAGTCCGTGATTAGTAGTGTTCCTGCTACCCGCATGACTTGGGAGTTCTTCAAGGAATGCTTCAAGAACCGTTTTATTGGAGAGCAATATTTGAGGGAGATGCGAGAGTAATTTAGGAATCTGACGCAAGGAGATATAACTGTATCTGAGTATGAGACAGATTTTCTGAGGCTTTTGAGGTTTTGTTTAAACCTGGTCACCTCTGAGAAAGAGAAGTGTCGCAAGTTCGCTCTTGGTCTCAAGCATGATTTGTGTGAGAAGGTCATCGCCTTTCAGGATGAGGTATTTGATACAGTGGTAGGGCGGGCGAAAGATCTAGAGGAGGTTGAGTTGATGACTGCTGGTAGTGGCAGAGCAGATCGTGAGCAATATAGAAGGCATTCAGGTTTTGAGTCTTCAGCACGTCCTGGTAAGCGGGCTCGTACTACAGCTCCTCAAAGGAGTGCTTCAGGTTCTAGGTCTATAGCCACACAGCCTCCTGCAGCTAGTAGAGGTGTTTCGTTAGGTTCCTTGCAGCCCAGTCCTTGTGAGTACTATGGTAATTGGCATAGAGGATAGTGTAGGAAGATGTCAGGTGTCTGCTTTAGATGTGGGTCCAAGGATCATTTCAAGAAGGATTGTCCTCATCCATCTTTTATGGCTCGAGCTTCTCCCCAGACCCTCGCACGCTCACAGACATGAATATAGACTCTGGTCAAGGGACATCGTCAGAGTAGGGCTTCTGGTTCTACTGCTAGGTCTGATAGCAGAGGTAAAGCACAGCATAGTGGAGGACCAGTTATGTCTGAGGCCCTGCAGCCTGCGCTTGTTTATGCTACCTGGCGTCGAGATGACAGAGTTGAGCCTGACGTCATTGCAGGTACTTTTACTCTGTTCCATACTTTGCATTGCTTGATAACGGCTCCACCCGTTCCTATGTGTCCAAATCCGTATCTCGAGATCTCTAGATTCTGGTTGAGACCATAGAGAGTGCAGTTACTGTTATGAGCCCTGTAGGTCAATATGTTGTTGTGAATAAAGTTTTTCGATGATGCCCTCTTAAAGTTCAAGGGGAAGTCTTCCTAGTTGATCTGATGGTGTTACCATTAGAAGAATTTGATTTGATTCTGGGTATGGATTGGTTGACTGAGCATTGTGTTAGTTTGGATTGTGAGCTTAAAAGAGTAACTTTAAGGACTTCTGATGACAAGACAGTGGTTCTTGTAAGAGAAAGACGCGGGTATCTATCCAATGTAGTATCTGCCCTGAATGCTGATAGAATGATTCGGAAGGGTTATGAGACCTTTGTTGCTTGCATTCTGAATACAAAATGGTCTTTAGCAAAGATTGAAGAAATACCTACAGTAAAGGAGTTCCCTGGTGTGTTTCCTGAGAAGTTACCTGGTTTACCTTCTGATAGAGATGTTGAGTTTGAGATCGAGACTTATCTAGGGTCTGTACCTATATCCAAGGATTATTACCATATGGAACCTAAAGAGCTTAAGGAGTTGAAAGTTTAGTTGCAAGAGTTGCTTGATCGAGGGCTTATTCGACCTAACTCTTCACCTTGAGGGGCTCTAGATCTCTTTGTTAAGAAGAATGATGGTTCGCTTTGGTTATGCATTGATTATCGGAAGTTGAACAAGCTGACTGTGAAGAATAAATATCCATTACCCAGAATAAATATCCATTACCCAGAATTGACGACTTGTTTGACCAATTTCGAGGAGCCACAGTTTTCTCAAAGATTGATCTTCGATCTGGGGACTATCAGTTGAAGATAAAAGGTTTTTATGTTGCTAGGACAGCCATTCGTACCAGATACAGCCATTACGAGTTTTTAGTAATGCCGTTTGGTCTGACTAATGCACCAGCCGCCTTTATGGATCTAATGAATCGAGTGTTTCAGCCCTATTTGGATCAGTCCGTGGTACTGTTTATTGATGACATCTTGGTTTACTCTCGAACCGAGACAGGGCTTGTTGTGCATCTGAGGATTGTTCTGTAGACTCTTAGGGAGCATCGGTTATATGCTAAGCTGAGTAAATGCAAATTTTGGTTGAATGAGGTGACTTTTCTTGGTCATGTGGTATTGTATTGGGGTATTCAGGTTGATCCGAGCAAGATCGAGGCCATCGTGAGTTAGAAGCAACCTAAGAACGTCTCTAAGATTCGTAGTTTCTTGGGTTTAGCCAGGTACTACAGACGGTTTGTCAAGTGTTTCTCTATTATTGCCACCCCTCTGACGAAGCTGTTGAGGAAGAACGTACCCTTTGTTTTGACTGATGTTCCGCATAAGAGTTTTGAGAAACTAAAGATAGCCCTAACACAAGCTCCAATTTTAACCCAACTTGAGTCAGTGAAGGATTTTATAGTTTATAGTGATGCCTCCCATTCCGAGCTTCTACGGAGAGAAGTGTTATATCTATACAGATCACAAGAGCTTGAAGTATCTTCTTAGACAAAAAGAGCTTAATCTCGGGCAGCGGCATTGCCTAGAGCTTCTTAATGATTATGATTGCGAGATTGAGTACCTCCTGGGGAAAGCTAGTTATATCGGGCCTGAGATCTCTTTTTGCCAGAATGAGTATTTTTTATGATGGCAGTTTATTGGCTGAGTTGCAGGTTAAGACGACTTTGGTCGAGGAGATTAAGGCCAAACAGTTTTTAGACAGTTTTTTACTTCCTGTTATACAACAGGTTGAACAGGGATCTGCATCTGTTTATGCTTTTGATCAGGATAGGGTTCTATGCTTCAAGGGTCATTATTGTGTGCCTGACGACACTGAATTGAAGCAAGCCATACTTAGTGAGGCTCATAGTAACCCTTATGCTATGCATCCCGGTGGGGATAAGATGTACCAGAATTTGAAGCAGAGGTACCGTTGGGTTGGCATGAAGAAGGATATCTCGTGTAATGCCCCGGTTTTGAGGCTTATTAGACGGTCCGGTGGACCGGGTTAGAGATTCGAGTCAGATTCAGGACCGTATTTTTTGGTGAGATAAAAATATGGAAAATGGTTAAAAATCATGTTTTAATATATGATTAATATTGGTGAAATCAATTTTGGGAAATGAGGTTCGGAGGTTTGACATTTTGGTTAGTGACCAAAATGCAATTTTTGAAAACTAGTTTTTAGTGGTGACTAAATTGGAAATGGTCAAATTCTTAGAATCTTTAAGGAGCTATTTACCAAGTTTGGCTTGTGATTTCTCTCATCAATTAGACATTTTAAACATGTGTTTTAAAAGTTAGTTAAGAGGAATTAAAATATCTAAAGTTAGTTATATTTTCACAAAACTTTTTACTTAACTTTTCTCTCCACCTCTCTTCAGCCAAACACTCAAGTTTTCATCAAATTCCATAGGTGAGAGGCTTGATTTCTTAGATTCTTTATTTGAAAATGATTTTCCATCTTTGATTTACAAAACCTTATTGAAATCTTGTGTTTTCTTAGCTATATCAAACAATTGAGGGAGAAATCACACAACAATAGAGTAAGGTTCGTTTCTCTCCTCTATTGAATGGTTCTTTATTGATATTCCCAAATATTTGATCCTTGATCTATGTTTTATAATCTGATTTTGTGATTTTCCAATGTTAAATTAGTTTAATGGGGATTTTTGGAGGAAATTGATAAGAATTCGAAAAGAATCTGCTTTGATGGGTTTTTAATTGATCTTGATCATGATTTGGTTGTATTATGATGTTGATAAGTCGATTTTATCAATCTCTAATTGTTTTGGTTGTTAGAATTGTGTTTTGGTGGTGTTGTGGTGACTGTGCGTTTGTTGGAGGTGTAAGGTTTGTAACTTTAAAGTGAGCTTTAATCCTGAAATTTTTTGTATTTACAGTTTGGTCCCTAGATGTTGTGTATGCAATTGAATGAGTTTGGATGGCTGTTTCAAGCTGAAATTTGACATGTATGTTTGAAACCTGACTAATTGAGGATTGGTAAATCAAATTTTAAGTAAGTTCTTATAGTTTTGCATATTTACATTTTGGTCCGTATTTTGTAATAGTGTTCAATTGGATGTCAATTCGATGCCCGATTAAGTTGAGTTTACACATATGATCAGTATGTACATGTAGGTTAATAATTATGTATCTAGATAAGATAAAAGAAAAAAAATGGTCATGTTTTGAGTTTTATCTTCACGTGTACTTCGGTAAACCTAATGTAGCTCACTCGGTTCGGTCTTGCGACTAGGCCGAGTCGAAAGGGTTACATTTGGTGGTATTAGAGCCAGGCTGTTTCATCTTAGATTATGTGGATAGATGTCTGACTTGTCAGTATGTTAAGGATGAACATCAGCATCCTTCTGGTCTCTTACAGCCTATCAAATTCCTGAGTGGAAATAAGAGCGGATCATGATGGACTTTGTTACTGGATTGCCTCTGACTCCTTCTAAAAAGGATTATATTTGGGTGATTGTTGACCGACTCAAAAAGTCTGCTCATTTTATTCCTGTTTGGGTTAATTATTCTATGGACAAGTTGGCTAGATTGTATATTTTTGAAATTATCAGGCTTCATGGTGTGCCATTGTCCATCATCTCTGATCAAGACCCAAGGTTTACCTCCTATTTTTGGTAGGCTTTGCAGGAAGCCTTGGGTACACGTCTGAATTTTTGTACATCTTTTCATACGTAGACAGATGGTCAGACTGAGAGAGTGATCCAGATTCTTGAGGATATGTTGCGGGGTTGCGTAATTGACTTTCGTGGTTGGGAAGACTTCTTACCATTGGTTGAGTTTGTTTATAATAACAATTACTAGGCGAGCATTTGTATGGCACCGTATGAGGCTCTATATGGTCGCAAATGTCGTACTACTATCTGTTGGATAGAGTTGTATGATAGAAAGGCTTTGGGCCCCGAGTTGATTTAGGAGACTGAGGAAACAGTTAGATTGATCTATGACCGCCTAAAAGAGGCTTTTGCTAGGCAAAAGTCTTATGCCAATCAAAGGAGAAAGGATATCGAGTTCGAGGTTGGTGATCAGGTCTTTTTAAAAGTATCTTCATGGAAGAAAGTTCTGAGATTTGGGCGCAAAGGCAAGCTGAGTCCAAGATTCATCAGACCATATAGTATTTTAAAGAGAATTGGGCTTGTTGCTTATCAGTTAGAGTTGCCTCCTCAGCTTAGTCGTATACATGATGTATTTCATGTATCTATGTTGAGGAAGTACCAACCGGATCCGAGACATGTTATTCAGATTCAGGATGTTAAGTTGAGACCGAATCTATCTTATGTTGAGGAACTTGTGCATATTTTAGATTTTGATGACAGAGTGTTGAGGAATAGGCGCATCCCTATGGTTAAGATCCAGTGGAGTAACTGTAGTCCTGCAGAGGTCACATGGGAGAACAAAATCAAGTTACACTGATAGTACATCTATAATATTGACATCCTAGGGGCATGTACTTAATAATAAATCACTTTTGACTTAGTTTAACCTCCAGAATTGGCTAAACCTATAGCTCTGATACCAATAAATGTAACACCCTTAACGTATACTCGTAGATCGAACATACACTAAAGATGTTATTGTATTATCAAGAAAACTTGACTTAAATCTTTTTACCAAACTTTATCCTGTTGTTTACCCCTTTTTCAGTTTAATTTGAAAACTACATCGATCTATAGCAGCTAGTTTCAACCCTAAAAATATTTTATAAAATTTATAAATATGTTTTTGAAATAAAAATATTATTCAGAGTGAAAACTAGGTACCCTGCCTAGACTCTTTCTCGATTTTAAAATTTATTACGTGATTAAGGTTAAACAATATTTAATTATGTCATAATTTATAACCATTTATAATAAACCATAAACTAAGTCCATACATTCGTAATAATACATAAACATGTGATAAACTTAAGTTTACAAAACAGTTATAATTCTAAACTTACACATATATGTGTACATGCCCACTAGACATCAAAATTATAACTTAAAGTGTACATACCGTGAGCTACTATTATAACCTGATTTTTTCAAAACTCTGCTCCTTCTTGCTACTCTACTTCGGAGAACCTGCGTGTGAAATAAAAACACGCTAAGTATGAACTTAGTGAGGCATAATTTCGTTTAACCAATATAAAGTAAAATAATAATACTTATCTCAAGTTATCTTACCAAGTCCTCTACCTAAAGTAGGATAGTACTATCAAGTTTCCAAAACTCTATCGTCATAAAGTAAGTCATATATATATATACATGATATAATTCACATAAGTAACATGATTCCTATACATAGCATAATTCATATTCATGGCATGATCTATGTATATAACATATTTCTTATACATGGCATATTTTACTTGCATGACATGATTCTCAAACGTAACAAATTTCACTTATGTGATATCATACGTATACATAACATGATTCTGTTACATAACATATTTCTTATACATAACATGATTTATTTCTCATTGCCCAAAGTACACTATATGAGACCGAGGTACGTGAGTCATCTTTAAATGACATCGTAGTGTCAAACATAACATAAAGATGAGTACGTACTCGGGGACGCTCTTTGCTCCCTATAAACATAAAGCACCTCGATAGTGCACTCGGGCACAGTGGGCGTAGATCCCCAGGGTGCACACCAAGGGCTTAGGTCCCCAAGGTGTATTTGACACAATCATTTTGTCACAATATCTGTTTGATAACATGAACATAAGGATGCAGCTGCTAAAGACTCTATGGCATGCCAACTATACCATAGACCCACATAAATAATACTTGGGCATTTTCTTTATCAGTCCATTATCATGATCAATCATATAGACAATCATTCGTATCACATGCTTTATCATGTATATATAAATTTATGGGAACATAGATTAGCATACGTATATATATATATATATATATCATGCAATACCATTTATAGTTAAGGTTGACTAATCGCTAGTCTTCCTATTTATAAATTAAACATGTAAATGCACTCACCTGTTTTAGTGCAGTACAACCTCACTAAGCTTTACTCATGAATCTTATCCTTCTTTTTATCGTTTGGGTCTCCTTCGTTTTCTTTTGAAACTGTATATAACCAATTATAACATATACATCACCATTCTTGTGTTTGACTTAAATCTAACGCTGTTAATTTAATTCTTGAACATGACTATTCGAATATAAAAATTTTTTGGAAAATTTCCCAATTTTTTTGCAAATTGCCAAATTAGTCCCTAGGTCTTTAATGACTAATTTGGACATTAGACAATTGTTCAAACCCATTTTTGAACAATTTCCATAATTAATTTCTTATTTTGGACTATTTCCTTTTTAATCCCCAAATCTTATAAAAGTGACATTTTGGTCACTATATTGCCTTTTTACATTAAATTAATGTACAATTTAACCTTTCACTTAATTCTAACACCCTTATACATTTTTCCTTTAACTTCCAAATTTATTCACTTTAGTCCTTAACCAACTTTCTTTTCGAATTAGCCCCATTATTCTTTCTTTCTTGACATTTCAATCCTTCAACTTTCATAACAAGCTTAAATCATCAATTTTCCACAATTTCAAGACCAATCCCTAACTTTTACTAAATTGTCGAATTAGTCCTTGAATTTCCAAAAAAAATCATTTTGGTCCCTAATCACCAATTCAAGACACTTTCATCATAATTAAATGATTCCAATGCTAAAATAATTTTTACAATAATTTCCCCTAATTTTTCCAAAATTTTGAAATGGTCCTTAAATTTACAAATGGAAATTATTCAACATATCATCAAAATAAGTATCCTAACATCATAATTCAATCAATTCCATCCTCAAATTAACTTCCTAACCAAAACCCCCAAATTTTAGGGTTAGGGTTTATGTCTTCCAACATGAAATTTATCCAAAATCAACCTTAATTCCATATCAAAATCATCATTTCTACTATCTACCATTCTAATTCCATCATCAATATTTATTCAAGACACAACTTATATTAAACTTTTCATGCAAAAATACTATCGAAATGAAGAGCTTGGAGTGTAGAATAATTTACCTAATTAAAACTTGGTTGAAACTAGCCTTGGTTTTCTTTAAAACTGGCTTGAAATTTGAACTTCTTCTTCCTCTTTTTTTCAGAATTCGAACAGCCTTTGGAGGGGTAAGATGATTTTTTTCTCATCTTTTACCTATTTAATCCAAGTGTTAAATTAAATGAATTTTTAATTCATTTAAATAGTAAAATTACCATATTGCCCTTTTATTATAATGACCAAGATTTAATCTCATAAAATCAACGTCTATGGTTATTCCATGTATAAATCTTCATCCCAAAATTTCCCTCAAAGTTTTAAAATATTTCAAAAATGTCATCCATGACAAATGTCCAATTTGCCCTCCAACTAGACTTTATTTACAACTAGTCTTGAAAATTGCCATTCCATCATCATCTAACTAAATATAGTTAGAATCCAACCAAAAGTAATAAAATACTCATAAAATAATATTTTATGAGTTTCCCATAATTTCTTGGAACTCTCTTTAAAATTTTAATTTGATCCGATATACCGATAATTACCGAAATATTTTACCGGATGCCTTTCCTCTTAGAAATCTTATCTCCACAATCCATCTCGAACATTGTTAACTAAAAATAAATCCTTTTTATCAATCAAAATATTAAATATGATACCTTCCCATATGGTCACCCATTTTTGTATTACTTTGGTTTGAGCACGCTTAACAATTTTTATTCGATCCAAAAATACTAATAATACAAGCCTCGTACGAAAAATTCGAGTAACACGAAAATGCCACTCTTGGGGTGAACTATTCATTTACATGGTTAACTTACATAACTTTTGAAAATTACACATTAGTCCCTAAACTTTTCCAAGTTTACACTTTTACCCCTAAACTTTAAAAATTTTCAATTTGGCCACTAGTCCAAAAATTGGGATATTACAATATCTATGTTGTTTACTTATTCTTGGAGTTCTTTATTGTCTTTACTTTTTTGCCCTATTGATTTTGATCTAACAAAAAGGGGAGAAGAATGAGATTAAATTTTCAAAAGATTTTTTTTTTAGAAATCCTATCTTTTAGCCTTATAGAAAGGGGGAGTAATTTCAAAAGACTTAAAATTTTATTTTGGGTTTTATTATATCAAAAAGGGGGCGATTATAAAACTAATATTTGATTTTGATATAACAAGGAATTTCAAGGAACAATTTGTAAAATTAGATAAATTTCTAAGTTCTCAAAAAGACTCACAAAATGACAAGGATTCGAACTTCAAATTATTTCTTAGTCAAAAACTAAAACCCTAAATTTTTTCTAAGTGTTTTTGTACTCGAATAGCCAAATTTGGTCTAGGCGTATCGATACACCATTGTCCATATCGATACGGGTTTTAGCTACTGGAAATCATTTAATATGTGATGGCTATTGGGCATCGATACGTGTAAAGTCGTACCGGTACGCAATCAACATGGGAACAAATTTTGCTTTGAGTATCAGTACGGCTTCATCCGTACCGATACGGGGTGTTTAAATTTTCTAAATCTTTTGCATTTAATATTCGACCGTTGCCTTATCAGTTTATTGGAATCATATCTTTGAAAATTAGTTATAGCGTACCGATACCCTTATAGGCGTATCAATGCTTGTTTTGCTACACAAGTTATCAAGATTCTAGTGAGTAAGACTAGTACTAATATGGTACAGACCGTACTGGTACGTCTTTGTAAAATTGACTACTTATACCGATACGCCCTCCCGCATATCAATACCCCTTTGTACAACGGCTATTTCTTCTTTTGGCAGGTACCGATACGGCACCCCGCGTACCGATACTGACTGTTGGTAGACTGCATTTATTGCGAAAAAAATGAAGTCCAACGGCTCTATTGATGATCTCAGCTACCCAAACGGTTGAAATCAATGAGGGAGTATATAAACAAGTCTCCAAATCAATGAGGGAGTATATAAACAAGTCTCCAAAGCTACCCAAATGGTTTATAGTTTATGATTCACTGTTTAGGGTTTGGGTTGGGTTTAGAGTTTAGTCTTTATGGTTTAGATTTTAGAGTTTATGGTTTACGATTTATAGTCTAATGTTCATGATTTGGGGTATATTGTTCTTAATTTAGGGTTAGAGTTTAAGGTTTTGGGTTTAGAGTTAACATATTTACATTGATGTAAATACGTGAAAATAATACGAGGGTTTATGGCTTAGTGATTAGGGTTTAAAGTTTAGGGTTTAAGGTTCAGTATTAGCATATTTCTATTGATAGAAATTTTTTTGAACATGATATTGATGGAAATACGTGAAAATAGTACGTGAGTATAATTGATAAATTTGATATAAAATTAACGTATTAGATAAATACTACTTGTGGGTGAGTGATAAATATTATCTAACTTATTAAATAATATTATCGCCTCTACCAAACTATAATTTAAAAAACATCTTTGAAAAATTAACTTTTCCAACCGAATATATCGAACAATATAATTACTTTTGCACATTTGATGATTGTTGGTTTAACCGGAATCTTCCTTTGTTTGGGGGAAAATATTCACCATTTGTTTGATGGGCTTACCTCCCTTCAATTCAAGTTGTTTCTTCTTTGGTTCTACCCTTCTAAACACCGGAAACGCCGATCTCCCTTACCGTGTTTGTCTCAGATCGGTGGCAAAGGTAAGATACAATGCAAAAATCTGTGCTTTTTTCTTTTCTTTACCCGTGTTATGGATAACTTTTTTTCCTTTGAATGTTTCCAGGATTTAAGTTAATTCCATTCCTTACAAGATGTCTAAAGCTCAAGATCCATTTTATATCGTCAAAGAAGAGATTCAAGACTCTGTAGGTTGGGTCCTTTCCTCTCTCGTTTTACCCTAACCCTGTTAGAGAAATATGATTGCACGATCTCATTGATAATTGTTTGTTTTTGGGGGGATTTTCTATTAGATGACATTTTCGGGTTCTTTTTTTTTTAAATTTTATTTAGATTGATAAATTGCAAGCAAGTTTTCATCAATGGGAAAGGGTTCCTCCTGGAACTGGTGAGCAAGTTAATCTCACTAAAGATCTGCTTGCTAATTGTGAGAGCATCGAATGGCAGGTATTCAAATTAAGTGTTCTTTCTTAAATTTGGTTGGATCCTTGAAATGGGTAAAAAATTTTGGATGATTTGTTTTACACTATATCTGTGGGTTAATTGATTTTTTTCTGTTGATATTTTGATTCAATTACAATTGCTGGAAATGCTTCTTTCTTGATAGGAAGGTGGATGAATTGGACAAAGCAATTTCAGTGGCAGCTAGAGATCCTTCTTGGTATGGCATCAATGAAGTTGAGCTTGAAAGCCAGAGGAGATGGACCACTAATGCTCGTATTCAGGTATCGTCTCCATGGTCATTACATTTTATTGAAGTGTGAGCATATATTCAGTAGAGCAGTCATTCCAGAGCGGTGTAAGGGCAGCATTATCATTGCCAGGCCAGAGAAACGATGGATGTGCTCGTTGTACCAATTTTAAGCCAGAAGAAAAACAGATGCACTCTACTAGCGTGCAACAATTTTCAAGCTTTACTAATAGGCTGGTTTTGTGCTTAATCAATAATTGTGGCATTGCCGCCATTGTCTTGTTAATATGTTAGTTTAGATGATGGAATTTCTGACTCATGCAAAATTTGGATTGTTTAACATGTGGAAAATGTTGTTCTTATTTTATTTTTCCATTAATGGATGTCCTTTATGAGTTTTTTTATAAGGTGGCTGATGTAAAGAAAGCTGTCGTACCTGGGAAAGAGAATGATAATAGTGCAAGTGCGATCCGTCGAGAATTAATGTGACTGCCAAATTCTCAGCAACTAGATATATCCGACCACTATAGTGCAAAAGATAACGATGACTTTATAGCATCAGAATCAGATCGACAAATGCTTCTTATAAAGTAGGGTTTTCTCGATTTCCTCTTATTTGTTTCTCATTATTAGTTCTCGATGTTCTCCCTTCTCAATTTTGCTAGTTTTCTTATTGTCATCAACACGAGGTTGTAGACAGAAGGAAGAGGAACTGGATGAGCTTAGTGCAAGTGTCCAGAGAACTGGAGGTGTCGGGCTTACTATGCATGAAGAACTTCTTGCACAGGTGAGTAGTTA
The DNA here is from genome assembly GCA_019671005.1 of Hibiscus mutabilis. NCBI lineage: Eukaryota > Viridiplantae > Streptophyta > Magnoliopsida > Malvales > Malvaceae > Hibiscus > Hibiscus mutabilis. The sequence goes on along the minus strand of CM033713.1, from coordinate 36,099,305 downwards.
CCAGTAATCTCTCCGGTTAACATATTCCTGAATGGATTGCTACTGTAGTCAGTATATACCATCTGATATCCGCATAGGTTCGGTGTTGTCCATTCGACATGCTAATTTGAATGCCTTAGTGCTTCAGGAGAAGATATGAGATGAGTTGGGTACCGAAATGGACAGTACAAAAAACCGACTGGATTTTGTTCAGGTAATTATTATCCACAATCTGCAATCAGAAATGTTAAATATTTGGTCTTCTTATTATTCCAAAACTTGACCTGAATATGCTGTCCTTTAATTGCGTTGCTCGTCTATGCAGAAAAAAATGGCTATAGTTATGAAGAAGGCTGGCGCTAAGGGCCAAATAATGATAATAATATTTTTGCTATTTTTATTCGTCATTCTATTCATTTTGGTCTTCTTCACTTAAAATACTAGAGAGGAAAAACCAACGAGATCCGACATTCCCGGAAATAACCATTTCGGTTAGTGTCATCTCTAGTGTTGAATAAATGACTTGAAAATGCTGAACGGATAAAGTTTTGTGTTCTTCTGGATTTTGTAAGAAGTGTTGAACTTGAGTAGCACTTTATTAAAAATGAAATTGTCTCTGGACTATGGCTGACGTCATTACATTATTCTTAATGTTTAGTTCTGCTTTGCAAATGTAATTACGGGTGTCGATTGTGAGTTGAGTAGTGTTCAACTCGTGCTCGTTAAAAAATATCGTTGCTCAACTCGACTCGTTGCTCGTTAAGCTCGATAAAATTTTGTGCGACTCGTGCTCGTTAAAAAGTTTCGTTGCTCGTTAAGCTCGTCATTTTCTTTTTTTAAAATATAGATAAAATCTTGTTATACTATTAGAGCTTATTATAAACCTAAAAATTCAGAAAAATGTGAGGTCTGAGAAGATAAATAAACAAATTTGTCATGATCAAATTAAGATAAAGTTGGTATTCGAGTGTGAGAATTTTTTATATTTTCTCAACAATCTTTGATGAACAACAAATGAGAGAATGCCTTAGGAATTTTTGAGTTTTAACTTTCAATTGTTTTTTATTTGGGAAGTGAAAATCGAAGACTTTTTTCTTTTTCTACTCTATACATAAAGTAATAATAAAAGAAAAATGAAACTTTAAAAAGGAAAGACACATTATTATAATTTAATTTCTTATTAATACAAATTAACTTTTTTAATTATTGGAAAATACAAAACATTTTAAAATTTTGAAACCAAAAATTTTCAAAGTAACCACCAAAAAATCATAAAAGATTTTATAAAAAAATAACAAGTTGCTCACGAATTTATCGAGTTGAGCTGGGCCTTGTTTGACTTGACTTGCTAAGATCTCGAGTCGAGCTTAATTTTGAGTCGAGTCAACTTGAGTCGAACGTTAACCGAGTTTTGATCGAGTCGAGTTCGAATTGTTTGCAAGCTGCTCAACTCAATAAGCACCTCTAAATGTAATTGTCTATGGACTATGGCTAGATCATAAAAGTTTTTCTTTCTTCTATATTAAAAATTGGGTGAGTAAATATTCGGTTAAATCGAATTTGCTGATTAAATTGAATTGATTGAACCAAAGTTTTTTAGTTTATTTGGTTTCGACGGGAAATTAGTTATGATATCGGCTTTAAAATCCAACATGTATGTATGTTTAATTAATTTAATCTTAATATGAAATTATATACTTGTATGAAGTAATTCAATCTAATTATTTCGTTAATTTTATTAATTGCACATGTTTAATTTAACGAAAATGGTTTTTACTTTACAAATAAATAAATCTTAAAAAGCAATGAAGTAAGAAAATCAGTTATTTTGGTTTTGGTATTAAAACTAGATTAGTTTATTAAAGGGTAAACTACTTGTGTGCCCACCCAACTATGGTGTATGTCCTATTTTAACCACCTAACTAAAAAAAATTGAAAATCGCACATCCGAACTTTTAAATTGGCTCTAATCAAACCACTATCCGTTAAAATCTAACGAAAATGAGACATGGTTGTTAATAGAAATTTGTAATAATTACACATTTGGTCCTTTTTATTTACCTAATATATTATTTTGGTCCTAATTTTAATTTAATTAATTGAATTAATCAACCAATAGATGACGACACATGTCTTCACCTGATTGGATGAATTTACTCTAATTTTTATTTATTTTATTTAATAATTTTCACCCAATCATATGGCAACACATGTCACCTGTTGGGTACACGTGTCACCTGATTGGGTGAAAAATTAAGCAATTAAGAACGCTGGGAATTGAACCTACAACCGTTAGGTTTAACCACACTAATTTTATCGGTTGTAGGTTCAATTCCCAACATTCTTAATTCTTAATTTTTCACCCAATCAGCTGACACGTGTTGCCATATGATTGAGTGAAATTTTATTAAATAAAAAAAATTAAATTAGAGTAAATTCATCCAATCAGGTGAAGACATGTGTTGTCATCTGATTGGTTGATTAATTTAATTTAATTTAATTAAATTAAAATTAGGACCAAAATGATATATTAGGTAAATAATAGGGACCAAATGTGTAATTATTGTAAATTTTTGTTAACTGCCACGTTACCTTTCCGTTAGATTTTAACGGCTGGTGGTTTGATTAGAGCCAATTTAAAAGTGCGGTGTGATTTTCAATTTTTTTAGTTGGGTGGTCAAAATAAGACAGATCCCATAACTGAGTGGTCACACATGTAGTTTATCCTTTATTTAATTCTAATAATTTAATCAGTTTATGAAATATATAAAAATTAAACCAAACAATTGCACATTTCTAATTTAAAATATCCAATGATTCTCCGGCATCCAATTAGGGATGTCAATTGGGCGGGGAGGGTGCGAAGGGTACTCTTCTCACACCTATCCTCGCTAAGAGTTTTTATCTCTATTCCCGTCTCATGATCCGTTACGAATACAAAACTTAAACCCATCCTTGCCCCGCTACTCGCAAGACTAAAATCATCCTCGCTCCATTACCCAAGTGGGTCTTGAGACCCACCTAATCCCCTCTTTACCCACCCCATAACTCATTCATATAATATATTTATAAATATTTGTTAAAAATATAAATCAAATTTGTTATGAAAAAAGTTTGAAATACCCGTCATTCGGACTCCCACCACATATGTGACATTATTCTTTCACCATTTTTTAAAAAAATAGTAATATACGAAATTAAATTTTGCACAACAAAAAAAAATTGGACTAAAAAGATACTAATGTCTATTGTAAAGGATCGAAAGTATCACAAATAACATATAAAATAATATTTCAATTCTTGTAACAAATAAACAATATAAAAAGAACTAAAAAGAAAATAACAATTAAAAAACTTTAAAAAATAAGAACAAATACAAATATAATCTAAATAACATACAATAGTAGGAAAATAAAATTAAAAAAGTAGAAGAGTAACGTACCATTTGTCTATGATTCAAACTGATATTTTAAAAAAATATTTATACATTAGATCTGATCAATCTCAAATTCAAATATATTGAACTTTTTTATTAATATCCTAAGATAAATCGATACGAATTACCTTAAATTTGATTATGATTCAAATTGATATTATATTTTAAATAATATTTATAATAACAAGTTATAAGATTTGTTGGAGCGGGTGGAGATGATACGAGGAGGGTGGGATGATGCGAGGCAGGTACAAAGGCATATTCACGCTTTCCCCACCACCCACAACGTATCTAATTTTTATCTTTATCCCCGCCCTGCAACCCGCGAAATTTGTAACCATCCCTACCAATTGAATGCAGAGTAGGGCGAATCCCCGCGAAAACTCACCCATCGACATCCCTACATCCAATATCCTATCAAGGAAATAAATTGGTTCTTAATAAAAGAGCAATTTAGTCATAACGCTAACTATTTGTTTTAGTACATAAATGACAAATCTAAAAAAGATATTTTGGCACTTTTAGACCAGGAATTTTTATGCTTTTAATCACTCAATTTTATAACATTGCATTACATATCATTGTATCTAACATTGCATCAAAATAAAGTGAGTTTATATGTTTCCGCTTTTAATGTGTTTACATTTTGTCTCCACATTGCTCCATGATATTTTCTTTCAATGTTGTGAGTTGCAGACACATTTATCCATAGATGTTTCGAGAAATCAAAGCACGGTTTTTGCAGATAATGTTTTGAAGATGAAGCGAGATCTGAGCCTTACACCAGCTTGAGAAGTGGTTATGACAGGAAATTTTGGATGTTAGTTTTGATTTAGAGTGAATATTTAAGAACCAAGCAAGTACAGTTATACTCTATCCTTCCCAACCTTCGATTCTCCATAGCTGGAAGGAGCAATATAACCAGAGTGACGAAGTGAACTCGAGAGAGTTTGCCATCAAGCGAGAGGACTGAGGACATCAACCAATCTGGAATCTGGGAACATTGAAAGATTTTTCTTTTTCTTAATTAGTTGATGTTGGTTTCGATTTGGATGATAATGTTTAATTTAGAATGATTTTTCGAGCCTTTTCAAACAGTGTTTATGAATTAATATATCATTTGATGTTTGTTTCAAGTATCTTTTAATGTGCTAATTCTTTTATCGAAACATCAGATATAAAGATATAATGTTGCTCAGTTTCATTGTCTCGAGAGAGCCGTGAACATTATAGTTGTTTAGCAGCAGTTGCATCTAGCTACTTTGCTGTCTCAATAATTCTTAGTTATGTAGTACTAATGTTAATAGAGATTTTGTTTCGGTGCTACTTAGTGAACTGTGCTTTCGAGAGGAGAGAGTGATACATGAATGATTGGGGTAAAACTAATTATTTTGGACAAAAAATTGTAACTGTTTTCTAAGTCTGAGAAACCAGTCAACTAGCTACGACTTTTCAAATAGAATCTGAGCATTTTTGGATCAAAATGTCTTCTGATAAATTGGCTGTCATTTAGTTACCTTTCAAATGCATAATTTCGATGTCGGGAATTCAAGATACGCCCATTTTACTAAAGGTTGCTCATGTAGAAAACTGGATATGAAATTTATTACTGGATTTTGTAAAATTCAGCCCAAAAGCTAATACATAAGGCTTTGGACGAATTAAACTTAGATCAATGTATTTATTATCATTTAAATTGATGTTTTTAGGGTTTTTATAAGTTAGGTTCTAGTTGTTCCCCACGAATCGGGAGATCTCTTCGCATTGCTCCCCGTCCTCTTGACTTGGGATTTTAGTATCCCCTTGAATTGATTGATGTGCCATGTTATTCAAGATATTCAAAAACAACGTTGTATGATTTTCAATATTTCTCAATGTTGCAACAGAATTTTGAATCAAAGCATCCATCCAAGCCATCGTAGCCTCCATGAAATTTGATTGCTCTTGATGATTACTACATTGTTGCGGTATTGGATTGAACTCTGGTGATGTAGCATGGTTATAAGGTGCATATAAATTGTCACCTTCTTGAGCATTTAATAAGAAGCTTAGTTGCTAATGAGGACTACTTTGCCATGACATGTGTGTTGCGGCAGCAAAGTTATTATCTTCATAAAAAAATTTAGCTCCTCGATCATACTACAAAAAATTTTGTTGCTGGTTACACCGTTGGTTGTAGCCTTCGAGGCGATCTCCGACACTCATTTTACGGTCCTCCTTGTAGCAGTATGCATCAGGATCATATGGGCAATTCTCAAACAAATGTTGTCCCCGTAATAGTAAAAAGAATTTGCCACGACATGAACTCTTTGGGTTGCTCCCGGCAATTGCATTGATGTGATCGCATTGCTCAATGTCACAACTTGTGTTGATAGACATAGAAAAACATCATCTCCATAAAAATTATTCATTTTTCTCTCTCGAAAAGCTCTAGTGGTTGGGTATGGGTTGTCAATGGTGGGTGTAAGATATTCTCGAATAGATCGACATTTATCTCACCGTATGTTGATGTTTTTTCATTTGTAATACACCTAAAAAATTAAAAAGAAAAAATAAAAAAAGTTAGAATTAAACTAAAAATTAAGTACAACTACTAAGCTATAATCACCAATTTTTAATCCCCGGCAATGACGCCAAAAACTTGATGCTTGTGATATAGTATGTGCAATTAAGAGCAAGTACCCGTCGCACAAGTAATAAAGTGATAAGTATCGAGTGTCAAACCCACAGGGATTGGAGTAATAAACTCAAAGGAATTGCATGAAATAGTTAGTGAAATAATGATAAAATGATATGGTAATAAAAACTATAAACTAAATGTTGTAGCAAAGAAAAGTAAAGTGAAGCAATTATTAAAGAACAAACTGATGCTGACTCGCAAATATATCTAACGAGAATGGATGATGGGTTTATTACTGAGTACGATGCTAACTGTCAACCGAATGCTATAGCAACGAAACAACACTTATATATTCGACATGGTTTTCGTATAAATTCCTAAACTATGTCTAGCTAGAAGTTGATAAAGGAATGTTACATGTCTGCGTTAACCCTAACAATCTTATTATCTATTTAAGTTCCCCTTACTAGTCGTTGAAGCCTTAAACTTATGTCTAAGTTAGATTAGGACTCAATTTAACAGCCTAAGCCCCATTGTTCACACGGTCTAACTTAACTCTCTCGATATTAACCCATAAATCAATAATCAAAGGTTTCTATCGATAGCTCTTACAAGATTAAGCATTAAGTTCAATGAACAGAATAGGTAAGGAAAGGATGCTATAGCATTGAATAATAATCAAACAAAGTAACTTAAACAATATACCCAACAAAGAGTATTTAGTTCATGTATGAGAAAATAACATTCATCAACACAATATAATAAGTCCTGGCAGTCAATAAAGCAACAATATAAAGAGAATCAAAGCGTCCTAAGATTTTTTCTTTGTGCTTGTGAGTCGATTCTATAGCGCTTTTTGCTCCTCAAGCCTATTTCGATAGCTCTTGTCACTTAGAGACTCCTCTTGATGTTCGACGATGCTTCGCCATGAAAGACAAAGAGTTGTTCCTCGAATAATAATTTATTTTCTGTGTTTTTGCGTTAGGTGTTGCTCCCCTCTTTCTTGTGATATTCTCTTGCCTTTTATAATAAGTAGAAATTCTAGGTTTTCTACTTTTGGTTCATTAAATGCCAATAAAAAATATATTGTCACATACTTTTAATAATGTCATATAATTAATTAAAGAGGATCTTTGTTTTTCACGTCATTAATGACTCAATAAAAGAGAGAGGACCACGTATTAAATCACGTTAAAGAATTCAAGACTTGTCTCCAGCGTCACATCAACGCTGTGGCATCCAGTCCATCATGAGAGAATGATGTTCCAATGCTCCAGTGCTCCACTGATTCTTTCAATCTATTGCTTCCTACACAATCACCACTAAAGTACACTACATTTCCTATTAATATCATCAATATCTATATATATAAATCATTAAGCTCAAGCATAAACTCCAAAAATATATGCAAATTACTCCTAAATGCAATTATATTGGCTCGAACACATACAATATTCTAAGTAAAAGGACAAAATATAAGTTTATTAAAGAGTCATCAAACATCAATTTAAATCCCTGGTCATCACGGCGATTCAAGAAGGTTGGACAATGATCATTATAGAATCTGACACTTGGGGTTATTACAAGACTCTCAAACCATTCCTTCTCTAACTAGAAAACTGCTTCGGTTGAATATGATTTATTTTCCTTGGTTAGATTGTTCTCTTCTATTCTGCTTTCTTTTGTCAATCGTTATTGTAATGTAGTAGTCGATTGGCTTGTAAAAAAACTCTCGACGACTTCTTTCTTCAGGCTATAGCTTCGATATTATGCTTGTGAAACTGACCGCTTTTCTGTAATTTCTTTCCTTGATGAAGTGTTTTATCTTTGGTGAAAAAAACGTATTAGCTACCATGGAGGGCAAGCTTGCTAAATTTTCCGAGAACCAAGGGCTCTACCCGCTATTATCCCACCAGAATCCAGAATGAAGTGACATCGAACTACATATTTAGTACCTAATTATGTTTGCGATACTGTTTCGGTACTCCAACTATTATTTTTTGTAAAATGGTACCTAACGTACATTTTTATTCTGTTTTGGTACTTCCGCCGTTTAAAATTAACAGAAGTGGTGATGTGGCTTAGGTTAATAACAATTTCAGTCCAAAAACTTATACAATCTATCAATTTAGTCTAAAATTCTATTAATTTAAATATTATTTTAATTTTTGGATTAAAATTATAAATTCCTCATTTTTCTTCTTCTGGTCGAACACTTTTTGGGTTTTGGAGTTTAAAAAATACGCTTGGGATAATCAAAACTCTAGGATTTGTGGATCAATGAGGGGCACCCAAACTCCACGATCGGGATACCAACGAGAATACGAGGGGTGCGAAAGGGATGAGACAAAATTCAATCAAAATTAAGATGATATTTTACCCCAAAATAAAGATGATATTTTAAATTGATGGATTTTGGACCAAATTGATAATATATATAAGTGTTTTAGACCAAAATTATGATTATACCAAGTCATGTTATCATCTCTGTTAGTTTTTAAAGGCTGGGGAACCAAAACGGAACAAAAATGTAATATTAAGTACTATTTTACCAAAAATAATAGTTGGGTACCAAATCAGTGTAAACATAATTAAAATATTAAATATATAGTTTTCCCTAATATACTACCCATAATAATTGTGTTGTATTTCGTTAAAACCAAGAAACAAGTCCTCGAATAAAATATTCATTCCACGCCAACATGTTCTACAAATCTTCAAAAAGAAATTGAGAAATTAAATATCTACATAATTAAAACCAAATTGCATATTTTGATTTAAAAAGTGAATAATGGTTTACATAGAATCTATTAAACCTCGCCGGTGCTGTCGTTTGTGACTGGTGACCACCCATCATCTCTCTTCATCCTTTATGTTTGGAGGCTGCATATTTTAAAAATAAAATAGTTTTTATAATCGATATTTAAAAAATGGCCTAAATATGCTGAGATAAATTACAGCGCCATTCTAAAATCTTTTATTATAAAAGATAAAACTCAATAAATAAATACAATTTAATGCCTAAAAGACAAAGTATCTACAAAACCAAGTATCCAGTCCTAAATGTTAATATTTTGGGTAAACTATCTTTTAGCCATCCAATTATTCTTGTATTTCAGTTTTAACCATGAAATTATTTTTTTGACATTTTCGTCACTTCTATTTTATGTTCATTCTATTTCTGTCACTGGCAGTTCAAAACTTAATACATATAGTGATGTTGTCTAATTTAGTCCTCAAAATTTATACATTCGATCAATTTAAGCCGTGAAAACTCTGGATATGATGACTTTTGTTGGTTTAAAGTTTCCATAATGGTTTTCTGGTTTCCATACCGAAACTTTAAAGGTTTGGGATAGTTTCGAAACAATATTGTATAAAACGTCAACACTTGTGAGCATAGGCTACATATGGTTTCCATATGGAGTTTGTTATTGAGACCATTGAAGGACAGCGGCAGAAGAAGTGCAAGCAAGTATTGTTTTCTTTCTTTTCCATTTTTCTCTGGCTCCTAGTTCGGGAAGTAAAAAGAGATAGAAAATGCGAGTATGTATGGATGTTGGTTTTTTTGTAATTGATTATAGGTTTTGAAAATTCATTTTTGTCAAATTATTTTTTCTGGTTCAAGATGTAGAAACATGGTTAAAATATGGGATGCTTATGATCGATTTTTTCGTGGTAATGGTTACTGACTTGTCAAGCAAAAAAGGAGGGAAAATGTGTGCTTGAATGCGACTTTGTTCTAATGAGGATATGGTTTAAAATTCTAACCTTAAGATTTGTTATTGGGTTAACTTGACGCAGCTCGATTGGCAATACCTTAATTACACCAAGCTAATTTATTTTCAAACTGTTGGCTCGTCTTGTAGATATTTAGAAACAACATGGGAAGCAAACTAAACCTGTTATAATGAGATGCAAGGAGGGTGAGAAATGGGCAAAGATTACTTTTAAGCCTGACTTGGCCAAATTTAAGATGACTCACTTGGAGGACGACGTGTTTGCATTGATGAAGAAGATGTTGATTTATCAAGACTGGAAGAGTATTTTGTTTTCATAGTGCGAAAGTAAAAAGGAAAAAGCGGAAAAGGATGGTAATTTTACGGGTTTTTATTTAAAATAAATTAAATTAATTGAATATATAAATATATATGACTAAATGTGTTATTATTTAAATTTCTGTAATTGCAACATTAACCATATAACTTCTATTAACAGTCGAGTGACTGTTTCGTAACAAAAATATAAAGTTTAATTGATATTTTGTAACTTTCATTTCGAATTTTAAACAAAATTCTGTTATTATTTATGTACTTTACCATAATCTGATTTTAGCTATTCGAAGAAGAGAACCATCATTGATAATTTGTTCCAACAAAGGGTTCAAGCTTAGAGAGTAATAGGATAATAAAGTTAGTTGTATTAGTTGGCAAGATTAGTTAGAAAACAGTTATTATAATTCTTTTTTATTAGTATAAATATGTATAATTGTATATTATTTTTAATCCAAATATATGAAATATTAGACTTGGTTTTATCTTATTCTTCTTCATCGTGTTTACCAGAGTAAACCTTTCCCCTTCCATCTTCTCACATGTTTATCAGAGAATAAACATTCAACATGGTATCAGTTGATTCATCCGCTTCTCATCCTTCCCATTCCGACCGCGTTTTCAAACCTGATGATCCTTCCGACGAATTTTATATCCACCCAAATGAAAACCCAGCCCTAGTTCTTACTTCTTCCCTACTTACCGGTTCAAATTACCATGATTGGTCCCGTTCAATGAGAATGTCGTTGATATCCAAGAATAAATTTTGCTCCGTTGATGGCTCGATTAAGGAACTCAGAGAAGATGATCCGAAGTACCAGGCCTGGATGAAGTGTAACAATTTGGTTCTTTCTTGGCTTCAGAGGAGGATTCATCCTGATATTGTCCAAAGAGTCATCTGGATTAACACGGCTTACGAGCTCTGGACGAATCTCTTTGATCGGTTTAATCAAGGGGATCTGGTTCGGCTGTCAGACTTAATGCAAGACTTTTACAGTCTTCAACAAGGTACTCTTTCCGTTACCAATTTTCATACCCAATTGAAAACCCTTTGGGATGAAATCTGCAATCTCAGACCATTATCTTCTTGTGTTTGTTCTACTGCTACGTATAGGAAGCAAGATTTCGTGTTAAGATTTCTTAGGTGTCTAAATGAACAAATTTCAGTGCCCAAATCCCAGATTTTAATGATGAACCCTTTACCTCCTATAAATGAAATCTTTGCAATTGTACTTCAACATGAAAGAACCATTGTATCTGTTCTTGGGAATGATTCAAATGTATGGTTGGTTGATCGGTTTAATGGGAAAACTGGGGATTTGAATAGGCAAACAAAGAAATTCTATGGGAATAATGCTAATAAAAAGCCTATGTATGTACATTGTGGTTTGTTTGGACACACTGTTGACAAGTGCTATAGGAAACATGGGTTTCCACCTGGGTATAAGAATAGGAATCAGATTAGTCGGTCTAATTAAGTTGGTCATTCTTCAAGTTTTGATGATGAGTCCAGTCATGATTTCTTGGTAAAGGACAGTGATCTGCATCTTACTTTTTCTAAATAGCAGTATGATAATATTTTGAGTATGCTGCAAGAAAGGAATGCTACTGTTCAATCTTCTGACCAACATTCCAAAGTTAATATGCTTGTTTCTACCTTTGATGTTCCACAAACTGAGGATTCAGGTACACTTCTAACTTGTTCTTCAGTTTCAAAATGTAATAATGTAATATCCTAATTTTTGATTAGTGACTAAAGTGTAATTTTTGAAAGTTTAGGGGTTAAAGTATAAACATTGGAAAAGTTTAGGAACTAAAGTGTAAATTTCTCCAACAAGTAATTTTATTAAGTATAAGAGTGAATCGGATCGAAACAGGTACCTTAATATCGGTTTTAAGAATTAAGACGCAGAAAAAGATACCGAATTTGGATCGAATGAAATTGTTAAGCGTGCTCAGGCTAGAGAAATACAAGGATGGGTGACCATTGGGAAGGTCCCATAAAAGTATTTATGATCGATAATTTGGACTCAGTAAAAGTAAAGAATATTCGAATGGATTATCGATAAAAGGATTTCTAAGAGAAATTTTGTTTTATGGAGATATGGAGATTTTTGATAATTATCGGAATAATAGACTGTGTTAGGAAAATTCAGTTTAAGTTCCAGAAAATAAAGTTTTTATGAGATAATTGAGTTTATTTCCCGAATATGGAAATATGGAATTTTTGGAATAAATCCGATAGTTCGGAAAAGGGTAAAATCGCAGTAGAAGTATTTTACGAATATCGGGAGATCGGATCAAATCGAAATTTCAGAGGCTGTTCCATAAGCCATAGAAAATTTATAAAATAATATTTAAGGAATAGTGACTGGTTGGGAATGAACTATTTTAGTTGTATTGTAATGGAATGACATTTATGAAGTAAACTAGTAAATAAAAATTAGTTAGAGGGCAAATTGGTCATTTTGCCCCAATGACATTTTTGAAATATTTAAAAAGTTACAAGGGCAATTTTGGAAGAAGAAAATGGAAGATTAAATCTTGGCCATTAATTAATGATAAGATCAATCTCAACCGTTGGATTAAAAGGGCATTTTAGTAATTTCACTATCTAAATGAATTTAAAATTCATTTATACAAGACAAGTGGCCAAATTGGATGAAAAAAACAAAAGATGAAGACCATTCTTCATCCTGAAATTTTGAAATATGAGGGGGAGAAAGAAAAATGGAGAAAAATTTTTCAAGTTCGATTCAAGCCCCGAAACTCGATTTTCAGTTGAATTCGAATAAAAAGGAGGTTCGAGGTACTGTGAAAGAAAGGATCGAGTAGAATTTAGTGAGACATGTTAATTAAATGGCCCACGTGAGTGCATTTTTAAATGTTTGCATTATATTGAAAATGACATTGCATTTCTCTATAATACATGATATGATACATTGCTCGACATGACAAGCTTGATGGAATACCAGGTACGAATTATTGTTTGCATAAATAATGATCTATGTTTACCATGAATATTTATGATGAAGCATGAAATATGAAATGTCTATTTATATGATTGATTATGATGTTGAATTGATGATGAAAGAAATGCCCGAATATTGTGTATGAGAATCCATGGTATAGTTGACATTCCATAGAGTCTTTAGCAGCTGCACCCACATGTTCATGTTATTAAACAGATATTGTGACAAAATGATTGTGTCACATGCACCCTGCGGATCCACGCCCACTGTACCCGAGTACACTGTCGAGGTGCTTCATGTTTTATGGGGAGTAAAGAGCGTCCCCGTATGTACTCATCTTCATGTTCACGTTAGACACTACGGTGTCATTTTAAGATGACTCGCGTACCTCGATCTTATATAGCGTACTTTGGGCAATGATAAAATAATCACATCATGTAAATGAATCATGTCATGTAAACGAATCATGTTACGTATATGAATCATGTCATGAATATGAACCATGCCATGTACATGAACCATGCCATGAATACGGAACATGTCATGTATATGAATTAAATCACGTATATGAATCATGTCAGGTAAAAGAATCATGCCATGTAAATGAATCATGTTATGTATATGAATCATGTCTCGTATATGAATCATGACATGTGTGCAAATTATGTTACGTATATGAATTATGCCATGTAAACGTATCATGTTATGTATATGAATTAAGTCATGTATATGAATAATGTCACTTATATGAATCATGCCACATATATGAATTATGACACGTATATGGATTCTTCCATGTGTATAATTCATGCCATATATATGGATTATGCCATGTATATGAAGTATGTCATGTATGTGAATTATGTTATATATATATAAATCATGTCATGCATGTGAATTATGCCATGTGTATGAAATATGCCATGTATGTGAACTATGCCATGTATATGATTTACTTGGTAATGATGGAGTATTGGAAACTAGACTAAGTTAGAAAAATTATGACTTGCACATAAATATTGACTGACTATGGAAACCTTGTTAGTACGATGCTACCTTAGATAGAAACTATGCTAGGTTAATGTATAACATGTATTACTTTATTTTATGTTTTGATAAATAAGGTTATATGCCTCAGTAAGTTCGTACTTAGCGTGTGTTTTATTTCACACGTAGGTTCTTTGAAAATAGACTAGCAAGGAGGAGCTGTTAATTGGGAAGATCAAGTTACTATTTGTAAGTATAATACGTACATCTTTAACGTAATTTGATAGACTAGTGGGCATGTAATATTTTAAGTGGGTAAACTGTTTTGTAAGTCTAAGTTTATAACGTATTTATACATTGTCATGGAAGTACAGACTTAGAGAAATAGTTTGCTATTAATAACTATAAATTTTGACGTAGGTAAATGTTGTTTAACCATGATCACGTAAAAATTTAAAAATCAAGAAAGAGTCTAGGCAGTGTACATTGTTTTTACCTTGAATTATATTTTATTTTAACAACTCAATTATGAATTTTATAAATCAATTTAGGGTCAAAACTGGCTGCAATACACTGACATAGTTTTTAATTTAAAAAATCGAGAAAATGGTTAAACTGCAAGATGAATTTTGGTATAAAAAAATTTACAAGTCAAGATTTCTTTCAATGACTCCGTAGCATCTTTAATGTATATTCGGCTTACGAGTATACGTTAAGGGTGTTACATTTATTGGTATCAGAGCTACAAGTTTAGCCGATTTGGAGGTTAAATTGAGTTAAATATAATTTGATGTTAAGTACATGCTCCTAGGATGTCATGTTACTGATGTACTATCTGTATAACTTGATTATGCTCCTCATTTACATGAATATGTTTTAGTGGAAATAGATGATGTTAAGTACTGATGGACTACATTAAATTTTTAATTATGCGGATCAAGAGAAGGTTTAAAGTAGAAGTAAAGAGATATAGAATGTTCCACCTCTAGCTCCTACCCTAACTGAGCCACCTACGCAGTAGGGAGCTTCAACATAAGAATATGGAACCTTAGTACGAGCCCTAAAATGCTATGGTTACAAAAATTCAAACCCTAATGCCTGTATCAATCTGGCACCTACACTAGTAAATGCATCGACTGTTAAGGAGCTTAAGAAGTTAGGAGCTCCTGAGTTTCATAGAAAAGATGGTCTGATGGCTGCCAATTTATGGCTCCACGATGTTAAAGTTACGCTAGAGGAATTAAATTGTACAGTACAGATGCTAAAAAGTTAGAAAAGCTGCATCCTTATTAAGGGAACATGCTTGTTTTTGATGGTCCGAAGCCACAGAATTATACCTGTTGAGAAAGCGACTTGGACATTCTAAAAAGTGTTTAGAGTCAAGTATGTTGGCGACCAGTTTAAGAAAGAGATGTTACAGTAGTTTAAAAGTTTGAATCAAAGTACTCGTACTGTCTACGAGTATGAGTTGGATTTTAATGGATTAAGTAGGTATACAGCTGATTTGATACCGACTGAGGAGTCCCTATGAGAATGGTTTATCGAGGGGCTAAACCCGAGGCCTAAAGAGTAATTCTCATGTATGAGTTTGTCGATTTACTAGGATGCTATAATGAAAGCAAAGGCTATGGAGGAAGCCTGTAATTACTTTAATTGATCCAAGTTCGGCTCACTCGTATATTGGTACTAAGATAGTAGTACAAAGAAAGATTCTTAAGGAAAACTATTTTTAGTAATGTGATTCCTAGTAACCTAGTTAGACATAGTGCATGGGTGACTATAATATATAAGAAATGCCTGTTAGTGATTTAAGGAATTGAGTTCTGGCAAGCTTATTGGAGCTTTTATTTCGCAAACTTGAGATTATTTTTCGAATGAAATGGTTGTATGCATACGATGTAGAGGTGAAATGTAAAAAGAAAAGGTTGGTACTTCAAGGACCCGATGGTTCTGAAGAAATCATTATGGAAGAAAGAACTGACTGTTTAGAGTCAGTGATTTCTTTAATAACAGCTTAAAGATTGTAATGCAATGGATGTGAGGTATGTTTAATTTATATAGTGGGTATACAAATATCACCCTAGAAAATAGAAGGCATCCCGACTATAAAGGTAAATTGTACAAGAAAAATTATTTATTTAAAGAGACATCAGTGTTACTAGATGTCAACTATAAGGTTTAAAAGATCAGGAAGACAAGAAATTTGGAATAAAAGTATGATGAAAGTGATAATTGAGTACATACTGAACAAGATTGGAAGTCTAATACCGATAAAGAGTATTGAACTCTTAACTAAAGAGTATTAGAGAAGTCAACTAAGAGGTTAATTCTACCTGAATAGTTGACAGCAGAGCCTTATAATGGATAAGCTAAGATATCTTTTCAAAAAGGTTTTGATAAAGACAATCAGTAATAATAAGATGATGAGTATGATAAGCATTAAAATGCTGTGAATTGATAGAAAAAGGTTTTCTAATGGTCTAAGTGATCAAGTATTAGAAGATATTATGAAGATACCATTTCGAGAATATGAAGTGTAATTGAGATAAGTTGGTTATCTGTGCACAAGGTAAAAGCGATTATAAGAAGAAATGTTTAAATTTTTAGAAAAGAAATTAGTTCCTTAATGAAGTCAAAGAAAGAGTGTCTAGTTGAGGATTGTTCCGGCTAATTGAAATTTCCATAGAAATGTTTCTAGACAAGAACAAGAGTCTCAGATCACAAGGGTTATAAAGATATTTGTAGCAGTAACAATGAAATCAAGTATGAACTTTTTTTTTCCAATTTTTAGCTAGATTGAGCTACTAGTGTAGTAGGGGGCTCAAGTACAAGAACAAGAAGTACCTAAGAGGTTATAACCTTCGGCAACTGTATATAATAAAGCATTGGTTGTTTAAATTTTAAGCTGTTGAGAGCCTTAAATGTCAGAGCAAAAGAGAAGTTATGATTGTTTATTTGAAAATGAAGGATAATTTGTATATGTCAAAAAGGGAAAACTTAGTTTCAGAACTATTATACCTCAAGGAATCGTGAAAGAGTTGGACCAAGAGTATATTAATGGGTCTTATCTCCAGAAGTGAGCAAAAGTCTATAGTATATGTACTTATGTTTTGGGGGCATTGACTGAATTATTTACATGTCAACACTCCTGAATAAATTGAGATGCAATTAGATTTGATACATGAAGAGGTTAGCAAAAATATTAGTTTATGGAATTAAAGAAAATAAGTAAGTAATATCTGTAAATGTTTGGAACAGGTATGCATTGAAAATTCGAGGATGAATTTTCTTAAGGGGGAGGAATTGTAATATCCCAATTTTTGATTAGGGACTAAACTGTAATTTTTGAAAGTTTAGGGGGTTAAAGTATAAACTTTAGAAAAGTTTGAGAACTAAAGTGTAATTTTCCCCAACAAGTACTTTTATTCCGTATAAGAGTGAATCGGATCGAAACAGGTACCTTGATATCGGTTTTAAGCATCAAGATGCAGAAAAAGGTACTGAATTTGGATCGAATAAAATTGTTAAGCATGCTCAAGCCAGAGAAATACAAGGATGGGTGACCTTCAGGAAGTTCCCATAAAAGTGTTTCTGATCGATAATTTGGACTCAGTAAAAGTAAAGAATATTCGAATGAATTATAGATAAATGATTTCTAAGAGAAATTCTATTATCGAGATTTTCGATAATTATCGGAATAGTAGACCGAGTTAGAAAAATTCAGTCTAAGTTCTGGGAAAGGAAGTTTCTATGAGATAATAAAGTTTATTTCCCGAATATAGAAATATGAAATTTTTAGAATAAATCCGATAGTTCGAAAAAGGGTAAAATCACATTAGAAGTATTTTACGAATATCGGGAGATCGGATCGAATCAAAATTTCAGAGGCTATTCCATAAGCCATGAAAAAAGTTATAAAATAATATTTAAGGAATAGTGACCGGTTGGGAATGAACTATTTTAGTTGGATTGTAATGGAATGACATTTATGAAGTAAACTAGTAAATAAAAATTAGTTAGAGGGCAAATTGGTCATTTTGTCCCAATGACATTTTTAAAATATTTAAAAGTTACAAAGGTAATTTTGGAAGAAGAAAATGGAAGATTAAATCTTGGCTATTGATTAATGATAAGATCAATCTCAACCGGTGGATTAAAAGGACATTTTAGTAATTTCACTATCTAAATGAATTTAAAATTCATTTATACAAGACAAGTGGCCAAATTGGATAAAAAACAAAAGATGAAGACCATTCTTCATCCTAAAATATTGAAATATGAGGGGGAGAAAGAAATAAAAATGGAGAAAAATTTTCCAAGTTCGATTCAAGCCCCGAAACTCGATTTTCAGTTGAATCCGAATAAAAAGGAGGTTTGAGGTACTGCGAAGAAAATGATCGAGTAGAATTTTGTGAGACATGTTAATTAAATGGCTCAGGTGAGTGCATTTTTAAAATTTTGCATTATATTGAAAATGACATTGTATCTCTCTATAATACATGATATGATACATTGCTCGACATGACAAGCTTGATGGAATACCAAATACGAATTATTGTTTGCATAAATAATGATATATGTTTACAATGAATATTTATGATGAAGCATGAAATATGAACTGTCTATTTATATGATTGATTATGATGTTGAATCGATGATGAAAGAAATGCCCAAATATTGTGTATGAGAGTCCATGGTATAGTTGGCATGCCATAAAGTCTTTAGCAGCTGCACCCTAATGTTCATGTTATTAAACAGATATTGTGACAAAATATTGTGTCACATGCACCCTGGGGATCCACGCCCACTGTGCCCGAGTGCATTGTCGAGGTGCTTCATGTTTTATGGGGAGCAAAGAGCGTCCCCGAGTACGTACTCATCTTCACGTTCACGTTAGACACTACGGTGTCATTTCAAGATGACTTGCGTACCTCGATCTCATATAGTGTACTTTGGGCAATGATAAAAGAATCACATCACATAAATGAATCATGTCATGTAAACGAATCATGTTACGTATATGAATCATATCATGAATATGAACCATGTCATGTATATGAAATATGTCATGTACATGAACTATGCCATGAATACGGAACATGTCATGTATATGAATTAAATCACGTATATGGATCATGTCAGGTAAAAGAATCATGCCATGTAAATAAATCAAGTTATGTATATGAATCATGTCACTTATATGAATCATGACATGTGTGCAAATAATGTTACGTATATGAATTATGCAATGTACACGTATCATGTTATGTATATGAATTAAGTCATGTATATGAATGATGTCACGTATATTAATCATGCCACGTATATGGATTCTGCCATGTATATAATTCATGTCATATATATGAATTATGTCATGTATATGAAGTATGTCATGTATGTGAATTATGTCATATATATATATATATATATATATATAAATCATGTCATACATGTGAATTGTGCCATGTGTATGAAATATGCCATGTATGTGAACTATGCCATGTATATGATTTACTTGGTAATGATGGAGTATTAGAAACTAGACTAAGTTAGAAAAATTATGACTTGCACATGAATATTGACTGACTATGGAAACCTTGTTAGTACGATACTACCTTAGACAGAAACTATGCTAGGGTAATGTATAACATGTATTGTTTTATTTTATGTTTTGATAAATAATATTATATGCCTCAGTAAGTTCGTACTTAGCGTGTGTTTTATTTTACACGTAGGTTCTCCGAAAATAGACTAACAAGGAGGAGCTGTTAATTGGGAAGATCAAGTTACTATTTGTAAGTACATGACGTACATCTTTAACGTAATTTGATAGTCTAGTGGGCATGTAATATTTTAAGTGGGTAAACTATTTTGTAAGTCTAAGCTTATAACGTATTTATACATTGTCATGGAAGTACGGACTTAGAGAAATAGTTTGCTATTAATAACTATGAATTTTGACGTAGTTAAATGTTGTTTAACCCTGATCGCGTAAAAATTTAAAAATCAAGAAAGGGTCTAGGCAGTGTACATAGTTTTAACCCTGAATTATATTTTATTTCAATAACTCAATTATGAATTTTATAAATTAATTCGGGGTCAAAACTGACTGCAATAGTCTGACATAATTTTTAATTTAAAAACCGAGAAAAGGGTTAAACTGCAAGATGAATTTTGGTATAAAAAAATTTACAAGTCAAGATTTCTTTCAATGACTCCGTAACATGTTTAATGTATATTCGGCTTACGAGTATACGTTAAGGGTGTTACAAATACTTCTTGGATTGTTGATTCTGGTGCGACAGACCATATAGTAAATTCTTTAAGTTGTTTTGCAGATCTTAGAATTGTTAAGAATAAATTTGTTAAGTTGGTAAAAGTTCTTCATGCAGGGACTGTTCAATTAAATTCATGTCTCACTCTGTTTAATGTATTTCATATACCTCATTTTGATTTCAATCTCATTTCTTGTCTCAATTAACTGCTGACACTGGTATTTCTTTATTTTTCACATCTAGTTATTGTTATATACAGAACACAAAGCTATGGAAGACGATTGGTACAGCTAAAGGGATCAATGGGTTATATCAACTTGAGTTTTCCACTGAAACTTCTACTTTTGGTTTTTGTAATTCTGCAAAATGTGATTCTTTACACCTTTGGGATCTTAGATTAAAACCTCCTTCTAAACAAAGGATGAAGTACTTTGCTTATTTGAATTCTGATATTCCTTGAAATTGTCCTCATGATTGTGATGTTTGTCATATGGCAAAACAAAAGAGGTTGCCTTTTCCTGTTAGAACTTCATATTCTGAATCTATTTTTGATTTGATTCATATGGATGTTTGGAGCCCTTTTCCTGTTAAAAGCATCTATGGACATTTATATTTTTTAACTGTTGATGATAGAAGTAGGTTTGTCTGGATTTTTTCTATGCAAACTAAATCTGAAGTTAGGGGGTTTAATAATTTGTTTTTGTCAAATGATTGAAACACAGTTCTCAAAGAAAATTAAATGCGTACGTACTGATAATGCAAAAGAGTTTGATATGGACATTTTTTAAATCAAAAGGTATTATACATCAAAACTCTTGCATTTATACTCCTCAACAAAATAGTTTAGTGGAATGTAAACACCAACATTTGCTTTCTGTTGCTCAATCCTTACGAATACAGTCTTTTTTGCCTCTGCCTTTTTGGATTGACTGTGTTTTGCATGCTACGTTTTTAATTAATATTACTCCTACTCCAGTTTTGGAATGAACTATTATTCCAGAAAGTACCTAAACTTGATAATTTTAAGGTTTTTGGCTGTTTATCCTATGCATCTGTGTTACCAAAACCTTAAACTAAGATGCATCCTAGAGCTAAAAGATGTGTTTTTCTTGGACATCCAACGAATATAAAAGGTTTTAGGTTGTTTGATATAGAAACTCGAAGTGTTTTGGTTTCTCGAGATGTTGTTTTTCAGAAGCAACTTTTCCCTTTAAAAATTCAGTTTCTTCTATTTCAACTGATATTGTTTTGCCTACTTATAATAACTCTATTTTTATGGATGATTTTCTTCAACAAGTTCTAGTTCCATAGATTTTATTCCAAACACAGAATTGGTTTCTGGTAATTCCAATTCTTCCTTGGATACATCTCAAAATTTTATATCATCAGAACCTCCTTCAAAACCATCAATGGTTTCTCTGGTCCCTCCATTTTTATCAGTTCCACCAGTAGTTTCAATACCACAGGCAGCTTCACAGCCACCAGTACATTCTGTTAGACCTTCCAGGACTAAGCAACTTCCTCAAAAATTTAAAGATTACAAGGTCTTCCTAGATCTAAGTATCAGTCTTATATTGGTAATGTAAACATTTTAGTTGAACCTAAAAATTACAAAGAAGCTGTTTTACACACTTGTTGGAAAGATGCAATGACTGAAGAAATTGGTGCTTTAGAAAAAAATAACACTTGGGAATTACTACCCCTTCCTTTAAGAAAAACAACCATAGGTTGTAAGTGGGTTTTCAAAACAAAGTTAAAATCTGATAGCTCCCTTGAAAGGTATAAGGCTAGGTTAGTTGCTAAAGGTTATACTCAACAACCCGGTATAGATTTTCTTCATACTTTCAGTCATGTCACTAAAATTACTACTGTTAGAATGTTAATGGCAGTAGCTGCTGCCAAGAATTGGTTTTTACATCAGTTAGATGTAAATAATGCTTTTCTTCATGGTTATTTGCAAGAAGTCTTCATGGATTTACCTCCTGGTTTTTCAGCTCAGTCTCCAGGTTTGGTATGTAAGTTAAATAAGAGCCTATATGGCTTAAAGCAAGCAAGTAGGCAGTGGAATGAAAGGTTAACTTCTGCTTTAGTATTGCAAGGATTTAAAAGGGCATATTCTGATTCTTCTCTTTTTACTAAAGGAAAAGATTCTGATTTCATTGCTTTGGCCATTTATGTAGATGATATTATTGTAGCTAGTCCTAGTATGCTTGAAATCAATTCTATAAAATATTTTCTTCATGATACTTTTTAGATTAAAGACCTAGGAGATTTAAAATTTTTTTAGGACTTGAGGTTGCAAGGTCTGTTAAAGGTATTAACCTTAGTCAAAGGAAATATACTCTAGATTTACTTAAAGATACTGGTTTTCTAGGATCTAAACCAGCCTCGACACCTATTGTCCCTACTACTAAACTTTCTAAAACTAAAGGTGAGCCTCTGACAGACATTTTTTTATAGAAGACTGATAGGGAGGTTGCTGTATTTAACCAATACTAGACCTGACATTTTTTTTGCTGTACAACAACTTTTACAATTTATTTCTGCTCCTACTTCTAAACATATGATAGCTGCTAATAGGGTTCTTCGATATCTGAAAGGTACTCCTAGTCAAGGATTATTTTTTCCTGCTTCTAATGAACTTAAACTCCATGCATTTTCTGATTCAGATTGGGCCTCTTGCCCTGACTCAAGGAGATCAACAACTGGTTTCTTTGTTTTCCTTTGGAATGCTTTAATTTCCTGGAAATCTAAGAAACAACACACTGTTTCTAGATCCTCAAGTGAAGCTGAATACAGGGCTTTGGCTTCTGTTACTTGTGAAATTCAGTGGATTAATTATTTACTTTATGATTTGCATATTTTTTTCTTCAACTAATCTATATTGTAACAATCTTTCTGCCATTAAAATTGCAGAAAATTCTGTGCATCACGAATGAACAAAACACATTGAAATAGATTGTCATCTAATACGGGAGAAGATCCACAACAAGCTCATCACATTGCTTCCTGTGTCAAGTCAAAATCAATTGGAAGATTGCTTCACCAAAGCTCTTCCAACAGCTGTTTTTCTTAGTTCAATATCCAAGTTGGGCATACAAAACTTGTATGCTCCACCTTGAGGGGGCTAATAGGATAATAAAGTTAGTTTTATTAGTTGGCAAGATTAGTTTGTATTAGTTGGCAAGATTAGTTAGAAAACAGTTATTATAATTCTTTTTTATTAGTATAAATTGTATATTATTTTTAGTCCAAAAATATGAAATATTATACTTAGTTTTATCCTATTCTTCTTCATCGTGTTTACCAGAGTAAACCTTTCCCCTTCCATCTTCTCACATGTTTAGCAGAGAATAAACATTCAACAGAGAGGTTTGATACGATCTTGATCATCATTGTGTTGTCATTGAAATCTTGCTCGTGGTTTTACTAATCGGCGGGTTCGATGGGTTCTAGGTAGGTGTGCGAGCAGTGGCAGAGCCATGATTTTTATATAGTGGGTTTAGTGTAGAGTATAAGGTAGGATGATTCTCATACCACTACAATATAAATATTGTTGACCTCATACCCCAACAAACTAAGTTCTAATATTTCCTATGAAAAATTCTATACTAACTCCTTGAAAACCCCATTTAACTCTTCAAAAATCTTATACCAAAACAAATCAAGCGGGGTCAATTGAGCACCCTAATTTACATGTGGTTCCGCCACTGTGTGCAAGGATTAAACCGTTACCGTTAATCGATATTATCATTACATTTTACAAGTTAATTAGTTGAACTGTCATGGTTAAACGGTTTCGGTTAACTAAATCATTAAAATGATGGTTAATGGTTAAGCGTTATTAAATTAATTATACATATATTTTGTTCACAAGAATGTCTACGTTAACCTCAAGAATCTTTTATAATACTATAAAAATATTCTTGAGTTAGAGGGATTGGAGGATGGTTAGTCTTTGTAATCTAATCATAATTATTTTTTATCTTTGATTTGCTAGTAATATATTCTATTCTATTTTGGAGGAAGCCGATGAAGACCTCGGGTGATTTGATCCCATAGTTAACTTGTTGTGGCTTGTGGTACTAACTCATAGAAGTTTCATTTATCTTATATTTATTTATGTTTCTTAAATATTTGCCTTTAAAATTTTGATGATGTATTTCTATGTGCTAAACTTTGATGGTATATTATTTTGTGTTGAACACCGTTGGAACATGAAACTTTAAACTAAGTATTAAGTTTGTGTATTTTATATCATTTTGGAACTTTGCAGTATGTAGATACTTTTCTTAACTAAGTATGAAGTTGTATTTAGAGTCCCTCTATTTAAGTACCTTTTTCTAAAAAAATTAATGTAATATTTATCAGAGAGATAATTTCATTATTTTTCAAAGAATAGTGAATATGTAAAAAAATTATAATAGATTACGTGTTAACATGTAACCGAACCGTTAATAACAGTTAATTGTTTCTTAAAAGATCAATTACGATTAGCAAATTTCAATAACCTCTATAACGGTTATCTGACCGTTAAATTAAACGATATGATTAACCTACTATAAACACCCGTAGTTATAAGTAACACCTTGTTTGGCTCGGTATTTAAACTTTGAAATGCAATTCTTTCCATTGATTTTACTGTGTTCGTTCAATAGCCATGGAAGTTGCTTCAGAGACTTGAAATCCAGTTTTCATATAACCAAATGTCAACCGAATCAAACATAAATATATGTCGTGACGGCTTATAATTTGTCTTGTCTCTTTGGTCTCTTTCCATACTTTTGTGTGAATATCAAATTAATGTCTCACTTCTTTTATTTTCTTTCCATTTTCTCATCAACCAAAACGTTTATTAAGACAAAAATAAGTGTTGATTCCGAAGTTCGGAAGCACAATTTAAAGTTGAACAAGAGAAAACGTTTTGCCTTGTTTCATTATAAAACAAAATTGTTTTCTTTTAAAACATAATCTGACAAAATAAAGGAGTATTAAAATAAAATTTTAGTTATAATTGAGGATTCAAATGAGATAATACACGTTAATTTAACACGCCAAATCAAAAATTTAATGACTATTTTATATATTTTTTTAAATTTTAATGACCATTTCAATATAATTGAGTGATTATTTCTAAACTTTACCCAATATAATGTGCATAATGCCAAAAAAAAACCCTTAACATTTGATTGAATAATCATTTTGACCCTTATTTTTTGAAGCAATTTAACCCTCAACGTTTCATTTTGGGTCAAAATAGCTCATTTGCGGATGAAAATTGTTAGTCGACTAATGATAAATGACTTAAAATGACGTGGCAAACCTACATGGCAGTGCACGCTACGATAATAGTGTCATATAGGCAAATATACTGACTTTACAGAATGACACTTAAGTCAAAAAATAATTTTATAAAATTATATAAAATATAAAACATTTTTTCTTTTGACGTTCCATTCTGTTAAGTTATTTACCGTCAGTTAACTAACAATTTTCATTCGTCAAGGGACCATTTTGACCCAAATAAAACATTGAAGGTTAAATTGTTTCAAAAATAAAGAATAGAGGCCAAAGTGACTATTCAGTCAAACGTTAGGGGCATTTTTTAGCATTATGCTAATATTATATGTGACCAGTAATTTTTATCCGAGTATATTAGTATTATTACTATATTATTTTATTATTATTATTATTAATGTCTAATATTATCATTAATGTTCAATATTATTATTGTTATTATAAAAAAACAAATCAAAATAGTAATAAGAAGTCCAATAATATTTTAAATGTCCAACTGCATTACTTCTTTAATGAAAAGAAACCCAAAAATATTACATATTGTCCCAGACCCACTTAGGACCAAATCTAATAACAAAAGAAACCCTAATCTGCTATCTATTTTCCTACGCATCCAAAGGAGAGCCGTTGGATCAAGCCAGATCCAACAGCCAAGATTGAAGCCCGGAGTCCCTCCAGATCCCGCGTGGGATACACGCGCTGGCCGGCTATTTTCCACGCTCGCGTGTGGTGCACGCCCAAGACACCTCAGCTCCCACGCGCCACGTGTCATCATTAGGTGCCACCACATCATCACCTAGAGGCCATCTAGACTGTCCATCTTTAAGCAATCTCAGTCGTCAGATAAGATCTAATCCAACATCCCAGATTAAATCTAACCGAGAGACTCTCCATCTTCCCTTTCACCGATGGTCACCACGTGTCTAGATCGACGACTCTCATCATCGTCGGGGATCTCGCTGCCACTAAAAATCACGCCGGCACTCATTCAACTGCCAGACATGCAAAACAATAAAAATAGTGGATTTCAGAACCAATATCATCATCAACAGTTCCTAGAGCCTAGGTTTTATTATGACTACTTTGTAATCAGATTTGTTAATATCGAAAGTTGTGAATTAAAGTGATGATTAAATTAATAATTATTTATAAATGCGAGTTTATTTTAACGCATTTAAAGCATGGCATTTAAATCCATTGCCTTTAAGTGGGGGGGGGGGAATGCTAGAGCTTTCGTGTGGATATTGTTCCTCCGTATGGGCCTAGTAAGTACCTTCGGAGCTTGAGTACCCAATGTTTTTGTGGGAATATTATTTCCCCGTATGGACATCGCGAATGGATCCCCCCCGAATTGAACATGGTTGAGAGGAGCCTATAATGTGTGATGACCGAGGGCCTTGCTACCCTTAGAAGGGGGTACCGAGGACAATTCAGGTACCTTTTAGTACTAAAACTACATGTAGAGAACATAGAAAGCCCACCCCTTTTAGAGCTATGCGAATAACCTAAGTTTTTAGATGAGATGTAAATAGGGTGGTTTTGTTTAATGCTCTATTTGATTTCTCATTTTATTTCTACATTTATTGATTTTATTCGATACTAACTTATTTATTTTTGTGTTTTTATCTTGTTCTGTACATATTTTTCCATAAACATTGTATGACATAAAGGTGTTGATTCAAATGGTTTGCCCAATTTGAGATATTTTATTATGGATAAGAGGTATCTCAAGAAGGAGGATACCAGTTCAACAGTGTGACAATGGTCTGATGTCAACCAAAGGGTTCAAGGTGACAGTTTTCCAGATGAGAGCATATTATTGGAGTATACTCAGGTGGGATTATAGCAAGATGACCTTTGGTATTCAAAAGAAGTGCGAAAGAGTCAGTCAGTTTTTCTAAGAATATCGCAATCAGAATGGATTCCTGGAGCTTCAGGCCAGTCAGCATTAGAAGGATATGTTTAAAGTTCTGATCGAGACTTGAAGTTGATGTTCAAGGTTATTTATGCATCTTCGTGACATCGCAATCAGAATGGATTCCTGGAGCTTCAGGCCAGTCAGCATTAGAAGGATATGTTTAAAGTTCTGATCGAGACTTGAAGTTGATGTTCAAGGTTATTTATGCATCTTCGTGACGCTCGCCGATTTATTCAAGACTGAGACCAGTGTAACACATTTTTGACAGTTTGGTACAAGAGGTAGCCCAGTATGTGAAGACATCAGCCGCGAAAGTCGAAGCACTTCATTTCTTTTATGGTCTCGGGGATGGAGAAGACATCAAGATTCTTTCGGCTACTCAGAGCCATTGAAGAATTAGAAGTTAGGGTCGAGACTTATTGGTGTAAGATTTTTTCTTCCTTCTTTGTATCGAGAACCTTTTTCAACCCAATGAGAGTTGCTCTAGGGTGATCACCAGTGGAATCAATGCCTTTATTTGCATACATCCTTGTATTTTATTTGTTCCATGCACTACATAAAGCATATATCATGCATTAAGTAATTAAATAATAATATTGATTGTGGGGGATTTCATGACAGTAATTAAAGATTCCGTATTTACACCTTTACTTGACACAAAAAAGGCAAATGAAAAAAAGTTTTGCTAAGTTAGAAGCTAATCTAAGGGGGCAATTAGAGTGGTCTCAGCTAGAATTGAGGGAAACCATAATCAAATCCCAACAAGATACAATGAAGGAGTTGTCTCAGCTGTTAGAGCTCAAGCAAAATGAGAACCCGAATGAAAAAGGTACCATTAAAAATTTTACTCAGAACTTGGGATATCCCTCATACTCCCCGATCTTTATCAATACTACCCCAAAACCTCCGCAAGGAGTGACTTCATCACATAAAGTTGGCACCTCCACTCATGCTCCACCAGGTCCGACCTTCAGTAATGCAGAAAAGGTCAGAGATAGTATTTCAGATCTAAACGAGTTGAGGGATTAAACAAGGTAAAGGTGGAGTTCTCCAAGCAGTTAGAGAAAACCAATAAGGATCTTGAGGAGAGATTTAGAGCAAAGGAGGATGAAGAAGGATCCTATGGGTTGAATGCTAGGGAGCTTAGTTTAGTCCCAGATTTGGAAATTTCGTATAAGTTCAAAACTTTAGAATTTGAAAAGTTTGACGGGATGACTTATCCCACAGCTCATATAACTATGTTTTTTTAGAAGATTGTAGGATTCACTAGCAACGAGAAATTATTAATCCACTGTTTCCAAGATAGTTTGGTAGGGTCTGCTGTGAGGTGGTATAATCAGTTACCACGGGCTCAAATCAAGTCTTGGAAAGATTTACCCTAAGCCTTCATAGAATAGTACAAGCATATAACAGAGATTATCTCGATCATATTCCTACTGCAAAGTTTAGAGCAAACACCTAATAAGAGTTTTTGCCAATACGCTCAACGATGGCGAGACATGGCAGCTCAAGTTCAACCCCTGATTTAGGAAAGAGAAATCACTCCTATGTTCGTGGATACTCTAAAGGGAGTGTTGTACGATCACATGATAAGCCATCATGCTGTTAGCTTTACGGAATTGGTCGTGACTAGAGAGTACCTCAAGGATGCTACAAAAAGGGAAAGATAAACAACCTCTACAACACAACCCCTCAAAAGGGAGATGACCCTCAGGTTCATATGGTGGGTTCTCACTCAACCAATCAGCCTCAAGGCCACTATCGTAATCAATCATCATGGTATGCAAAGCCTCTAAAGGTTCTTTATCCAGTTCCAATCTCGTACGTTGATTTGCTCCTAACACTCGTTGAGAGGAAGATTTTGACCCCAATTCTGTCCAAACCAAATGATCCTCCCTATCCCAAGGGTTATGATGTTAATTCCATATGCGACTACCATGTGGAAAGTACGGGCCATACTACGAAGGATTGTGGAGCCCTGAAAAACAAGGTTCAAAGTCTGATTGAGACTGGCCTTTTGAAATTTTAAGAAGAAAGAATGGTGAACATGACTTTTGGGAGGTGTTTATTTCCCAGTTTTCCTTCATAGGAGTTTATTTGTTTACATTTCCTTGCATTTTTCATTTTCTCTTAAAGTAATGATTGGAATCAACTTTGCTACTCTTTGCCCGAAAGTCGCAAGGATCTTTTTGTAAGGGCATAAGTTATGTTTGCTACTTTTTCCATTTTAATAAAGGGATGCATCTTTTAATTAAAAATATATGTATAGTATTTCTTACCCTCGTATATCCTTGGATATCACGTGCATGATGTGTCATTGATTCTAATAAAAAGATCAATCGAATGTTGTGATCACGATGATGTATGATTTCCTGCTTAGTACGCTATGGCCGGTAAAGCACGAAACGCAAGACTACTACTCCTTCGATAATGTTCGATGATAAGAAAATCTCCTAGAAAAGCCCAATGGAGTTGCTTGAATGTGAGAATTCTTTTAGACACATGGATTGTATAAAAAAATGATTGATTAAAAAATAGAGTACTTCAAAAGAGAGAAAAGAAAATAAGAATGGTACTCCGCTATAGCAAAAAGGATAAATAAAGATGCTTTGCTCTACTTGCTCTAATCGAGTAAAAAGCCTTGGTTGTATGAGTAAGTTTTCAAATCATGACTATGTTGAGTAACTCGGGGTATTATTGTGTGCTGTATGATTATTCTCGAGAAAAAAGACTGTGATGAGTTGAATTCCTGAGACCGAGTGCGACTTGAATTAGGTTAAAGAAAAATTAATTGCTTAAGGAATAAATGAGCAATCAAATAAGTCTCAGAGTATCCCGATGGAGCTGTGAGGGGAGAACAAATCTAATAAGGAGATATGCTCCACATGTTCAATACCCTAGCATCTTTGAAGACACGATACTATATTAATTCCAATCAGAAGCACACACTTGTACTTAGAATTCTCATAATGATATTTTTTGTACTCCATGGGTTAAGCAAACTTGAAAACCTTGAACATATTTTAGAGAAAAACAATGAGAACTAGAAGGACTAGTTTTCGAACAGATCAAGCAAATACCATAACCACGAGGATGAACCGAGCAATCTGGGAGGAATTTCACAACTTCAAATATCGCCACAACATTCAAAGGCAATCTGTTGATCACCGGAGGATTGAATCTAAGATGCTCTTGTATTTGATATCTGGGGCATTCTATTCTTTTTCTATTAATTTTGATTTTGTATATTAACCCAAAGAATTATTCCCTGTTGAAATGCTAATGAGGAAACTAACATATTGATGAAAAGAAGAAAAATAGAAAATAAAAAATAAGAAAAATGGTTTTATTTCTGTATTGTTTCAAGAATAGAAGTTAGGATTCAAGGTCAAAGATGCATATGATCGACCTAACACAGAAGAATAACCCGTCAGTGAGTCTGAAGAGAATAATAGCAAGATTTTGTATGCTACACAGTCCAGGGACTCAAAAGGAGTGTCTGTGTAACCCTTTAGCCCGGCCTAGCCGAAACCGAACTAAAAAGATCACATTAGGTTTGCTGAAGCAAACCCGAGCTAATAACCTAAAACGAGTCTATTTTTTTCCTTTTTATCTGATCTAAATGCATCAAATTAATTTCTATGGTGTACATGCTTCAACGGAAACGTTACATTTAAATCATATTTCAAACAAGGTTTAATTGCTCAAATGCGCACATCGGGGAC
Source organism: Hibiscus mutabilis (assembly GCA_019671005.1). Lineage (NCBI taxonomy): Eukaryota > Viridiplantae > Streptophyta > Magnoliopsida > Malvales > Malvaceae > Hibiscus > Hibiscus mutabilis. The sequence goes on along the minus strand of CM033713.1, from coordinate 36,068,043 downwards.
CAAATCATAATTTCCACAAATTACAGGGACTTAATTAAAATTAAGTTTACCAATCTTTCATTAGTCTAATTTCATGCTCACATGTTAAATTTCAGCTCAAAACAATCATCCAAGCTCAATAAATTGCATACATAACATTCAGGGACTAAATTGTATCATTTTCAAACTTTAGCAGACAAAAGCATAAAATTGTAAACTGTGTACCAATAAGAGCTAACCCCGGATCGATACGGTTCAACCAACTTAATGGCTGTGCATACCGATACACTAAGCTCCATATCGATACAGTTTAACCAACTTAACGGTTGTGCGTATAAATACGCTAAACTCCGTATCAGTACGGTATACTGACCAAGGTCATTTCGATATGGTTCACCCCCGTTCCAACCCCTTATGGCTTTTTTTTGAAACTTGAATTCTAGTAGCTAAGAGGCGTACTGATACGGGAGCCCGTGTACCGACACCGATACAAATATTCCTTAAGGCGTACCGATACGGTGGCTAGGTGTACCGATACCCTTTGTTGATTTTGGATGAATTGAGCCTTTCTAGACCCCACTTACCAACACCATATAATGCCCCAGTTTTGGGCCTAGGATTTTTCTAGGTGGTTTAGATGGTCCGACAGATCGGATTAGAGGATTCGAGTCAGTTTCAGGATTTAATTTGGAATAAATATTTTTGAATGAGATAAAAATATGGAAAAATAATCTAAAATCATTATTTAATAAGGAAATGATTTTGGTAAAGTTAATTTTACAAAATAGGGTCTCGAAATTGGACATTTTGGTTAGTGACCAAAATGTAAAGCTTTCAAAACTGTTTTTGGTGACTGTTTTGTAAAAGGGTCAAACCTTAGAATCTTTAAGGAGATATTTGACCAATCTTTTTCATCAATTTTCCCTTAATTTAGGCTATTTTTAAAGGGCTTTTAATTGGTTTTATTAATGAAATAAAAATGGGATTTAATAAAAGGATATTTAGTTACACAAATCACTTTCTTACGTAACTACTTTTCTTCAAACTTTTTCTCTCAACTTTCCCAGCAGCCAAACTAAGATTTTCACTCCAAAATTCTCAAGAATAAATTCTTATTGATTTCCTTTTAGTTTTCTAATTGATTTCTCTAATTCCTAATGCAAAGTTTACTTGGATTTCAACCAATCATTGCCAATTAATGGAAAAATCAGCAATTAGAGATGATTTTCATTCTTTAATGAAATTCCCAAGTTTTTGATCCTTTGCTTATGATTTATAACTTGTTTTGATGGTTTAATTGAAGGAAAATGGTTAAATCAAGGTTTAATTGGTGAAATTAATTTGAACTCGTAATGGTTCTGTTTTCTTATGTTTGATTTGTTGTAGATCATTTTTTATGTTGAAAGATGTTAATGAGATGGTTAAATCATAGGAATCCTAAAACTAAATGAATTCCTAATTTTCTAAGTTGTTAGTTATGTGTTTTTGATGGGTTGCGGAGGTTTTATGAATGCCGGAGGTATAAGGATGCTATAGTTGTGTTTTTAAATGTTAATTGACGAGTTGAGATGTTAGATTGAGGCTAGGTAATGTTTGGAAGAAGTTTGATGTATGTTTCGGATGTTGAGGGAAGGTCTTTAGCAAAGGAAGTTGAGCATATGTGTTGTTGTGCTATGGATTGCATTTTGATGCAATGTACTCTCTGTTTTGTGTGGATAAAACATGCGAAGTTGGTCCTCAAGCTTGAGCTTTGGTTTCAGAAGCTTTGGAGGCAAAATTACCGCATCGACAAGCGAGGCTTTGCATGTCGATGAGTGAGAACGTGCTTACAACTTTTCAAAGGTTTGAAAGTTGTGTTTGAGAGTTTAGAACAAGCTTGAAACATTGGTCTAAGCTCAGAAGTAAGTAAAAGATAAATTCTCTCTCGAACTCGGTTGGCGAATGGTTATTTATGCACTTGTTTAAAATGGTTGATTACTTAATGTATATGCATGTTTTGAGCATGGTTTAATGCCAGAAATCGAGTACAAAATGAGGTTGATGCATTTGGAGATAGTGCACGATTTGTTAATGTTTATGAACATTGTTTAATCCAAGGTTTGTTGCTTTGGTTAAATGATTTTGATGATGCATATGGAAACAGTGAGTTGTTGTTAATAAAATGAATTATATTGGCATGTGATGGATCGAAAAGGTTTGTAAATGTTATCTGATATAGTTGGCCGGCCATAGGATTGATAGTGGACTATAAAAGTCGCCTTGGATATAGAGGGGTTAATGTGTACCGAATACTCCATCCAAGTACCCTAACGGTTGAGGGGTTCAAACGTACCAAAGAATCCCGTTAGTGGGTTATACATTTAGCTAATGAGTGGTGTCGAGGGGTTAATAAGTTTCGAAGACTCCACCAAGGGTGTCACAACGATGGAGGGGTTTATGAGTATCGAAAACTCCCGTGTGTGACCTTGAGATGCCGGTAGATTGTATGTTAAGTGGTGGGGGAACACATGTTGAATTCGTGTATTCAATGTTATGTTTTGTAAGGTGGAACTTGGTTAATGATCACTTGTAAGCCAATATAATTGTTAACGTATCATGAGATGGATTATGTGGTTTAATATGAGTTTAAACATGTTTTACTCTTTAAGCCTTGCATTGGTAGTATGCATGGGAAAGCTTAAATTGAGGGTAGCAAATGAGACTTTGAGGTTGAATCCATGATACATGTTGCATATGGTTAATATGCTGTTTTGGAACAATTAAGTGCATGGTTTAAGCTAGGTATGATGTTAAAGTGTTGTTTTAAAAGTGTTTTATGAAAGTGGTTTTCAAAAGATGTGTAGTGGTTTAAAATGATTTGATGGTTGCTGGTTTTTGAGCATTCCTCACTAATCCTTGTGTGCTTACGCTATCTTTTCCATCAATGCAGAACATTAAAGGTCAAGGACAACAATAAATCAAGAAAGGAACTCTAAGGACTTGTTTTCAAAGTATGGTTTGAACGTTACTTAGTAGTAATAAGGGCAATGTGTCAAATGTTAATTTGGGAGGGTTTTTGGACGAACTTCCTATTTGAGAAAGTTGCAATGGTTGTGTTGGTATTGCTTGAGGTTTAAAGAGTTTGAGATATGGATGGATTATGTTTTGTATGTTGTTTAGGGAGCATGCCTATAGACTTGGTGAATATTTGAGCTATGATAGCTAGGGTTGCTTATCATGCTAGATTGATGTTGTAAAGCATGCCTCTAATGTAATATGGTGATTAGAGATGCATTAAAGATGCTTTGATTGAGCCAAAGTGTCATATGTTAGACCTAGAGGTCATCATAGGCCTCAGCATACCGGTACAGGTACCTCAGGATCGGTACGCGGGGTCCTGTTAAGGCTCAATTTGTCGAACTAAAGCTACAGGTACCTCAGGATCTGATACACTGAGTTTTGAGAAAATATGAAAGGGATCAGTACGGGTCAAAGCTGTACCGGTACGAGATGGTCAACGCACCGTATCGGTATGGGCATGTGTGTATTGGTATGCTAAGCTGTTATGTCTGTTAATTAGTATTGGTACGGGCTTTCCTGTATCGATAATCTATGTTGTTTGTATGCAATCTTGTTATGCTAAAGTTTGGAAAACTTACAAATTAGTCCCTGATTGTTGTGGATGCAATTGAATGAATGTGGATGATTGTTTTGAGCTAGAAATTAACCAGCGAGCATGTAATGGGACTAATCAAGGGTTGGTAATTCAAGTTATAACCAAGGCCCTATAATTTGTAAAAATTATGTTTTGGTCCCTAGTGTGTATTTTTTTGTGCATCTGGGTTTGGTGTTGTAAACCAGTTGTCAAGGTAACGTTTCTGCAGAAGCATGAATAATTAGGAAAGTTTATTTTCTGCATCTAGATAAGAGAAAAAAAGAACCGGTTTAGGTTATTTAGCTCGGGTTTGCTTCGACAAGCCTAATGTTATCCTTTTAGTTCAGCTAGGCCAGGCTATGAGGGTTATATTTGTTGGTATCAGAGACATGTTTATGAAAAATTAAAATGTTATTGGTGTTTGTTTAATGCTGATTGCTATGCACGGTGATTATTTATATGTACGGTGTTTGAAATATGCCATGTTGGGTATTTTTGGGGACACATTGCCTTATTACTACATTTATGAAATGATTTTGGTTTGAAATGGAAGTCTTGGATCCTTGCTTGAAGCTTACCTGATTGTTTTTGTTTTGGTGTAATTATCACGCCCTAGATACGTTTTTATACGATGCCACCGAGGAGAGAATTGCGATATAGCAGAAATGCTACTGCCGGAAGGCAGGGAGTAGAGGGCGAGATTGTACATCCCAAGGGATTGCCACCTCCTCCACCTAATCGACCTGAGGGAGTAGAGCAAGTACCACCTGCAGCACGTGGTCCAATGTTTCGTGATATGAGGCCTTTCGTTCAGGCGATGACATGAGCTTTTCAGGCTGCGATGGCTAGAGTTAATGTACCCACACCAGAACCTGCTGCTGTTAATCTGGGATTGCTGTTCGAACGTCTTTGCAGTCTCGAAGGAGTTGAGTTTAAAGGGTTGGCACCCGAGGTGTGGTTTACTAGTATAGAGTAGATTTTGGTTCAGATGGGGTGCAGTGATGAGCGTAAGCTGGGATGTGCTGTGTCCCTATTGTAGGGTGATGCCTAAAGTTGGTGGACCACTGTAACCATGGGCATAAAAGCTGGTTAGGCGACATTGGAATTATTTCAGGCTGCCTTCAGGAAAAAGTATCTGGGAGTTAGATACTTGGATAAAAAGAAACGTAAGTTTATGGCCTTGGTTCAGGGCTGTATGACAGTGTCCGAGTATGAGGTGCAGTTCGTGAGATTGAGTCAGTATGCGCCTGAGTTGGTGTTGTGAACGATTTAGATATGGTTTGGTGCATGATGTTAAGACATACATGTTGGCCAATGATTACACTGATTTCAACGTGTTGGTTACACGGGCGAAGGATATTGAGCAGAGTTTAGGTTCATCTCACCATTTCGGGGGTTCAGGCTCGAGAAAGAGAGCTACGAATTTCAGTTCTAGGGGTAGCCAGTCTAAGAGGCATCGAGATAGGAGGTTCTGTCTAGATGCGAGACGTGGTGGAGACGGTGCAAGACGAGGATAATATGGACAAGGTGCTCAGGTTCAGTCTGTGCATAATGTATGTTGGGTCTGTGGATTGAGGGATCATCTAAGGCGAGATTGCCTACACTTGGCCAGAGAGGGGCAGTCACCTACAATTATGGCTATGAATTCTTGTTGGAGTTGTGGGTCGACAGAACATATGTGACATGATTGTCTTTTGCTTGCTAGAGGTAGGTATGCATAGGCATCTGTTGTTGCACCACCTAGAGGTCGTGGGCATGGCCGTGATACCTTTCAATGGAAGGAGAAGGGATAGAGGACTATGGCAAACACAGTGGCAATTCGACCCGAGGATGGTGGACCAACAAGGATCTATGCTCTTCGTGAAAGGAGGAATGACACGAATTTTATAGTAGGTACTTTTACCTTGCAGTCTATGTCATTATTGTCTTTGATAGATTCTAGATCTACGTATTCATATGTTTTGCATGAGCATCCACATCTGCTTGGTGTATCAGTAGAAATGCTTGATGTGGGCATGCAATTAACGAGTTCTTTTGGAGAGACGGCTATTACGATGAAGTTTTATCAGAGATGTACTTTGATGGTTCAAGGACATGTGTTTGTGGCTAATTTGATAGAGCTGCCATTTCATGGCTTTAACGTGATCTTGGATATGGACTGGTTGTCTGAGCATCGGGCGGTGGTCGATTTTGAGACCAAAAGGGTTTTGTTAAAACTTGCTAATGATTATGAAGTTGTGGCTTACGAGAATCGAGACAATTGAAGGTGCACGAAAGAAATTACCTTACACATGATCTTGAACTCGCTGCGATAGTGTTTGCGTTGAAGATTTGGAGGCATTACCTTTATAGTGAGAAGTGTATTGTATACACGGATCACAAGAGCTTAAAGTATTTGATGTCGCAAAAGGAGTTGAATCTTAGACAACGAAGGTGGTTGGAGTTGTTGAAGGATTATGATTTAACAATAGAGTATCATCGGAGTAAGGCTAATGTTGTAGCCGATGCTTTGAGTAGGAAAGCTGTCGTGGAGTTGAGGGCCATGTTCGCGAGGTTAAGTGTGACCATTGATGGTGGGTTGTTGGTTGAGTTGCAAGTGAAGCCATCTTTTTCGTAGTTGCTTAAGGAAAAGCAACTTTATGATGAAGCATTGGTACCGCATGTCAAGGACATCATGGATGGAAATCCTACGGATTTTGACTTTAATAGTGGTGAAGTGTTGTGTTTTAAAGAGCGGATAATACTGCCTAGTGATGAGGAGTTGAGGCGTATGATCTTGACCAAGGCACATGCTAGTCCTTTCGCTATGCATCTCGGTTGTACTAAAATGTATTGAGGTTTAAAGGAAGAGTACTATTGGGTGGGTTTGAAAAAGGATGTGGCTGATTTTGTTGCTAAATATATGGTATGTCAGCGTGTAAAGGCTGAACACCAGTTTCCTTCCGGGTTGTTGCAGTCGTTGAAAATTTTGAAGTGAAAATAGAAGAGGATCACCATGGATTTTGTGTTGGGGTTGACGTTAACACCGACTAAAAATGATTCCATTTGGGTGATTGTTGATCGGTTTACAAAGTGTGCACATTTTCTGCCAGTGCATACGGAGTATACTTTGGATAGGTTGGCAAATTTGTATGTTGCAGAAATTGTGAGGTTGCACGGGGTACCTAAGTTGATTGTTTTGGATAGGGATCCATGGTTTACAGCAAGGTTTTGGGGATGTTTTCATCGAGCTTTGGGTACTCGCTTGAATTTCAGTACATCGTAACATCCTCAGACGGATGGCCAGTCTAAACGTGTGATTCAGGTTTTGGAAGATATGATGAGATGTTGCATCAATGAGTTCCAAGGAACCTGGGAAAGGCAGTTGCCTTTGGTTGAGTTTGCGTACAATAATAGTTATCAAGCAAGTATAAAGATGGCATCGTATGAAGCCTTGTATGGTATGAGATGTCGTACACCCTTGTGTTGGGTGAGGCTGGGGAAAAGTATGTTCCCATGCCTGATGTGTTGAAAGACACAGATGAGAAAGTAAAGATGATTTGTGATCGTTTGAAAGCAGCCTAGGATAGGCAGAAATCCTACGTGAATTTGAAGTGCATAGAGGTTGCTGTTGGTGAAAAGGTTTTCTTGGAAGTCTCACGTTGGAAGAAGGTGATGTGTTTTGGACGCAAAGGGAAGTTGATTCCGAGGTTTATTGGACCGTATGAGGTATTGGAACGCATTGGTCCTATGGATTATCAGTTGAGTTTACCTCCTGAGTTGGAGAAGATTCACGATGTGTTTCATGTATCCATGTTGCGAAGGTATCGTTCGGATCCGTCGCATGTAATGCCAATTGAGGATGTTGAGTTGCGACCAAATTTGTCATATGATGAGGAACCAGTGGAGATCCTTGACGCCAATAGTAAAGTTCTTCGTGACAAGACGATTGAGCTTGTTAAGGTGTTGTGGCGGCATCGCAGAGTTGAGGAGGCCACGTGGGAGAGTAAGTCGGACATGTTTGCTCAGTTTTTGCATATGTTTCCATCAGGTTAATTTCGAGGATAGAATTTCTTAAGGGGCAGATTTGTTACACCCCAGTCTTGAGCCTAGGAGTTTTCTAGGTGGTTTAGACGGTCTGACGGATCAGATTAGAGGATTCGAGTCAGTTTTGGGATTTAATTTGGAATAAATATTTTTGGATGAGATAAAAATATGGAAAAATAATATAAAATTATTATTTAATATGGAAATAATTTTGGTAAAGTCAATTTTACAAAATGGGTCTCGAAATTGGACATTTTGGTTAGTGACCAAAATGTAAAGTTTTCAAAACTACTTTTGGTGACTGTTTTGTAATAGGGTCAAAAATTAGAATCTTTAAGGAACTATTTGACCAATCTTTTTCATCAGATTTTCCCTTAATTTAGGCTATTTTAAAGGTCTTTTAATTGGTTTTATTAATGAAATAAAAATGGAATTTAATAAAAGGATATTTAGTTACACAAATCACTTTTTTTTACGTAACCACTCTTCTTCAAACTTTTTCTCTTAGCCAAACTAAGATTTTCACTCCAAAATTCTCAGGAATCAATTCTTATTGATTTCCTTTTAGTTTTCTAATTGATTTCTCTAATTCATAATGCAAAGTTTACTTAGATTTCAACCAATCGTTGCCAATTAAGGGAGAAATCAACAATTAAAGTTGATTTTCATTTCTCTCCTCTATTTAAAGGTTCTTTAATGAAATTCCCAAGTTCTTGATCCTTTTCTTATGATTTGTAACTTGTTTTGATGGTTTAATTGAAGGAAAAATGGTTAAATCAAGGTTTAATTGGTGAAATTAATTTGAACTCGTAATGGTTCTATTTTCTCATGATTTGATTTGTATAGATCATGTTTTTGATGTTGAAAGTTGTTAATGAGACGGTTAAATCATAGGAATCCCAAAACTAATAGAATTTCTAATTTTCTAGGTTGCTAGTTGTGAGTTTTTGATGAGTTGTGGAGGTTTTATGAATGCTGGAGGTATAACGATTGATGTTGAAAGTTGTGTTTTTAGATGTTAATTGATGAGTTGAGATGTTAGATTGAGGCTGGTTAATGTTTGGAAGAAGTTTGATGTATGTTTTGGATGTTAAGGGAAGCTCTTTGGTAAAGGAAGTTGAGCATATGTGTTGTTGTGTTATGGATTGCATTTTGATCCAATGTACTCTTTGTTTTTGTGTGGATAAAATAGGAGAAGTTGGTCCTCAAGCTTGAGCTTTGGTTTCAGAAGCTTTGGAGGCGAAATTACCGTATCGGAAAGCGAGGCTTTGCGTGTCGGTGAGTGAGAACGTGGTTACAACTTTGCAAAGGTTTGAAAGTTGTGTTTGGGAGTTTAGATCAAGATTGAAACATTGGTCTAAGCTCATAAGTAAGTAAATGATGAATTTTCTCTCGAACTCGGTTGGCGAATGGTTATTTATGCACTTGTTTGAAAGATTGATTACTCACTGTATATGCATGTTTTAAGCATGGTTTAATGCTGGAAATTGATTAAAAAATGAGGTTGATGCATTTGGAGATAGTGCATGATTTGTTAACGTTTATGAACATTGGTTAATGCAAGGTTTGTTGCATTGGTTAAATGATTTTGATGATGCATATGGAAACAGTGAGTTGTTGTTAATAAAATGAATTATATTGGCAAGTTATGGATCGAAAAGGTTTATAAATGTTATCGGATATAGTTGGCCTGCCATAAGATTGATAGTGCACTATAAAAAGTTGTCTTGGATGTAGAGGGGTTAATGTGTACCGAATACTCCATCCAAGTTCCCTAACGGTTTAGGGGTTTAAACGTATTGAAGACTCCCGTTAGTTGGTTACACATCTAGCCAATGAGTGGTGTCAAGGGGTTAATGAGTACCAAAGACTCCACCATGGGTGTCACAATGGTGGAGGGGTTTATGAATACCGAAAACTCCCATGTGTAAACCTTGAGATGCCAGAAGATTGTATGTTAAGTGTTGGGGGAACACTTGTTGAATCCGTGTATCCGATGTTATGTTTTGTAAGGTGGAACTTGGTTAATGATCACTTGTAAGCCAATATAATTGTTAATGTATCATGAGATGGATTATGTGGTTTAATATGAGTTTAAACATGTTTTACTCTTTAAGCCTTGCATTGGCAGTATGCATGGGAAAGCTTAAATTGAGGGTAGTAAATAGGACTTTGTTGTTGAATCCATGATACATGTTGCATATGCTTAATAGGCTGTTTTGAAAATGTTAAGTGCATGGTTTTCAAAGAGATGTGTAGTGGTTTAAAATGCATTGATGGTTGCTGGTTTTTGAGCATTCCTCACTAAGCCTTATGTGCTTACGCTCTATTTTCCATTAATGTAGAACATTAAAGGTGAAGGACAACAAGGAAGCAAGGAAGGAACTAAGAGTAAAACATGTTTAAACCAACATTAAACAACGTAATCCATCTCATGATACATTGTCAATTATATTGGCTTACAAGTGATCATTAACCAAATTCCACTTCACAAAAGATAACATTGGATACACAGATTCAACAAGTGTTCCCAACACTTTATGCCATCCCAACCGAAATTAATGGTATAATTACAACCAGGTACAACCCCATCATCAATTAGACGCATAACCCACTAAAGGGAGTCTTCGGTATGTAGATCAAAACCCCTCTACCGTTAGGGTACTTGGATGGAGTTTTCTTAAACATTAACTCAATGTTTTCATATGCGTCAATCAAAACATGCATTACTTATTTCTTAAACCATTTACTCAATGCATTTTACCTTGCATTTCCCAATATAATTTATTTCTTAAACATTAACTCACTGTTTTCATATGTGTCAATCAAAACCATTTACTCAATGCATTTTACCTTGCATTTCCAATTTTCAAAAACATTATCAAAACATGCATTACTTCCAAATGCATCAACATCATTAGATCAAAATACTGCTATTCAAACCAACGTAGGCCTCTGCAATCCAAGCTGCTGCTATTCAATCCTGCTCCTCTGTTGATGGTGTAGTAGGGTTCAAGTTGGTGTTCTGCTTCTTCGTTGATGGTGTGGTAGAATCCAAATTCTCTGATCCTGTCCCTCCGTTGATGGTGTGGCTGGGTCCAAGTTGTTATCTAATTGTGCTTCTCCGTTGATGGTGTAGTATGGTTCAAGTTAGTGTTCTGCGTCTCTGTTGATGGTGTAGTGGGATACAAATTGCTATCCGTTCTCGTTTCTCTGTTGATGGTGTGGTTGATTCCAAGTTACTATTATCTGATCCTACTCCTCCGTTGATGGTGTAGTAGGGTCCCAGTTGTTGTTATCTAATCTTACCCCCTCCTTGATGGTGTGGTTAGATCCAAATTTACTGACTTTTAAGTTTTTTATCGATGTTGTAGCTAAAAAAAGCAAAAAAAGCAAAAAAATAAAAAGAGAAAAAAGAATAGAGAAGGAAAAGAAAAGAAAAAGCGAAAAAAAGCCAACAAAATCAAACCAAATTTTCAATATTTTGATTCGGCCTCTTCGTCAGTGTTGCAACTGAATCAAAGTAGTTTGGCAAGTCTGACAAAAATGTTGGCGCAACGTGCTTAAACGCGGTAAAGTTTAAGATAATGGATAATTCAAATGTCCATCGAACTTCATTTGTACGAATGGTCAAAGGAAAATAAATCATTTGGAAAAGTCCAATTTCATGATTGGTATAAACTAATTGTACCCAGGGTAACGGTACAACTAGCCCAGAGCAAATGGCAACCGGTAAAGGCAACTCAAAACCGTTGATCCCTGTGTATTTGGAAAAAATGCAAAAGAAATCTATGAGCTAGGCTATAGATAGTTTCTGAATCAAATACTCAAATCTTCATGCTCCGATCCTGCCTCTTCGTCAGTGTTGCAGCTAGATCAAATTTTGTAGACCTTGCATCTTCGTCGGTGTTGTAGCTGGATAGGATATCAGAACCATCATCCACCGATCCTGCCTCCTCATCAGTGTTGCAGTTGGATCAAATTCTGTAGACCTTGCCTTTTTGTCAGTGTTGCAGCTGGGTCGAGTTTTCTTTAGGAATTGTATCGTCATCAATAATGAAGTGAGTCACACTCATTTTGCTCCCTCAACCCCATTTTGAAGATTTTGCTTCCTCCAAGAGTGACAAAGTAGATCCGTCAAGTCTAGAAATAAGACATGTGCCGAAGAGAAAGAAGATCTACCGAAGAAAGAAGACACGCGTCAAAAGGAGAGGAGTTTAGCCAGACCGGACAAAAATGGTTATTTTTTTGTCTTTCCTCTATTCTTGTTACACAAAAATGAGCAAAGAGGGTAGCTGTAATACTCATTTTTGTCCGGGCCTCAAATTATATTTGAATCATTTACCCTATTCGAACCAAATTAAAAAAAAGATAGCAAATTCAAAAAAAATTAATTGAAAATTAAATAGCAAGGCAAGGCATGGCAACCCATGCCCTGCAAAAGCATGCAACTCTACCTTGCTTCACCAATTCCCCATGCGATACCCCCATGCCCATTGCAGGGCTCTCCCTCATTCCATACAACCATTCCCCTCACCATATTTGAGCAACTGATCCATCATTCCCCCCCATCGTCCATTAGAAGAAAAAAACCACACCTCAATTTGGAGAAAATAAGGAGAGATCACAAAAAACACTCCCCCATTTCTCAAATCACCATTAACCGTTCATCACTCTTCCGGCACTAAAATCACCAAGCTCGATCGAGTTTCTCAACCCCAACAACAAATCATGGAATTTGGGTGATCGAATATAAATATTTAAGTTTGGGTATTTTTATGTATGTTTGTGGTGTAATCTACTTTTATGATCTAATAGAAATGGTGATTTGATTAGTAATCTTTTTATTTATTTTTTGTTCTTACGTTTTTATATATTTTTATGTTCGTATGTTTTTATATGTTGTTAGATTGTATTTAGATTATTCTTGGTGGTTGTTTAATACTTGTTTTTTTCATCTTCTCATCTATAAATATGTGTGCATATTTTTATCATGATATGTATTTGTTTATGGATTTTATTGGTTTTTACATGTATGATATGTATGTATATCTTTATATTTGATATGATTAGTATATGATTTCGTTGTAATATTACTTTTATTTGTTCTTGTATAATTGTTCCTATATGTGCATGTACGTATGCATATATGTTTTTAGTATATATCTATGTATATTACGTTATATCTATACTAAGCTATGTATTACCTATATATACCAAGTAGGATATATGTATGTATATATATTATGTTTCTTATGTATATTTGAGTAGTGTATGCCTTTATATACGTATTATGCTTATGTATTAAAAAATAGAAAAAGAAGCTATATATTTTTTCATGTACCTTACGTGTATATATATTTATTTACTTTATATATATGTTTTCTTTATTATAATATTCATTATATTTATACCTAAAGTGGTTTTATATATGTATGTAATATATTATAGTATCATTATATGTATGTAATATATCATATGTTACCTATGTTATATTATAGTATCATTTTAGTTATCTCATGTTTATATGCGTTTGTCGTATTTTATTTTGATATATTATTATTTGTTCATATCGGCATATATATTTATTCATGCATTATTAATTGTCATGTTTTTTTTATTTCATTGATCTGGTTTAGTACTCGAGGCCTCGATATCCTAGTGGGAGTGTCGTCCCGATTATTCGGGCGTCATCTCTTTTGGTATCGTGGGTTGCTGGTTAGGATGTTTGAATTATATTTTTGGGATTAAATTTTAAATTAAAACATGAATTTTTATTTTCTTGCAAATGATAACATAAAATCAATACGGTACCAATTTTGGGCGCTGTGGGGGTGCTAACCCTTCTCCACGCGTAACAGACTCCCGGACCCAAATTTTAAATATTTGGTTACATTTTTTTTACAGTGCCCGGCCTACTAAAGTGGCCGGTGGCGACTCCATCCACCTCTTTTGTTTTAAATTTTTTTCAGTATTTTATTAGGAGTGTCATCCCGGTCTCCGGGTGTCATATCTTTTGAATACCTTATTTCCAATAATTTCCAAATATTTCCAAACATTTTAAAAAAAATTATTTTGAATTTCAAAACCTTTATGACATACGGGAGCCCGTGTACCGACACCAATACAAATGTTCCTCAAGGCATACTGATACGGTGGCTAGGTGTACCAATACCCTTTGTTTATTTTTGATGAATCAAGCCTTTCCAGACCCCGTGTACCGGCACCAGAAAGCTCGTGCCGGTACGTTGAGGCCTGTAATGACCTCTAGGTCCAACATATGACACTTTGGCTCAATCTAAACACATATCTAAACATCATACAACATCAAGAGCATGCTTAACATCAACATATTAACATTTTAAGCAAACCTAACAAGCCTAACCCCATCATCCACATCGTTTATAGGCATGCTTCCTACTCAGCATGCATGAACCTCAAACCAAACTACAAACAAGCATAAATGACCAATTACAGATCTGAAACATCAACATAAACAAGCATAAATGGCCAATTACACATCTGAAACATCAACATAAACTTGCAAAACCTTTCTATATCATCTCTTGCCAATATAATTCATTTCTTAAACATTAACTCATTGTTTTCATATGCATCAATCAAAACCATTTACTTAATGCATTTTACCTTGCATTACCAATGTTCAAAAACATTATCAAAACATGCATTACTTCCAAATGCATCAATATCATTAGATCAACATTTTCCAGCATTAAACCATGCTCAAATCATGCATATACAGTGAGTAATTAAATCATTAAAACAAGTGCACAAAAATTATTTGCTAAACCGAGTTCAAAAGAGAATTCATCCTTTACTTACTTCCGAGCTTAGACCAGCGTTTCAAGCTTGATCTAAACCCCAAACACAACTTTCAAACCTTTGAAAAGCTGTAAAACTCGTTCTCACTCATCGACACGCAAAGCCTCGCTTGCCGATATGATAAACTCGCCTCTAAAATTTCCAAAAAGTCCGTTCAAGCTTGAGGATCAACTTCCCCTATTTTATCCACACAAAAGCAGAGGATTCAATGCATCAAAATGCATCCAAAGCCACAACAACACTAATCCTCAACAAACTTTACCCAATTTCAATTCACAACAACCGAAAACAACATCAAACATCTTCCAAACTTAACCCAGCCAAAGCCTAACGTTTTAACCCATCAATCAACATCTAAAAACAAATTAACACAAACCTTATATCTCCAGCATTCATTAAACCTCCACAACTTCTCAAAAACTCACAACTAACAACCTCAAAAATTAGAGATTCACTTAGTTTTGGGATTCCAATGTTAAAGCCAACTTATTAATATTATTAAACACCAAAATCATGATTAGAATCAATCAAGAACTCAACAAAATAGAGCCTATACAAAAATTCATCAATCTCATCAATTAAACCTTTATTTAACCAATTTTCCATAATTATATCATCAAATCAAGTTAAAAATCATTAAAAAAGGATCAAATACTTGGAAATTTCAATAAAGAAACATTCATTAGAGGAGAAGAATGAACCTTACCTCTAATGGGTGATTTCCCTCTCAATTGCATGTTTTAATCTTGAAAACAAAGAAATTCAATGAGATTTTGAAAAGCAAGATTGAAGAATAAATTAAGAAACAATAATTTAAGAAATCAATAGTGTTACCTCAGATTTTTGATGAAAAAGCGAGTGTTTGACTGAAGAACTTTGAGAGAAAAAGTTATGTCATTTTTTGGTTTTAAGAAAATAACTAACTTTTTATTAATTCTCCTTTTAATTACACAATTAAAACTCTTTTTTCAAAATAGATTCTAAGATTTGAACTTTTTTCAAAATAGTCACTAGAAAACAGTTTTGCAATCTTTACATTTTGGTCACTATCCCAAAATGTCGAATTCCGAAATCTCTTTTCAAAAATTGATTTCACCAAACCCTTTGCATATTATTTAATAATTTTAGAACATTTCCCCATAATTTTTCCTCACTCAAAAATATTTATTTCCATTTTAATCTCAAAACTGACTCGAATCCTCTAATCCGATCCATCGGACCGTCTAATCAACCTAGAAAAGTCCTAGGCCCAAAACTGGGGCATTACAGTCTACCATAATGCCTTGGTTGTATCAGAAAAATGAAGATTGAATCTTATTGAAGAAATGAAATTTTGGTAGACTTAGGGGGCATGTTTTCAGCCTATCGTTGAGATAGAAGAAAGATCATCTCGATAGATCAGATGCAAAAAATGACAGCTAAACCCAGAGGTGAGATGGGGAACTACCAAGATCAAGAAAAATAAGAATGTTTCTCTATATGGCTTCATATATAGAGTTTCAGGTAAAGGAAATACATGGTCGACCTAGCATAAAGGAATAACTTATTAGTGTTTATGAAAAGAATAATAGCAAGATTTCATATGCTAGATGGTTTAGAGAATTGTAGTAAATTTATTCCATAATATTTTGTTTGGTACGGAAAGTGAAGATTGGACCTGTGGAAGTAAGAAAGGTTTAGAAGATTTAGGGGCATGTTTTCAAGTGAGGAGTTTTATATAGGAAAAAAGTACAGCTTTAGGATTTAGAGGTGAAAGGTTCTATATAAGAGGGACTCATAACTTCAAGACTTTAGGGTGAAAGGTTCTATATAGGAGGGACACGTAGCTCAAAGACTTCAAGGCGAAGAGTTTTATATAGGAAAAACTCATAGCTCCAGGATTTCAAGGCGATAAGTTTTATATAGGAAGAACTTGTGGCTCTAAGGATCCACCTCAGGACAAGCTAAAGGTTTTATATAGGAAGAACCTAAAGCTATGAGATTTCAGATGGACGAAGGGTGAACAGTTCTATATAGGAGGAACTGGCAGCTCTAAAGTTTCAGATAGAGGAAGAGTGAACAGTTTTATAGGAAGAACTTGTAGCTCTAATTCTTCAGACACGGAAGTGGGACAAAATTTGTGTCTTTAGTTTTTGCTCTATTCCCGTTTCACATCAATGAGCAAAGAGGGGAAGGTGTAGACACTCAATTTTGTTCGGGTTTAAATTAAATGCTCGAAATAAAATCAATCCACATCACCCTTTTAATACCCAAAACCTTATACCTTAACCTAATAGCCCACAACAAATATGGTCCATTACCTATGATTTTATATAATAAAAAATGCAAAAAAATTAATATTCCAACTCTTTCCTCATTAAGTCTTTACTCTTATTATGGATGGATGCCTCACTCCCATTGGATGAACCACTACTTAGTGACCAAGGTCTTGAACCTCATTGGTTCTATTTTATAGGATAAAAAATAATATATATATATAAGGGCTGGTTCGAAGGTCCGGTGGACCGATATTAAAGATTCGAGTTAGTTTCAAGATTATATACAAATTAAATATTTTTGAAGTTGATAAAATTGTAGAAAAATATTCTAAAATCACTATTAAATATATTAATGATTTTGGTGAAATCAATTTTGGAAAACAAGTTTTGAAAATTAGACATTTTGGACTAGTGACCAAAATGCAAACTTTGAAAACTATTTTTAGTGACGGTTTTGTAAAGAGTCAAAACTTTGAATCTTTCAAGAGCTAATTGCCTAAAAAGTATGATATCAGACTTTACCCCTTAATTGGTTATTTTTAAAGTGTTTTGGAAAAATATAAATAGGTTGGGGATAATTAATTTGGTTATTAGATCTTTTAAACAAAAACTACGTAACTAACTTTCTATCAAATATTTTCTCTCACAATCTCTCCAGCCAAACATCTATTTCTTCTTCTAAATCTTCAGGTAAATCTTTCTTTTCTTAAATCATTTGTTTCCAAATGGTTTCTTGTTGTTAGTTTACCAAAACCTTATTGTTTTAACTTTATTTTCTCGTGTAAATCATCCAATTAAGGGAGAAAGCATCCATTAGAGGTAAGGTTCATTCTTCTCCTCTAATGAAAGGTTATTTACTGAAATTCCCAAGTTGTTGACTCTTTACAATTGTTTTCTAATGTGTTTTGATAGTTTAATTAAGGAATATTGGTTTAATTTCGTTTGGATTGATGAAATTGACATATTTCGAATTGGATCGATTTTGCTGGGTTCATGATCATATTAGATCATTATTTTTATATTTAATTGAGTTAATAACTTGGTTTTAATATTGTAATCCTGAAACAAGTTGAATCTCTAATGTTTAAGGTTGTTAGTTAAGGGTTTTTGTGAAGTTAATGGAGTTTAATCACTGTTGGAAGTAAAAGGATATTGGGAAAGAGTTTTTAGATGTTAATTGATGAGGTTTGATGTATTGAATCATTATATTATGGCTGGGTTAAGTTTTGGAAGTGTTTGGGGATGTTTTAAATAAGTTTCGGATGATTTGTGAGTGGGAAACTTGTGAGTTGCGGGTAATTGCTTGCTGGAATGGTTTGAATGCATAATGATGCATTTTCCCTCTAGTTTTATGTGGTTAAAAGCAAGGGATAATCAAGGCGACGAAGCTTGACGTTAATTGTTGCTTGCTGGGAGCTCGATTCGCGTTGGCGAGCAAGGCAAGGTGTATCGGTGAGTGGAAAATGGTTTAAACACCTTTAAAAGGTTTAATAAGGGTTGTTGGGACTTTAGGATAAGCTTGAAACACTTACCTAAGCAAGAAAGTAAGTTTCCCTCCTTTGCTCTTTAATATCGGTTCGGATTTGAGCATGTGTAATTCATGTTTTGGTTTAAACATGGTTTGTTTTACTTACTGTAAATACATGATTTTGAGTACATATGCAGTGGTTTAAAAGTATATGAAATGCTAGTGAGCATTGGTTTTCATTACGGTCGGGAATGGTGTTATTGCTTTGGCAATATGATATGCATATGTGGTGGTTTTGTATAATGCATTGTAAAACAGTGAGTAAATGGTTTTGTAAAAGATATATTGGCTATGTGACATGATGAGAAAATATTCGGATATAGTTTCCATGCCATAGGATGAAGTGCACTATAATATGTTAAAAATTGATGTGGTTTAGGGTCCTTGAGGTAAGCGGTCAGCTACTCGGACTATAATGTTATCATTTCGGTTGAGTGGTCGGTTCCCTTGTTGATGTTGTTCTTGTGGTCGGCAAGGTTGTTATATCATGCGTTCGACACGGTATGGATTATGGTAGTGGTAGACTATCATGAGAGGTCCATGTATCTGAACTGTTAGGTTAATGGTAGGTTATCTAAAGGTTAACGATCGGTTACCTAAAGGTTAGCGGTCAGCTAATCAAGGATATCGGTCGGCTATCCAAGGATAGAGGTCGTCTATCCGGGGTCACTATAAATGCCAATATATGCAAGTTTATGACTTGAACCTATTTTATAATGCTTTAGGATTTAAGCATGGTTTTGTAATTTGTTGCTTTGGGATTTAAGCATGAGATGACTTAATGCTTTGGTATTTAAGCATGTGATTTGTAAAAGTTGTTTCATATGGTCATATGCCTGTTTTGATTGGAATCAATGAAAATGCTTTAGACGGAAGCATGGTTTGAAAAAGTGTTTAGTTTTCAAAGGATTTTAAATGTATCATTGTTTTAAGCGCATCCTCATTAAGCATGTGTGCTTATGCTCTCTTTTTCCTAATGATGCAAAGCATTAAGGTTTGGGCAGCAAAGGCACAGCTTGAAGTGATCCAAGTGCAAGACTACTTGAGTATAAACTCGGTCTATGTTTCCGGTTAATAAGGCATTGTGTTCGTCATGTTTTTGGGACTTGTAATCATGTTTTCCAATGGTTTTTAAGCATGTGAAGTGCTGGATTTTATGGTTGGTTTGTTGTTGTTAAGTTTGTTGAGAATCTTTGCTTATGTTGATGTTAGATGTGTGCTTATGTATGCATCTAGTTGTCTTGGAATTGTTGCCATGTTTTGATGATTCAAGCATGTTTATTATGATGCTTTAGATGTGTAATCTTGTTGTGTATGCCTTTAAAGTGTCAAATAGGAGTTTTGGTTATGTGGCAAAATGATATTAGGAAGCATGCCTATAGAAAATCTTGAGTGTTTGAATACCATGTAATGATGTTGATTCTGTGATGTTTTGGTTAGGGCTGTACCCCAGTAATGTTGTTTGAGTGTCTAGAGCATGTTGGAGTGTTATGGTTATCATCAAAGTGTGTTTAGACAACAATTTGGGACATTACAGGTCTAGGCGTATCGAAACAGGTGTCCCCGTACCGATACGGCTAGGCCATTTTAGGTATAGCATTTTGATACGCTGGAGGGTGTTTCTATACAGTTAAGACTTTATAGGCATAGCGTTTTGATACTCGAGCAAGTATTCTGGTATGGTCTCAAGCATTATGGCTAGGTGTTTCTATACGTGAGCAAGTGTTTAGGTACGAGTTTTAGCTACTAGAATCTAAGTTTTGGAAATTGTTAAGGCGTACGAAAACACCTGTATGCGTACCGGTACTGCTGCAGTTAATTCTGTTATTTGGAATATTTGGATGTTTCTGTTTCGTTCATTTTGATCCCTAAGTTTTGAGAATGCAATTGAGTGAGCTTAGATGATCGTATTGGCCTAAAATTTTTCATGTAAGCATGTAATTGGACTAATTGAGGATTGGTAACCTTAATTTCAGTTTTGGTCCTTATATCAGATTTTCATTTTAGTCCCTAAAAGGTATGTTTTGCAATTGGTTGCCTTTTCATGGTCTGATTCCTGTAAACTCACCCACTGCAAGTATGTACACTTAGGATTAATAATACGCATCTATACAAGATAAAAATTAAAAAAATAGATCAATTTTCGTAATCTTTCTCTATTTTGCTTTGGCAAACCTAATGTAGTTCTCTCGATTCGGTCAAGCGTCTAGGCTGGGTCGATGGGGTTACATTTGTTGGTATCAGAGCCAGGTTACGAAAGGTTGGGATGTTGTTGGTTGATTATTTGGTGATGTTTGTTATGTACGATGATAGTGTATGTGTACGGTGATTGTTTAATATCATGTTGTTTTATGAAATGGGAACACATTGCCTATTAGTGAGGTTTTAAAAGGGTTTGATAAGGTAGCCTTGGATATTTTACCTAATGATAGCCTAACTTTAATGTGTTTTGATGCTTTTTTAGCATGGCTCGACGTGAGACACGTTCGATGGCTAATAATGCCATAGTTGGGTAGAATAATGATATGAAAGGGAATCCCCCTGATGTTTTACCTCCTCCTCCTCTATTGGTTCCTCCTGTTGATGTTGGGGAAGGTGGTGTACCCCAGGCTCCTCTAGTGCCAGGTTTTGGTGATCTGACTCTGTTAATCCAGGAGATGACGGGAGCTTTTCAGGCAGCGATGGCTGGAGTGCAAGTGCAAGCATCGGCACCTACTATGGTGGTTAATCAAGGTTTACCCTTGAAGTATCTTTTTAGTTTGAGAGGTGAAGAATTTCAAGGTTTGAGTCCTGAGAAAGATGAAGGATGGCAGGAAAAGATAATCCGTATCCTGAACCAGATGGTTTGCATCGATGAGTGCAAGTTGGGTTGCACTGTGTCACTATTGCATGGTGATGCTTATCATTGGTGGATGACCACAGTTGCGGGCGTTCCAGAGGCGGATGTGACTTGGGAGTTCTTTTGAAGAGCTTTCAAGAGAAAATATCTTGGTACACAGCATTTGGATGCGAAGAAGCGCAAGTTTATGTCGTTATTGCAGTGTGGCATGTCTGTTGCCAAGTATGAGGTGAAGTTCGTTCGCCTAAGTCAGTATGCCCCAGAGTTGGTTCCAGATGATCGACAGAGGTGTGATAGGTTCTGCTATGGTCTTGTGAAGGATATCAAGACTTATCTTCTGCCTGCGGACTACACGGATTTTGATATGTTGGTCAACCGAGCCAAGAATATTGAGCAGTCCTTGGGTACATTAGTTCAGGTTGCTAGTGCAAGCTTGGGTAAGAGAGTGGCCGATTCTACCTATTCTAGAAGGCATAATATGAGGTTTTGGACAAGAGACATAGGCCGAATCATAGGCGTGGTGGTGGTGTTGGTCAGGGTAACCTAGGAGTTCGTATTGTAGCTGAATGTGAGCGTTATGGTAGACGTCACACATGTGCATGTTGGGGAGGTACCTTGAGCTGTTGGATATGTGGATCTCTTGATCACGTAAAGCATGATTGTCCTCGTACTGAGAGGGATGCACCAGTTCATGTTGCTGTACCTACTAGGGGTCGAGGTCGTGGCAGAGGTAGTTTTTAGAGGCGTGAGGATGGTCAAAGAGTTGTAGCTCATGTTGTTGCAGTGCGACCGGAGAATGGTGGACCAGCTCGGATCTATGCTCATCGCGAGGGTCGCAATGACATGGATGGGTACCTTTACTTTTCAATCCTTGTCATCGTTATCTTTGATTGATTCGAGGTCTACTCATTCTTATATCTTGAGTGAACATGCATCTTTGTTGAATGTTCCTGTTGAGATCCTTCATGTTGGCATGTTAGTAACTTGTTCCTTTAGTGAGATGGCTACTACTAGAAGGTTGTATAGGCAGTGTCCTTTGGTTGTGTAAGGTCATGAGTTTGCCGCATATATGATGAAGTTACCCTTCCATGGTTTTGATGTTATTTTGGGTATGGATTGGTTGAGCGAGCACAAGGCGGTTGTGGATTATGATCCAAAAAGATTTCTTTGAGGTTAGCTGATGATTATGAAGTAGCGGTGGTAGGCGAGAGTGTGAAATTCTTGTCCAATGTGGTTTCGGCTACTCAAGCAGAAAGGTTGATGCAATGAGGTTGCCAAGCTTATTTGGCCATCGTGATGAATCTTGAAGTTAAGGGTGTTTGGGTGCAGGACATTCGAACAGTCAATGCTTTTCTGGAAGTTTTTCTGAAGAGTTACTGGGTTTACTGTCGAGTAAGGAGGTGGAATTCGGTATTGAGACATTTGCGGGTTTGGCACCAGTGTCCATTGCTCCTTATAGGATGGCACCGAAGGAGTTGAAGCCAGAGTTTCAGGAGTTGTTAGATCATGGGTTCATCCGACCGAGTGTTTCTCTGTGGGGTGCTCCAGTTCTCATTGTGAAAAAATGGCACGATGCATATGTGCATTGATTACCGGTGAAGAACAAGTATCCTTTGTCGAGGATTGATGATATGTTTGATCAGTTTTGCAGGACAGGGGCGTTCTCTAAGATTGATTTAAGATCAGGGTATTATCAGTTGAAGGCTAATGATGAGGATGTACATAAAACCACGTTTGGTGCGAGGTACGGGCATTAAGAGTTCTTGGCGATGCCTTTGGTTTGACAAATGCCCCGGCTGTGTTCATGGATATGATGAATAGGGTGTTCCATAAATATCTTGATCTATTCGTGGTGGTGTTTATAGATGATATTCTCGTGTACTCTCGTACCGAGGGAGATCATGATCAACATTTGCCGATTGTGTTGCAAGTTTTGAAGGATAACCAGTTGTATGCCAAACTAAGCAAGTATGAGTTTTGGCTTAAGGAAGTGACGTTCCTTGGTCATGTGGTTTCCGCGGAGGGTATTCGTGTTGATCCACAGAAAATTGAGGCTATTCTCAATTGAAAGCAACCTAAGTCAGTGTCAGAAGTTCGTAGTTTTCTTGGGCTGGTTGGTTATTACCGTCACTTTATTAACGGGTTTTCTACTATTGCGGCACCATTGATGAAGTTGTTGCAAAATAATGTTCCTTATGTGTGGACAGAGAAACAACAGCTTAGT
Organism: Hibiscus mutabilis; assembly: GCA_019671005.1. NCBI lineage: Eukaryota > Viridiplantae > Streptophyta > Magnoliopsida > Malvales > Malvaceae > Hibiscus > Hibiscus mutabilis. The sequence goes on along the minus strand of CM033713.1, from coordinate 36,044,712 downwards.
TTCGAGAAGTTGAATGAAGTTTTAGCACATGCTCATGTGTTGATTCAACCTGAATCTGAGAAGGAGTTTATGGTTTATAGTGATGCATCTTACGTTGGTTTTGGGTTGTGTGCTGATGCAAGATGGTAAGGTTGTGGCCTATGCATCGAGACAGCTGAAGGTTCATGAGCGCAATTATTTGAATCATGATTTGGAGCTTACGGCTGTGGTGTTTGCCCTGAAAATCTAGAGACATTACCTTTATGGTGAGAAGTGTGTTGCTCTTACGGTCCATAAGAGTTTGAAGTATTTGATGTCTCAAAAGAATTTAAATCTTAGGTAACGTAGATGGTTGGAGTTGCTTAAGGATTACGATTTGACGATCAAGTATCATCCTGGAAAAGCCAATGTGGTTGCGAATGCGTTAAGTCGTAAGGTTGCGGTTGAGCTTAAAGCTATGTTTACGAGGTTGAGTGTGATGTGGGAAGATGGATTGTTGGCTGAGTTCCAAGTTAAGCCTACTTTGTCACAAGCGATTAAAGCTAAGCAACTGTTTGATGACTCATTGTTTGAGCATGTTAAGGACATATCGGATGGTAATCCGACAGATTTTCATTTTGATGATGATGGAGTGTTGTGTTTCAAGGGTCAAATAGTGGTGTCGGATGATCCGGAGTCGAGGCACACTATTATAACAGAGGCACATTATAGTCATTTTGCTATGCTTCCTGGTAGTTTTAAGATGTGTCGTGGATTGAAGGAAACCTACTATTGGGTTACTTTGAAAAAAGATGTGGCTGAGTTTTTTTCTTAGTGTATGGTGTGTCAATGGGTCAAGGCTAAACATCAGTTTCCATCTGGGTTGTTGCAAATGTTGAGAATTCTGGAATAGAAATGGGAGAGAATCACCATGGATTTTGTGTTAGGGTTACCTTTGACACCGGCTAAAAAGGATTCTATTTGGGTGATTATGGATCGGTTTACGAAGTGCGCACATTTTCTGCCAGTGCATATGACGTATACCTTAGACAAGTTGGCGAATTTGTATATCATTGAAATTGTGTGTTTGCACAAGGTGCCCAAGTCCATTGTTTCGGATAGAGATCCAAGGTTTACAATGAGGTTTTGGGAGAGTTTCCATCGGGCTTTGGGTACGAGATTGAATTTTAGCACCGCATATCATCCTTAGACGGATGGTCAGTCCGAGTGGGTTATCCAAGTTTTGGAGGATATGTTGAGATGTTGCATTATTGAGTTCCAAGGAACCTAGGAGAAACATTTACCTTTGGTTGAGTTTGCGTATAAAAATAGTTACCAAGCGAGTATTCAAATGGCACCGTATGAGGCATTGTATGGCCGGAGGTGTCGTACGCCTTTTTGTTGGGCTAAGGTAGGGGAAAAGCATGTTTCCTTACAGGATGTGTTGAAAGACACGAATGAAAAAGTAAGGCTTGTGTGTGATCACTTGAAAGAGGCTGCGGATCGGTAAAATCTTACGCGGATGTGAAGCATATGGAGATTGAATTTGCGGTGGGCGATTGTGTGTTCTTGAAAGTGTCACCATAGAAGAAGGTGACGCGGTTCGGACATAAGGGTAAGCTTAGTTTGAGGTTTATTGGACCATACGAGGTTGTTGAGTGTGTTGGTCTCGTGGCTTATCGGTTGAGGTTGCCTCCCGAGTTGGAGAAAATGCATGATGTGTTCTATGTATCTATGTTGCGGAGGTATCGGTCAGATCCCTCGTATGTTATACCGATGGAGCATATTGAGTTGAGGCCGAATTTATCGTATGATGAGGAACCGGTGGACATCCTTGATTCCAGCAGCAAATTTCTTCGTAGCTAGACGATTGAGCTTGTGAAGGTCTTGTGGCGACACCGTGGTGTCGAGGAAGCCACTTGGGAAATCAAGGCAGACATGTTAGAGCAATTTTTGCATTTGTTTCCTCTAGGTAAATTTCGAGGATGAAATTTCTTAAGTGGGGGAGAGTTTTAATGCCTTGGTTTTGGGCCTAGATGTTTTAAGGGCTAGTTCGATGGTCTGATGGACCGGTAATTAGAGATTTGAGTCGATTTTAGGATTAAATCGAATTAAATATTTTTGAAGGTGATAAAATTATGGAAAAATATTCTAAAACCATTATTAAATATATTAATGATCATGGTGAAATCAATTTTGGAAAACAAGTTTTGGAAATCAGACATTTTGGACTAGTGACCAAAATGCAAACTTTGAAAACTATTTTTAGTGACTATTTTGTAAAGAGTCAAAACTTTGAATCTCTAAGGATCTAATTGCCCAAAAAGTCTAATATCAGACTTTACCCCTTAATTGGTTATTTTTAAAGTGTTTTGGAAAAATATAAATAGGTTGGGAAGAATTAATTTGGTGATTAAATCTTTTAAACAAAAGTTACGTAACTAACTTTCTCTCAAATATTTTCACTCACAATCTCTCCAGCCAAACATCAATTTCTTCTTCTAAATCTTTAGTTAAATCTTTTTTTTCTTAAATCTTTTGTTTCCAAATGGTTTCTTGTTGTTAGTTTACCAAAACCTTATTATTTTAACTTTATTTTCTCATGTAAATCATCCAATTAAGCGAGAAAGCATCCATTAGAAGTAAGGTTCGTTCTTCTCCTCTAATGAAAGGTTCTTTACTGAAATTCCCAAGTTGTTGACTCTTTACAATTGTTTTCTAATGTGTTTTGATAGTTTAATTAAGGAAAATTGGTTTAATTGTGTTTGGGTTGATGAAAATGACATATTTCAAATTGGATCTATTTTGTTGGGTTTATGATCAGATTAGATCATGATTTTGACGTTTAATTGATTTAATAACTTGGTTTTAACATTGTAATCCTTAAACAAGTTGAATCTCTAATGTTTAAGGTTGTTAGTTAAGGGTTTTTGTGAGGTTAATGGAGTTTAATCACTGGTGGAAGTAAAAGAATGTTGGGAAAGAGTTTTTAGATGTTAATTGATGAGGTTTGATGTATTGAGTCATTATATTATGGCTGGGTTAAGTTTTGGAAGTGTTTGATGATGTTTTTGAAAATTTTCAGATAATTTGTGAGTGGGTAACTTGTGAGTTGCGAAAGTGTTTGAATGCATAATGATGCATTTGCCCTATGGATTTATGTGGTTAAAAATAGGGGATAATAAAGGCGGCGAAGCTTGACGTTGATTGTTGCTTGTCGGGAGCTCGATTTGCGTTAGCGAGCAAGGCAAGGTGTATCGGTGAGTGGAAACTAGGTTTAAACGCCTTTAAAAGATTTAATAAGGGTTGTTAGGAGTTTAGGATAAGCTTGAAACACTTACCTAAGCTCGGAAGTAAGTTTCCCTCTTTTGCTTTTTAATAACGATTCGGATATGAGCATGTATAATTCATGTTTTGGTCATAAACATGGTTTGTTTTACTTGCTGTAAATGCATGATTTTGAGTACATATGCAGTGGTTTAAAAGTATATGAAATGCTAATGAGCATTGGTTTTCTTTTCGGTCGGGAATGGTGTTATTGCTTTGGCAATGTGATATGCATATGTGGTGATTTTGTATAATGCATTGTAAAACAATGAGTAAATGGTTTTGTAAATGATATATTGGTTGTGTGACATGATGAGAAAACATTTGGATATAGTTGGCATGCCATAGGATGAAGTGCACTATAATATGTTAAAAGTCGATCGTGGTTAAGGGTCCTTGAGGTAAACGGTCGGCTACTCGGACTATGATGTTATCACTTGGGTTGAGTGGTCGGTTCCCCTTGTTGATGTTGATCTTGCGGCCGGTAAGGTTGTTATATCATGCGGTCGGCATGGTATGGGTTATGGTAGTAGTCGACTATCATGAGAGGTCCGTGTATCCGAATTGTAAGGTTAACGGTCAGTTACCTAAAGTTTAGCGGTTGGCTAATCAAGGATAGCGGTCGGCTATCCAAGGATAGAGGTCGTCTATCTGGGGTCACTATAAATGCCAATATATGCAAGTTCATGAGTTGAACCTATTTTATAATGATTTGGGATTTAAGCATGGTTTTGTAATTTATTGCTCTGGGATTTAAGTATGAGATGACTTAATGCTTTGGGATTTAAGCATGTGATTTGTAAATGTTGTTGCATATGGTCGATATACATGTTTTGATTGGAATCAACGAAAATGCTTTGGACGAAAGCATGGTTTGAAAACAAGTGTTTAGTTTTCAAAGGATTTTAAATGCATCGTTGTTTTAAGAGCATCCTCACTAATCATGTGTGCTTACGCTCTCTTTTTCCTAATGATGCAGAGCATTAAGGTTTGAGAGCAGCAAAGGCAAGGTTTGAAGTGATCCAAGTGCAAGACTACTTGTGTATGAACTCGGTTTATGTTTCCGGTTAATAAGGCAATGTGTTCGCCATGTTTTTAGGACTTGTAATCCTGTTTTCCCATGGTTTTTAAGCATGTGAAGTGTTGGATTTTATGGTTGGTTTGTTGTTGTTAAGTTTGTTCAGAATCTTTGCTTATGTTGATGTTAGATGGGTGGTTAGGTATGCATCTAGTTGTGATACATGTATGGGGGGCTAAAATGATGCATTGTAGCCAAAGAGTTGAAGCTGTTTTATAAGTCTGGAATTTCAGCCGACTTGCATCGAATTTTCGGATGGGATCCGGGCACTTCAGAGTCTACATGTCTTCTTCAAACATATTCGTCTGTCTCTTATCTTTCCAACGCATCTTGAAACGCATCAATCCGACATCGGGAGCTCAAGTTATATCCTTTTTAGTGAAGACTGTTCGAGCAGAAATCTCTATATGGTTTTATCACGGGAAATATTATTTATTACGAATTTTCAATAATTTTATTGATTATTTGTACTTAAATTTAATCTAGGATTCTTTATGAAGATATTTAGATGATTTAGGATTAGATTTGTTAGGATTAGATTTGTTCTTTATTTATTAGTTTTTTAGGTTAGATAAAATATGTTTATTTATTTTATTATTATCTTTACTTTTCCTAATTTAAGTTGAACTTTTCATTTGTAGCCTATTTAAAGGCATATTTGCTTCACTAATAAGAACAACATCACGAATTTATGAGTTGCAAAAACCTTTGGCCATAGGCCATTTTATTTTCAAGGTAGATAGATTTGCCTTGTTATTTTTCGTATCAGAAGTCTTCTTCAACGTAAGTTCGTCAAGTTCTTGTAATGGAGATCATCTTCACACTCTTGCTTGCCTAGGTAATTGCATCTAGGAGGGTGGGTTAGAGCCGCTTGAGGTTGCTTGCTTAGATAATCGCGTCTAAGAGGGTGCCGAGGAAAAAATATCCTACAACATCTATCTCGTCATCATCCATTCATCAGAGAGATTCGTGCCGTTTGAAGGTGTTTGCCTATTAAATTGCAATTAGGAGGGTGCCAAGGACAAATCTATCCAACATCGCCACCATCAAATTCATCCTATCTCGTTTTCTACATCAAGATCATGCTTTATTATCGGTTTGTTGAATGTGGAGTTTGGGGTTTTCTCGGATCATATTAGCTAGTTTGCTAGATTAATTGTGATCTAGAGGGTTCCTAGATTTTGAGGTAATTCTTGGATCCTAGCTTCTGTATCAAGTTGTCTTGGAATTGTTGCCATGTTTTGATGATTCAAGCATGTTTATTATGATGCTTTAGATGTGTAATCATGTTGTGCATGCCTTTAAAGTGTCAAATGGGAGTTTTGGTTATGTGGCAAAATGATATTAGGAAGCATTCCTATAGAAAATCTTGAGTGTTTGAATGCCATGTTTTGATGATTCAAGCATGTTAATTCTGTGATGTTTTGGTTAGGGTTGTACCCTAGTAATGTTGTTTGAGTGTTTGGAGCATGTTGGAGTGTTATGGTTATCATCAAAGTGTGTTTAGACAACAATTTGGGACATTACAGGTCCAGGCGTATCGAAACAGGTGTCCCCGTACCGGTACGGCTAGGCCATTTCAGGCATAGCATTTCGATACGCGGGAGGGTGTTTCGATACGGGTAATCCTTTACAGGCATAGCGTTTCGATACTCGAGCAAGTGTTCTGGTACTGGTCTCAAGCATTATGGCTAGGCATTTCGATACACGAGCAAGTGTTCGATACGAGTTTTAGCTACTAAAATATGAGTTTTGGAAATTGTTAAGGCGTACCGAAACACCTGTACGCGTATCGGTACGGCTGCAGTTAATTTTGTTATTTGGAATATTTGGAAGTTTCTATTTCTTTCATTTTGATCCCTAAGTTTTGATAATGCAATTGTGTGAGCTTGGATGATCGTATTGGCCTGAAATTTGTCATGTAAGCATGTAATTGGACTAATTGAGGATTGGTAACCTTAATTTCAGTTTTGGTCCTTAAGTTTATCAAATTTGCATTTTAGTCCCTAAAAGATATGTATTGCAATTAGTTGCCTTTCTGTGGTCTGATTCATTTGTAAACTCACCCACTGCAAGTATGTACACTTAGGATTAATAATACGCATCTAGACAAGATAAAAAGAAAAAAATAGACCGGTTTTCATAATCTTTCTCTGGTTTGCTTCGGCAAACCTAATGTAGTTCTTTCGGTTCGGTCGGACATCTAGGCTGGGTTGAGGGGTTACAATATATATATATATAACCTACCCTAAAAACCACCCCACACTCATGCCCATCATTCCTACCCCAAAACCAATCCACTAAACAAACGACCATTTTTTCATTTTCTCCACAACCGCAACACCCGAAATTCCCTAGATCACTCTCCCATTACCCACCATCCTAGATTTTCTCCAAAATTCTCATTCGTTCACCGAATCACTTCCCCATTCGAATCACCAACCCTTAAATCAAGCTTTTCAACCCCATCAACAATGATACGTGGATTGATTGATCGATCATATATTTGGGTTTTGGTATTTTCTTCCTTTGTTTATTTATTGTGCAACCTTTCCTTTGATCTAATGAAATATTGATGAGATTTGTTGACAATCCTCTTTATTTATTTAAGTTTCTTTCTTATATGTTTTTGTTTAATTTATTTGTTTGTGTTATGTGTTTTATTTTATTTGTTGGATGATGTGTATACTTTATTTATGGTTGCATTTAAATTAGTACATATATGTGTATACTTTTAGGTATGTTTTTATTGTTTTCATATAGCATATGGTTCGGTGTCATTTCATATTCGTGATTATTTTATGTTTTTATTTTTGTCTCTTTCACATATATATACCTTGCCTTGTTTAGTATTGCATTCGGATCTATAAACTGTTAATGCAGTGCCTTTTTATTTGGGAGTAAACGTGGCTAATACCAAACGTAGTGGTGGTAGTTTTCGCTTATTCTTGAATAACGGGGTCCTTAAAATTTACTCGCACGTATAACCAAATTTCAATTTAATCGTCACTTGAATTCAGAAAATTTAATATTAACAAAGCAGTAATTATATTTTTCTTTTGGTAGCAATTTTTGGGCGGTGTGGGGGTGCCAAAACCTTCCCCATCCGTAACCGACTCCCGAACCCTAGTGGCCGGTGGCGACTCCTAATTTTATCATTCTCAAAAATATGACTTTTTAAAGAACTCCTCATTTTCTAAATATTTTTTTCTAAAAACGAAAGAAAAACTACTACTCCTTCTTAGCGACAATTCGATTAGAAAAAAAGAGGTCGCTACAGAAGGATCAATAAAAAATCGAGCCTTCTAAGGTAAAAAAATCATATCTTTGCTCTCACTTTTCCCGTTCAAACCAATAAACCAAAACAAAATAAATAAAAAAGGGGAAAAGGAACAGTCTTACATTTTCTAATCGGTTTGCCATCATGCATGGTGGCCGAGGTCGCGCCGCTTCGGATTTCCATCTCTTTTTTTGTTTTAAAAAAGTTTAAAGTTCTAGGTTTTAAAAAAATAAGAGAAACTGTTTTTTAAATGGATTTTGGTGTTTCGGTTTTAGATCTAAACAAAACAAGTTTTTTTTTTTAGATTTCTAAGGTTGGTTTTGAAATCGGGATAAGATGAACATATTTTTGGTGTTTTTGAATGTCACCACCGCCGAAAGGCGGTTGGCTCGCGACGGTGGGCGAGGCAGAAACCCACTAACATCTGTTTTTTTAGAATCAATGGACATTTTTCAGAGCTTTTAGCTCTTAATATTGAAGAAATAGGGTTAAAATGAATGATTAAAAAAAAATTGACTTATATACTACTCGGTTTATAAGGAAAACGAGATAATTTTTTCATAAATCCATCCGCCCTTTTCAAAGTTGCTCCGCAATCCTTTGTGGTTTTCAAACCTTTCAATTTGGTCCGAGACCAGTAGTATATTTACTCAATTGATCCCCACCTTCTTCACTTTATTCAATTTTGTATATATATTCTGTTTCTGTTTGTGTTATAATATATGTGGTATTAAATATGTCATGCAGTATTTGGTTTGTATTGTTTTTAATGTGCCGAATAGTATGTATATATTATTATACGTATAACCTTTTTTTTTACCTTGGCATATATATATATATATATATATATATATCTTTTGTATGGTTTTATCTTTCGAATTTATTGTTTGTGTTTTTGTTCATTCGTGCCCTTTTACATTTATTGTTAGAATTTTATTTGTTCAAGCCTTGTACTTTTTGTTCGTATGCTTTTTTATATATATGTTCCTTTTTATATATTATGTTTATTTATTATCATGTTTTTATTATTGTTCATGCATTTATATTGATGCATCAGTTAGTTTTTAAAATTTCAGTATCCTAGTGGGAGTGTCATCTCGGTCTTTAGGTGTCATCTCCTTTGTTACCGTGAATACCGAAGTATTTTATTTTTATATTAACATGCATGCATGCATTTTTAGGGATTAAGAATTAAATTAAATCTAATTTTACTTTTTTCCTTAAAGAATACGATGCAAAACTTTAGGTACTAATTTTGAGCTCAGTGGGGGTGCTAACCCTTTTTCGTACGTAACCGACTCCTGAACCTAATTCAAATCTATATTTTTGTTTTCGGTGTTCGGTCTACCAAAGTGGCCGGTTGCGACTTTAAAATTTTATTTAAAATATGAATTTTTATATAATTCCTTTTTAAAATAAATTTTCAATAAAAACGAAAAACACCCCATATATAATTTCTTAATTTTCGTAAGACTTCGAAACAAATAGTCGCTACATTATACTCCCTCTGTCCCATTCAATATGTCCCTTTTATGTTTTAAAATTGTCCTACTTAAAATATCTCATTGAAAATATTAACAACTTTTATAAGGCACATTTCCCTTTATACCTTTTTTTAATTTTACAACTAAATAAAATTTAACTTTTCAAAGATAAAATCGTCGTTTCAATTATTTTATACAAACTTTTCTTTTTTAAAATTATGTGAAAATAAATGGGATGAGGAGTATTACATTTTTTGGTCATTATAGTAATAATGACTGATGGTGCTCTATAGTTTGCTTTCCCGAACACTAGTGTTGACCGTTTTGTAGTGGGGATCAGATATATTAATGCAAAGGCCAAACTGCAAAGACTGCTTTTATTTCATCAAATTCCGGAATAATTCGTTCATCTCTCCACAATCATTTTCTGAAATGGCCGTCGCAAGCAAAGCATTTTAAGGAGTTTTGCCGGAGGGGATTAGCACCTTGGGATAAAAGTCGTCATCGGCCGTTAAGTTACTCTTTAGCATCGTGGCTTGCCCGTAGACGACTAAACAACAGGATACCAAACGCTCGTTTAGTAAGCCAGGGCGGGTCTGCGATCGGTGTTTGTTTGTTCTTTCTTTGATATCAGGAGGAACTGGAAGACGACGGCGCGTGCTATTCACTGAGACTGGTTGAGGCTTCTAGAGTGAGGATCGGAGGTAAAAAAAAGCTAGGTTTGTTGTTGAGAATTGAGATAGTTTTTTTTTTTTTTTTGTATACGGACCTCATGCCTTAACATTAGCATGAATAGATCGATCTATAAATGAACTTGTTGCTTTTTGTTGGGTTGCAGATGGAGAATACTTCTTATTTTGTTTCATCTAAGCACAAGCTGGGCACCTTTTTCTCCCTCATATTCCGTTCTCCCACTTCTTATCACCCTTTGCTAGCCTCTGCAGTGTCCAGACTAATAATCCAAGACCAGGGGAAACCTTTAATTGTTGGTCAAGATGAGAATACTGTGCGGCAGCTCATAAGGATGATAAGCAGTGACAACCGCCGTTTGGTATGCTCCATATTAGACCCTTTTATGAATTATGATTGTTTGCACTCAGCTCTTCATCTTTAACAGTTTTGATTTGTATCAGGTTGAACAAGCCTGCTCTTCTTTGTCAAATCTTGCTGGAGATGTCTATAGTGAAATGTTAATAAAATGCGACATCATGCAACCAATTGAAACTATTTTGAAGTCCCCTGCCCCTGAAGATCCGCTTTCTGTGCTGCAAGTTGTGGTCACATTGGCCTATGGGTCAGACACCATAGCTCAGAAGATGCTGACTACTGGCGTTATGAGATCGTTAGAAAAACTATTTGCCCATAAAAACCCAGAGGTAACTTTCTGTTTTTTTTTTTTTTTGTACTCTGTATTCAAAGGTTAGATATAATTAGCCTTTTATGTGTAATCAGGTGCAAAGGCTTGCTTTGCTCGCCGTCGGAAATTTGGCTTTTTGTCGGGAGAATCGTCACATTCTTGTCACTTCTAATAGGTTGAGGGAACTTCTGATGTGCCTGACCGCTACACCCAAGTCACGAGTAAATAAAGCTGCAGCTCGTGCCTTGGCGATTCTTGGCATGTTTCTTGGATTTGATCGACTTTTATTTGAGAATCTTTAGACCATAGGATCATCTTATTCTGTTCTTTTGTAGGGGAGAATGAAAGCTTGCGCCGTGCTATTAGAGGGAGACAGGTGCCGAAACAAGGCATACGTATACTGTCGTTGGATGGAGGTGGGATGAAAGGCCTTGCCACTGTACAGATCCTTCAAGAAATCGAGAAGGGAACCGGAAAGCGAATGCATGAGCTGTTTGACCTTATATGTGGGACATCGACGGGTGGCATTTTTGCTTCTGCACTTGGTATTAAGTTGATGGGTGCAGATCAATTGGAAGAAATATACAGAAATATGGGTAACCATATGCTCTACATAACGAATCATTATTCATCCACACTATAAGTAGTTGTACTTCACTTTACTTATGCTCCTCTTTTGACTTTGTAGGGAAAGTTGTTTTCTCCGAACCTGTACCAAAGAATAATGAAGGTGCATCTTGGAGAAACAAGTTGGACCGCCTTTATAAAAATTCATCACGGAGTTTCAGGGCTGTTGCAAAAGGATCTAAAGTATTCTTTTCTTTTCTAATCTATATCAATTTTTGCTTCTTTATTGGGTACTACTGCTAGACTTCCTTTCATGTCTTCCTTGAAAATGTATGTGCCAAAGAATAACTATATGAAACTATATCCCAAAGAATACGATTTTTATGTATATATCCTGTAATCCATTAAACATTGTCACATCTGCTGCAACATATTTCTTATTTTTAGAGGTATTCTGGTATGGTTGTTTGTTTACCTTTCAAAGTATCCTTTTTCTTTCAACAACAAACTGTAACATTTAGTATTACAGCACGATGCAGAAAAGTTGGAGAAGTTGCTACAGGACATGTGTGCTGATGAGGATGGTGATGATCTACTAATTGAAACTGCTGTGAAAAACATTCCCAAAGTCTCTCTTGTGTCTACTTTAGCAAGTGTTACACCCGCGCAGCCTTTTGTATTCCGCAATTATCAGGTTTGAGGTTAACTGTTCCTTTTTTCTATCAAATAATACAGACTCTGATTAAGTTTTAGTTATGTTGGTCCTGTGGATATAAGTAGACTCTCTATTTATCCATTATGGTAGTATCTTCATTCTTGGTAGCTGTAGTAGTTTGTTAATACATTTGTTCTTCTTAATGTGCAGTACCCTGTGGGAACGCCAGAGGTGCCTCTTGCAACGTCTGAAAGTTCCAGAACCACCATGCCAGTATCTCCAGCTACAGGTACTCAGGTTGGCTGCAAAACAAGTGCTTTTGTCGGAAGTTGTAAGCATCTTTTGTGGCAAGCTATAAGAGCATCTTGTGCTGCTCCATACTATCTTGATGACTTTTCCGATGGTATTTTCTTCGGCTTGATTCTGCTAACAATTTGTTTATGTACATCTAAGCTTCTTATCCTTTATTTTAAGTTAAATTGCCTTTTACATAGGTGTATACCGTTGGCTCGATGGTGCTCTATTAGCAAACAATCCAACTATCTTTTCCATACGAGAAGCACAACTTTTATGGCCTGGTACTAAAATTGACTGTATAGTTTCAATTGGTTCTGGCTCCTTGCCGACCAAGGTAAGCATTTTTGTTTTATAGTTTTTGTGCTTTTGCCATCCTAAGGATTTGTCATGAGATCGGCTCTAAATGCAATAAAACCTTTTCCGATTACCTTGACCAGCTGAAGTGTAAATCACCATTTTGTTCTGATATTCGTGTTGAATAAGAGTATGATAGTGCCTTGAATGATGTTCCAAGTTTAATTCATTTACCTTTCTGTTGCCAATCCTACTCCGGTTTTAAGACCGATTACTTCCATAGACTTAAGAGTATCTCTGTTGTAGGCTCGAAAAGGTGGTTGGCGATATCTAGATGCGGGACAAGTGCTGATTGAGAGTGCATGCTCAGTTGATCAAGCAGAGGAAGCTTTAAGGACACTATTACCTATGCACCCTGAGATCCATTACTTTCGGTTTAATCCAGGTACGAATTATCTGGCCTGTTCACATTCGAGGTCTGTTATAACACCGTTGGTAAAGTTAATAACTATGAGCTCTGGCATAATGTGTTGTACAATGCATGCCCTTGTTGCAGTGGACGAACGTTGTGATATGGAGTTGGATGAGACCGATCCAACAGTTTGGTTGAACTTGGAGGCTGCCACAAAGGATTACATCGACAAAAATTCGGAATCCTTCAAGAATGCTTGTGACAGACTTGTTCTACCCTTTAAGAATGGATGAGGAATTAATGGAGACAGTTTTAATATATCTCAACCGAGCATGCTGTTGTTCCATTTCCATGGTAAATCGGATTATGTAGATATAGTCAAGGGGCGAAAGGAATAAGGAAAATTCATCTGAGACCTATTGTACTGAATGAGATGAGAGTTGCAGAAACTCTGAATTAAATCTGAGTTGAGTTGTGTTTTAGGGAAATACAAAAATTTCTTGATTTTCATCCCTCTACTATATTCAATTCGGGATCTAATCCATCTTTAATTTCACATTTTATTACTAACTCTTATTAATGTTACCTTGAGTTAAAATCATAAACGCCTGAACAAATCCTCGTGATTCACGCCTAAACAATGAAGTTCACTAAACTCCAAAATCACGTGGTAAAAAAATCCATGATTCAGACAATAACTTTAAACAATCCCATACTATTAGGCAACGTCCGGTTGAGATAAATATTAAATTGTTAAAGTTGGTCCCGAAAGGTCATTAATGAACGACACATGCGATCCGATCACCAATTTGTCGTACTCGCATCCTACCTAACTTCCGTAATGCGACAGGTTTTTTTTTTTTTTTGTTTAAATAGAGATTTATTATATTTCTATTATAAAATAAAATAATATGAGTATATTAATCATTAGATTAACTAGTGGATCTCAATACAGCAAGTTGTTTTTATAAATGTTTTTTTTCTCTTCAACCAACAATTACTTTATTTAGCGAAATGAAATATTAGATCTTTTAAATAAAAATAAAAGTTTGAGTACAAATATTGTGAATAAAAAAATGGATTATAAAAATTACCGGTGGCTATATAAAAAAATATTTTTTATCATTAAGAGATGAAAATCATTTTTATATATCGGAAAATTATTTTAAAAAATTAAATTTAGAGAAACTAATAATGAATTATATTTGTCAGCAACCTTTAGAGTAGGTGATTAAAGCTCTCAAGTTTACACCTTACTCTTTTCTTAGATTGTGAATTTAAAATTCACTAGAAGTAAAATTCTCCTTTTCTCTCCCTTAAGTATAAATTGTTCAAAAAATAATAAATTATATATTTTTAAAATATTAAAGCAAAATTTTATTATATTTTTTCAGTTTTTTTTAATATTTTTATAAGAGACATGACTCCACTAATCTCCATTAAATGTCATCCTTGTCATCCCAAAGAAAAATGGAAAATAAACTTTAATAAATGTCAAGTATCATCGGTGAATATATGGCAAAACCAGCTACGAAGATATAGTATGCCTTGAGGGTTGTGGTCGTCCTTAAAATTTTCATATTAAAAAAAATATAATGAGAGTTTTATTTATTGGACCCTCAATTTTAAATTCATTGCAACTTTGTCCTCTGATTTTTCATAATTAATTACATTTTACCTCTAATCTTGATTTCTAACTCCGTTATACAAAACCATATGCAAAATCCATTTTCAACTAAAAAAAACTTTGTGGACTCATATTTCCAAGTAACAATAAAATAAAAAACAATTTAGATTTTGTCGTATTTAAACATGAAATTTGACGATTTTTCATTTTTCTTACCGAGTCAATATTTTATGACTCTTTAGGTTATCTATTTAAAATTGGATCTATATCCAATACACTGGTGATAGAAATTTTAGTTTTCACAAGCGCCCTAGTTTTAGGATTTAGGGACTTAGTTTAGGATGTAGGGCTTAGGGGTTTAGAATTTATGGGTGATGGTTAGAATTTAGGGGTTAGGGTTAGAATTTAGGGGTTAGAGATTAGGGTTTAGGTTTTAGGATAATATGTTGAGTATTTAGGTTTTAACCTATAAACCCTAAATTATAACCCTAAACCCTAAATTCTATTTTTAGTCACTAAATTCTAAACCCTACACCCTAAATTGTATCCCTAAACCCTACAAGTGTATCAAATAATTATCCTTTAAAATTTCACCTCTCCATCCCAAATTAAATATAAAATAATTAATCAAAATGTTTTTTCAATAATTAAAAAAGTAATTTTCTCTTTATTTTATAATACATATGTTGTTTTCCTAAAAGTGTTTTTCACCTAGTTATCAGTCTTTTAAACAAGGTTAGGTGTTCGAGTTCTGGCATTATAAATGGAGCAGAATGAGTTGGGAGGGTCACTAGTGATTATACAAAAAATAATAAATTTTGTCATCGAGCCTTGAAAATCAATATAATATATGTAACATATCTTTCCCGTATTTATTACCAAATACTAGTCAGTGATGTTACTAACCAAATTTAAACCCTACTATTTCTTTTCCCTTAGAAAATGGGTAACCTGCACTACTTTACTTAAAAAAATATAATTTTTTTTATAAACATCGAAAATTCATTCCGAAATTTTCTAATTAAACTAGATTCATTAAGCTTTCTATCCATATAAATTATTAGCCCAAAATCATTACACAAAAATTCAAATAAATTCCTAAATTCACGTCACAGTCCCAAAATATTGAAATTTTGTTGTCCTGTTTTCTGACCTTTCATCGAATAAAAATTCATATCTTTTTACATACAACTATTAACCACCGTAAATTTTGTAAGAAACTAGACAAAATTTCTAGTTCATACATATAGGATTCACCTTCTAATTCAATTTGTGGAGTTTATGATGATTTTTCAAACTCTACTTTTGCACACACATTTGGACATATTTTTAATCTTTCTATCTTAAGACCCAAATTTAATAAAACTTAGTCCATCATCATTTATAGATATAATAGAACTTACTAGGTTCATTATCTATATTATCACAACTATTAAGAAACCATATTTGGTAATAAGTTATTACAACCCCATTGATTATACATGTCATCTAGTACATTTTCAAAAGAAAGGATGTATGTCATTACATTACTATGAGTATGGAGATATACCTCCCAAAATATGAAAGTGATGCTCGGCTACTCTTCCCTCGAAGATCCTTTAAATCCTACGCATGAAAGTTATCATACGCTAAGCATATACTTAGTGAGGCAATAACATTTAATTCAAATGCAATTTCACATAGGTATCAATATAAATAAATAACAATGCATATGATCACCTACGAATTTATGTATATTAGCATATATGACACGATATATGTATAATAACATATTACATGGTAATAACCTTGATTCTTACCAATACGTTACCATATTCATCATCGAGCTTTCAAGCCTTTTTATCCTGTTTTTCAATTCATTTAGCCCAAGTATTGAATTAAGGAAATTTTTGTACGCGAGTCATCCCCCTATACTTACTTGAGTATAGTATATTATGTGCACTTTACTGAAAGTGCTTAGCACCGAAGCGCTTTTGTATACTTACCAGAGTATACAATTATTAATTATTTTGCACTTTACCTGAAGTGCTTATAATAAATTGCACTCTACCAGGAGTGCTAAAATGTTTATACAGATGTTTATGACTCTATGGATATCCAACTATACTTTTAATTTCCTATCTCATACTTTGGGCTTTATGTCAATCATAATCTCATACATGGCAACATATATTTACATATTAAGCAATTCGTACGCAAAATAATATTCCATGCATAAGTAGTGATCCATGCAATGAACTTTCAATTCTTGACATATTTTTAACATGTCAATTATATGATGAATGACATAAAGATCATGTTATACATGCATTGCACTCACCTTGACACTTTCAAAAGTAAACTTTATACTAGCCTCACTAAGCTTGGTTACACTTTCTATCTTCTTTCTTCACTCGTTTGATCTCGAACTTGCTTGCTACCTGTATGTACATTAAATACATGACACAAGCAACCTTAAATACATGCCCAACCTTTACTAATACATGTATATACCAATATGGAAAATTTAATATTTTCAACCAAGCACTTCTTTGCTACCACAATACTTCCTATACTTTAATCTCATTTCAAATTACACACTACAACCAATAATTTGATAATTTCCCTTTAAACCCTAAATTATCTCTCTTAGGGTTTATAAACTAAAATTTGGAACTTCCACATTTCATCTCCATTTTCAAAATATTAACACAAAATGATCATTGTATCATAGCAAACAACATACCCATGCTTCTTGAATATTTTCCAATTTTCACTTATTTCACCCAATTTACACAATTCACAAATTGGTCCTAAAATGATGTTTTCTTCAATCCAACAACATAATTCAACTTAGAAAACATCATTCTAATCAAATCCATCATCAAAATAATTTTTACAAAATTTCCCCTAATATTCTTCATTTTGCCGAAATGGTCCCTATAGGTTTTCCAAGAAGTTTTCATCTTTTCAAGCATCTAAACAACACTACAACACCATTTCCAACTTGATTAAGCCTTAAAACATGAAATCTTAACATGCTCTTCAACCACCCTAATCATCAAACTCAACTTAGAGACATGGAAACTAAGCAAAACTTATGTCAAAAGATAGAGAATTCAAGGGAGATCAATTTCTTGTTTCATGTCTCTAGCCAAAACTCAAACAAATCAAGTCAAGAAATGAATTGAAAATTTCTTACCTAGTCCCCTTGAGGTTTCGGCAGCCTTGGAGAAAGATGAACACAATTCCAATTTTTTTTCTTTCTTTGATTAATGCCAAATGTCTTTAAATTTGGCTATATAATAATAAAAATCTCTAAAATAGTCAAATGACTATTTTACCCTTTAATTATAACTAATCACCATTCAACACCTACACTTTATCTTCTTCCATAATTAATTTTCATTAAAAAGTATAGGTGAAATGTCAAAAATGCCATTAATGAAATAATTTATTTTCAAAAATGCCATTCCATCACCTATACATAATACTGAATAGAATAGAATCTAGACTGATTCAAAAATGATTCGAACTTTGATGCTATGCTCTTCGGGTCTTTTTAAGACTTCTTTCAAATTTTCATAAAATTCCAAGCTTATACGATTACCCAAAATACACTTAAACTTTAACCTTAATTTCCCAATAATAGAAACATCAGATCAAACCATAATTTTTATATTCGATCCACACCCTTAGATGATCTATCTATTTATGAAATAAAAATAATTATTGGGAAAATTATCATGTTGGTCCTTGAATTTTTCTCAACTTTTCACTTTTGTCACCAAACTTTAAAACTTTACGTTTTAGTCACTGAACTAAAACCACTAGCTTTTGATTCTTTGAGTTTTGATCACTAATCAAATAATGGGATATTACAATTCTCTCCCCCTAAAAAAATTTGTCCTCGAATTTTTAGAACGTACCTGGATTAAACAAATGCGGATACTGCTCTTTCATTCGTTCTTCAGTTTCCCAAGTGGCTTCTTCCACTTTTTGATTTTTCCATAGCACCTTAACCAATGGAATAGATTTGTTTCTCAATTTCTTTGCCCTACGAGCTAGAATTTTTACTGGTTCTTCTTCAAATGTCAAGTCAGGTTGCATCTCAACTTCCGCAGGTGAAATGACATGGGAAGGATCCGATCTATATTTGCGAAGCATAGATACATGAAAAACATCATGAATCTTGATCATTTCTGGTGGTAAAGCCAATTGATACGCCACCGGTCCAACTCTTTTCAAGATTTCATACGGACCAATGAATCTGGGACTAAGCTTCCATTTTCTTCCATACCTCAATATTTTCTTCAATGGTGAAACTTTTAAGAATACCTTATCTCCCACTTGGTACTCAATGTCTTTTTTTTAAATCTGAATAAGCCTTTTGTCTATCAGAAGCTGCCCTTAGATTATCTCAAATTATCTTTACTTTTTCTTCAACTTCTTGAATCAAATCAGGCCCAATAATCTTGCTGTCTTCCAACTCAAACCAATTTAAAGGTGTCCGGCATTTTCTTCAATATAAAGCTTCATACGGTGCCATTTTAATGCTTGACTGATAACTGTTGTTATACGCAAATTCGGCCAATGGTAAGTACTTTTCCCACGAACTTGCAAACTCAATGACACACGCTCTAAGCATGTATTCCAAAATTTGAATCGTCCTCTCTAATTGTCCATCAGTTTGCGGGTGGAAGGCAATACTAAAATGCAATCGAGTACCCAATGCTTCCTGTAGTGCTTTCCAGAATCTAGAAGTAAATTTGGGATCTCTGTCAGACACAATGGAAACGGGAATTGCATGTAGTCTAACAATCTCCCGAATATACAACTATGCATATTTACTCAAAGAGAAATCGGTTCTGACTGGCAAGAAATGTGCTGATTTGGTTAATCGATCCACGATCACCCAGATTGAGTCTTTCCTACTTGGAGTCAATGGTAACCCGGTTACAAAATCCATAGTCACTTTCTCCCATTTTCATTCTGGAATAGAAATTGGTTGAAGTAATCCTGATGGCACTTGATGTTCTGCTTTAACTTGCTGACAAGTTAAGCATTTAGAAATGAATTCCGTTATCACTCTTTTCATTCCTGGCCACCAAAAATGGCTCTTCAAATCCTGATACATTTTTTCCTCCCAGGTGTATCGTTAAAGGACTATAATGTGCTTCTATATGGATTTCCTTTTTCAATTCCTCATCTTCAGGAATATAAGCATGTCCTTTATAATATAAACATCCATTGGACTTTACCTCGAAGTCTGAAGTTTCTCCCCTTTCAATTTCTTTCTTCTTTTCTAAACAATTTTCATCTTTTTCTTGTGATTCTTTTATTTTGTCTATCAAAGTAGACCTGATGTTCATCTCAGCAAGTAAAGCACCATCATCCAATATTGATAATTGAGCATTTGATATCCGTAGAGCTGAGAACATCTTTCGGCTAAGTGCATTTACCACCACATTAGCCCTTCCTTGGTGATAATCAATGATTGCATCGTAATCTTTAATTAGCTCGATCCACCGTCTTTGTCTTAAATTCAACTCCTTCTGCGTTAAAAGATATTTCAGACTTTTATGGTCTATGTATATATAACATTTTTCTCCATATAAGTAGTGGCGCCAATTTTTTAGAGCAAAAACAACCGCAGCTAACTCCAGATCATGAGTAGGATAATTCCTCTCATGAGTTTTAAGTTGCCTAGAAGCATAAGCCACCACTTTCCCGTCTTGCATAAGTACACAACCCAGACCATTATGTGATGCATCACTATACACCACAAAATTCTTACTCGATTTAGGTTGAACTAACACTGGAGCTTCTGTCAAGACTTTATTCAATCTTCCAAAACTTTCTTGACATTCTTTAGTCTATATAAAATGTACATTCTTTCTGAGCAGTTTGGTAATAGGTGCAGCAATCATCGAGAAATCTTTCACGAACCGGCGATAATATCCTGCCAATCCGAGAAAACTTCTAACCTCTGTAATATTTTAAGGAGGTTTCCACTCCATGATAGCTTAAATTTTCTAAGGATCAACCCGAATTCCTTCAGCCGATACTATATGTTCGAGAAATGTCACCTCAGAAAGCCAAAACTCACATTTAGATAGTTTAGCATATAACTTCTTCTCCTTCAAGATCTAAAGAACTATTTTGAGATGAACATCATGATCCTCATTGGTTTTAGAATAAACCAGAATATCATCTATGAATACCACTACAAATTGGTCCAAGTATGGCTGAAAAATTTGGTTCATCAAATCCATAAATGCTACTGGGGCATTAGTTAATCCAAACGGCATTACCACGAACTTGTAATGTCCATATCGAGTCCTAAAAGCCATCTTTGGAATATCTTGCTCTTTAATCTTCAATTGGTGATAACCCGATCGAAGATCAATCTTAGAGAACACTGCTGCCCCTTTTAATTAATCAAAAAGATCATCAATTCTTGGCAATGAATATTTATTCTTTATCGTCACTTTATTAAGTTGACGATAATCGATACACAATCTCATCGATCCATCTTTCTTCTTTACAAACAATATGGGTGCTCCCCATGGTGATATACTTGGTCGTATAAAACCTCGATCCTGTAATTCTTGCAGCTATGACTTGAGCTCCCGGAGTTCAGCAGGTGCCATACGATACAATGCCATCGATATAGGTGTTGTATCAGGTAATACATCAATTCCAAATTCTACCTCTATCTGGAGGTAATCCCGATAATTCTTCTGGGAATACATCTGGAAATTCCCGCACCGTATGTATATCTTCTATTTTCACTCCCTGCTTCAAGGTATCAATTTCGGGAGTTGGATCTATTTCACAACCATCCATCAACATTTCATTCGCATCAACAGCCGAAATAACATCACTACAATGATTCGGCTTCTCACCCACGAATATTATTCGTGATCCATCTGGTGCCTTTAAAATTAATCTTTTTAATCGACACTCCACTACAACATCATATACAAATAACCAATCCATCCCCAATATTATTTCAAACTCACAAAATGGTAATTCCATAAGGTCAGCGGGGAAATCCACACTCTGAATTTTAATAGGACACTGACGGCAAATCCTCTTGACCTTAGCACTCTGGCCTATTGGATTGGTTGCTACTACCTCACTCGTAATTAGTTCTACTGAATGTTTCTTTCTAGTATGATTCTAGAACTAATATATGAATGAGTGGAACTAGGATCAACTAATGCAAAAATAGGCCTATTAAAGAGTTCAAGCATACCTGATATCACATCAGGATCATCTTTACTTTCCGTGGTCTTGATGTTATATACACGAGCAAGAGCTTTGCCTTTCAGATTCGATGCAACTTTCGATGCACCTTGATGCGAATTCCAACCTTCTCTCCTTTTATTTCTCTGAGAAGCAGCCGCCGATTGATTCTCTTGTAATTCTGGACATGCTCGTTTGAAATGACCCGGCTTCCCACATTGATAGCACATTGTCTCTGGCACATACCAACATCGACCAGGATGTCTTCTTCCACAAGTCTTACATTCAAGTCTATTCCCAAGTCCATCACCTTTACTTCTACTAGTTTTATTGTGAACTTGTTTGGATTTACCCGCAGAAGAATTCTTCTTTACGGACGACATCGACCCAACTGATCCTTGCTGCTGAAATCCTTTACCCCTTTTTGACCAGGGTAAAACACTAGGGCCTCCAGGTCGCTTAGTTGACTGTACTTTCTTCTTAGAAGCTTATTCTTGTTCCACACTTTCCATTCCTTTAGCTCGGTTAACCACAACTTGAAATTCAGACAAATCACGAGCAACCAAGACATTCTTATACTCTGGATCTAGGCCTCCCACAAATTTATTAACTCTGTGCTTCTCAGTCGGAAGGAGCTCTGTAGCAAACCGGCTAAGCTTATTAAACTCACACTCATATATCGATCTGCCTGCTTGCTTTAGATTCATAAACTAGGTCCTCATATCTTTGATGAAAACATCACCAATGTGCTTGTTCTGGAACTATTTTAAAAAGAATTCTCAAGTAACTCGTTCCCGAGGAATCTGAGCAGTAATGGTGGTCCACCAAATTCGAGCAGGTCCCATCAAAAGTGATGTTACACCTTCAAGTTTTCATTGATCATCACACCAGATAGAATTCAACATAATTTTAATATCATTTAGCCAAAAGTCCGCAGACATCAGATCAACATCAAAATCGCCTTGAAATTCTGATGCCTTCGACTTCCTCAACTCCCTTTGGCACCGATACTGGTTTTGGTCTATTTAAGATATCATCTAATGCCTGCAAGAACAATCCACGATCCTGAACCGGCATATCTTGCTATCCTTGTGCAGGTGCCTGACCTTGGTATTGCTCCTGAGGTACATTCTGATTTACCTCGTTACTTCCACTCTGCACAGGAACTTCCTGTTCAAACACATGTCTAGAACCCTGATGGTCCGACATCTGAACAGAACACATTTTCAATTAGTTTCTTAATATAGAGTAGCATTACTAAATATAGAGCATCAGAGTATCTGCACATAATCATTAGTAATTATGACATCCTAGTGGCATGTATACAATTCCCACTCATTTTTAAATTCAATTTCTATCCAGAATCGACTAAACCTGAGGCTTTGATACCAATTAATGTAACAACTCTTTCCCATATTTATTACCAAATACGAGTCAGTGATGTTACTAACCAATTTTAAACCATACTATTTCTTTTCCCTTAGAAAATGGGTAACCTGCACTACTTTACTTAAAAAAATTATAATTTTTTTATAAACATCGAAAATTCATTCCGAAATTTTCTAATTAAACTAGATTCATTAAGCTTTCTATCAATATAAATTATTAGCCCAAACTCATTACACAAAAATTCAAAAAATTCCTAAATTCACGTCACAGTCCCAAAATACTGAAATTCTGCTGCCCTGTTTTCTAACCTTTCATCGAATAAAAATTCATATATTTTTACATACAACTCGAAATTAAACACTATAAATTTTGTAAGAAACTAGACAAAATTTATAGTTCATACATATATGATTCACCTTCTAATTCAATTTGTGGAATTTATGCTGAGTTTTCAAACTCACTACTTTTGCACACACATTTGGACAGATTTTTAATCTTTCTATCTTAAGACCCAAATTTAATAAAACTTAGTCCATCATCATTTATAGATATAATAGAACTTACTAGATTCATTATCTATATTATCACAACTATTAAGAAACCATATTTGGTAATAAGTTATTACAACCCCATTGATTAAACATGCCATCTAGTACATTTTCAAAAGAAAGGATGGATGTCATTACATTACTATGAGTATGGAGATATACCTCCCAAAATATGAAAGTGATGCTCGGCTACTCTTCCCTCGAAGCTCCTATAAATCCTACGCATGAAAGTCATCATACGCTAAGCATATACTGAGTGAGGCAATAACATTGAATTCAAATCCCAAAACATTTAATGTCACATAGGTATCAATATAAATAAATAACAATGCAAATGATCACCTACCAATTTATGCGTATTAGCATATATGACAAGATATATATATAATAACATATTACATGGTAATAACCTTGATTCTTACCAATATCGTTGCCATATTCATCATCGAGCTTTCAAGCCTTTTTATCCTGTTTTTCAATTTATTTAGCCCAAGTATTGAATTAAGGAAATTTTTGTACGCGAGTCATCCCCCCTATACTTACTTGAGTATAGTATATTATGTGCACTTTACTGGAAGTGCTTAGCACCGAAGCGCTTTTGTATACTTACCGGAGTATACAATTATTAATTATTTTTCACTTTACCTGAAGTGCTTATAATAAATTGCACTCTACTGGGAGTGCTAAAATGTTTATACAGATGTTTATGACTCTATGGATATCCAACTATACTTTGAATTTCCTATCTCATACTTTGGGCTTTATGTCAATCATAATCTCATACATGGAAACATATATTTGCATATTAAGCAATTCATACGCAAAATAATATTCCATGAATAAGTAGTGATCCATGCATGAAACTTTCAATTCTTGACATATTTTTAACATGTCAATTATATGATGAATGACATAAAGATCATGTTATACATGCATTGCACTCACCTTGACACTTTCAAAAGTAAACTTTATACTAGCCTCACTAAGCTCGGTTACACTTTCTATCTTCTTTCTTCACTCGTTTGATCTCGAACTTGCTTGTTATCTGTATGTACATTAAATACATGACACAAGCAACCTTAAATACATGTCCAACCTTTACTAATACATGTATATACCAATATGGAAAATTTAATATTTTCAACCAAGCACTTCTTTGCTACCACAATACTTCCTATACTTTAATCTCATTTCAAATTACACACTACAACCAATAATTTGATAATTTCCCTTTAAACCCTAAATTCTCTCTCTTAGGGTTTATAAACTAAAATTTGGAAACTTCCACATTTCATCTCCATTTTCAAAAATATTAGCACCAAAATGATCATTGTATCATAGCAAACAACATACCCATGCTTCTTGAATATTTTCCAATTTTTCACTTATTTCACCCAATTTACACAATTCACAAATTGGTCCTAAAATGATGTTTTCTTAAATCTAACAACACAATTCAACTTAGAAAACATCATTCTAATCAAATCCATCATCAAAATAATTTTTACAAAATTTCCCCTAATATTCTTCATTTTGCCGAAATGGTCCCTATAGGTTTTCCAAGAAGTTTTCATCTTTTCAAGCATCTAAACAACACTACAACACCATTTCCAACTTGATTAAGCCTTAAAACATGAAATCTTAACATGCTCTTCAACCACCCTAATCATCAAACTCAATTTAGAGACATAGAAACTAAGCAAAACTTATGTCAAAAGATAGAGAATTCAAGGGAGATCAATTTCTTGTTTCATGTCTCTAGCCAAAAATCAAACAAATCAAGTCAAAAATTGAATTGAAAATTTCTTACCTAGTCCCCTTGAGGTTTCGACAGCCTTGGAGAAAGATGAACACAATTCCAACTTTTTTTTTTCTTTGATTAATGCCAAAAGTCTTTAAATTTGGCTATATAATAATAAAAATCTCTAAAATAGTCAAATGACTATTTTACCCTTTAATTATAACTAATCACCATTCAACACCTACACTTTATCTTCTTCCATAATTAATTTTCATTAAAAAGTGTAGGTGAAATGTCAAAAATGCCATTTATGAAATAATTTATTTTCAAAAATGCCATTCCATCACCTATACATAATACTGAATAGAATCGAATCTAGACTGATTTAAAAATGATTCGAACTTCGATGCTATGCTCTTCGGGTCTTTTTAAGACTTCCTTCAAATTTTCATAAAATTCTGAGCTCATACGATTGCCCGAATTACACTTAAACTTTAACCATAATTTCCCAATAATAGAAACATCAGATCAAACCATAGTTTTTATATTCAATCCACACCCTTAGATGATCTATCTATTTATGAAATAAAAATAATTATTGGGAAAATTACCATGTTGGTCCTTGAATTTTTCTCAACTTTTCACTTTTGTCAAACTTTAAAACTTTACGTTTTAGTCACTGAACTAAAACTACTAGCTTTTGATTCTTTGAGTTTTGGTCACTAATCAAAAATTGGGATATTACAATATATCTATAAATTATTTAAAAAAAATAAATTTAGAGAAACCAATAATGAATTATATTTTTTTTGAAGGATTAAAGAAAAATTCTATCAAATTTTTTTAGTTTGTTTATGAGAGACACGACTCCATCGATCTCCACTTAATTTCGTCTTCGTTGTCATCCCAAAGAAATATGAAGAATAAACTTTACTAAATATCAAGCGTCATCAATGAAAAGCGCCATCTAAAGTGCAACAATGGCTGATCTAGAAATATTTTTGAAGATAGACACACATATATTAATATGAATTCAGTTCGTTTATTATTTAGTGTATTCAAGTTCGGTTCTTTTAGCTTTTGCGAACATGCTCATTTAGTGTTGATGAACTTGTTTAACGTTCGCGAACAAGTTTTCTTAACGTTATGTTCACGAACATAAGCAACTAGGTGTAAATAAGTTAACAATGCTCATTTACAATGGTGTAAATAAGTTATCAATGCTCATTTACAACGGTGTAAATAAGTTATTAATGCAAGCATTAGTGAATCAGAAAATAATGGAGTAAATAACTTGTCAGGCCTAACTAGTGGAAAATTTTATACAGAGACAAACCTATATATAACTAGGGGTGTGCAAAATAAACCATAATTGTTAATCGGTATAACCGTTTATTTTATAAGTTAACTAACCTAACCGTTAAGGTTAAACGGTTTCAGTTAACCGAACCGCTAAAAAAGATAGGCTAATGGTTAATCTATAGGTATTTTTTTAACTAAGTATGAAGTTTGTGTTTAAAGTCTCTCTATCTAATAGGTTACATGTTAATCTGTAACTGAACCGTTTCGTAATGGTTAACCTTTAAAAATATTAACGGTTAACCATTTCTTAATGGTTAGGTTACGGTTAATAACCGCTATAATGGTTAACCGAACGATTGTTTAACCTACCATGAACACCCCTTAACCGAACGGTTAGGTTACGGTTAATAACCGCTATAATGGTTAACCAAACGGTTGGTTAACCTACCATTTCTTAGGCTTAGAAAATCGCTTCCAAAGCCCTCAAATCGCAATCTTTAACCCTTTAACTCAACCCTACATCTTATGGTAGTGGTTAGGATGGTTTACTACCATTTTTACAAGCTTTTAACATGAATCCTTAATTATTCCTTTGAATGGTCTCTAAACACCCAAGCAACCAAAATATCAAAACTAGCAAACAAAGCATCATCCTTAGGATGTGCATGAAACAAATGAGTTAGTAGTGTATTAACCTTGATTCTAAAGCTAGAAAAGAAGCCTATAGCAAAGCTCCTCAAACTTTCCTCTTCTCAAGCTCTTTAGAAGACTCTCCCACCTTTTTCACTACACAATAAGTTGTAAATTCAGAGTATAATTTGCAGGAGATGAAATAAGGTAACTAGCTTACATTACAAGGCTAGAAAAATAGAAATTACTCATCTTCAAACCCACTTCTTCTAAAACCCCACAAAACCCATAAAATTGTATCTCCACCATTCTTGATGAAACTTACCTTAAAATGTAAATCCTTGATTGCTGGTAACAAAACCCTTAACTTGAAATCCAAAATTCCAACTCAAAACAACCAAGATTCAACATTTATCTTTTGGGTAAGGGTTACGAGATGAGAAATGGATGAGGGAAGAAGATAAGGGGACAATGGTGAGCTAACTCTCTTACTTTTCTGTAGAGAAATTAAAGAGCCACCCCATTTTCTTCTTCAAAAAGAGGAAATTACTCTATTACCCTTCCAACATCCTCCCAACTCATAACCAACACAAAGACTCAAGCCCAACAACAATATACAAGCCCACAAAGGCTCTCAAAAGCCCAAACTCTTGGCCATAACACAAAGCCCACATTTCGAGTTTAACCAACCGATAAATTTTAAAATTTGGGTCGTTACAACTCTCTCATCCTTAAAAAAAATTTTGTCCTCAAAATTTATCTAATAGAAAAAGATGCAGGTAAAGCAACCTCATGTCCTCCTCAATTTCCAATGTAGCCTCTTCAACTCCATGGTTTTCCATAACATTTTCACTAATCTTTAACTCTTTTATCCAAAACTCTAATCGGCTCTTCCTTGTAGATCAAATTGGTGTTGATCTCAATCTTTTCAAGCGGGATAACATGAAAAAGATCGAAACAATAGCATCTCAACATATAAACATGGAAAACATTATGAATATGTATCATCTTTGGAGGCAAGGTAACTGGTAAGCCACAGATCTAACTCTTTCTAGAATCTCATACGGTATAATAAAACTCAGGCTCAACTTGCCTTTTCACCCAAAACGGATTACTCTTTTCCATGGTGACACCTTGAGAAACACCTTATCACCAACCTCATACTCGATGTGCTTATGCTTCTGATCTGCATAAGCTTTTTGATAATTAAAGGCTGCTTAAAATCTTTCCTTGATAAACTGAACCTTCTTCTCA
The DNA here is from genome assembly GCA_019671005.1 of Hibiscus mutabilis. Taxonomy (NCBI): domain Eukaryota; kingdom Viridiplantae; phylum Streptophyta; class Magnoliopsida; order Malvales; family Malvaceae; genus Hibiscus; species Hibiscus mutabilis. The sequence continues at coordinate 36,016,282 of CM033713.1, read as the reverse complement.
ATTTGCTTAATCAATTTTAATCCTATAATTTTCCTCTCGTTGAGCTCTATCCAACACAATGGTGTTCTACACTTACGCCCATACAAGGCTTCAAAATGAGCCATCTTAATGCTCGATTGGAAGATATTGTTATAGGCCAATTCAACTAGAGAAATATGCTTCTCCCAACTCCCTTTGAAGTCAATGATCAATACTAAAGCAAATTCTCCAAAATCTAAATGACTCGCTCGGACTGACCATCTGTTTGAGGGTGAAAAGTAGTGCTCAAATGTAATCTTATGTCCAAGGCTTCATGAAATTTCTTTCACATTCTCGTTATAAATTGAAGATCTCTATCCGAAATGATTGACAATGGCACTCCATGCAATCTCACTATCTCTTGGATGTACAACTATGCCAACCGCTTAAGTGTAAAATCCATATGCACTGGTGATCGGTGTGAAAATGTCAGACTATTAGTGCAAGCTACACTATTGATGCAAGAATAGAAATATGGAAATCCTGTTTGAATATTGATCCCACGAGGATGGTGTATTAAATTTCACTGATGTAACTACAATACAATACTGTAAGAGTCATAGTTGTGGGTGCAATGGTGGTTGCAATACAAGGATAAAAAAGTGAATAAATGATTAATTGTGGTAGCAATAACAGAATGTATAAAAAGATAGAGAAATATGAGAATAAAGATTGGATCTCTTCAGTTTAGCTTGGCAGAAAGATCAAGTATACTTCAAGGGAAAAGAATGGTTCAACCAACGAATAGGTGGTCAGCTTGAGTATTAGCTCCCATTTAACCTTCAACCATTGACTCAGGGATGTAGATCAGCTTCAAATTTCATCGTAAGTCGAGACTATAACCCTTTCGGACAAGTGGATCAACTTTCGTTGCATCTAATCAACTTTTGTTGTAAAACTTGTTAATCTGACTTGTCATTGCATCCGTCGATGTCAGTGGCTAGTTTAACACTCTCATGCAAAATGTGAATCAGATCCAACAATTAAAGCTTAAGAAAAAGCTAACACAAATATATATTGAACAGAATATATAGTTTCAACAAGTTCATAAATCTCCAGAAAATTAAAGCATCATCAAGTTTAGCACAAAATACAAAATAAATCTCTATAAACATCAAAATAGAGTAGAGTTTAAGAAGATAACAATGTATTTCCTCGATTCAACACATGATTCATCTTTTCCTCAGATAAATCTGCCTTACTTCACCTTAGATCTCCATAAACAAGCTTAAGCTGTCATGAAAGGAGGAAGAAAGCTCAGAGGTTGAAGATGATATGAAAACTTGGAAAAGCGTGACCCTCTCTTTCTTCCAAATTAGTCATTTTATAGGTCACCCAAGGGAGGAAACCTATTCTACAGGTTAATTAAATGCCTAGAGCCGTATAGAATTAGTTGTAACAAATTGGACAACTGGCAGGGTCATCCTTATCCTTAAGCAGACTGGATAGTTGGCAGATGCAATGTCGAACTGGCTATAGTGGTGAAAACTTCTTCTGCAGGGACATTAGTAATGCAACGACAATAAGGAAAAAATAGGCAAGAATATGCAAAACACGAGACACTGAAACTAAGTTAAAAAAATGCGAAAATAGACATGGAAATGCATAAATGGATGCAATAGATACCAATATGGGGACAATTAGACCTATAAATTAGGGAAAATACATGCTCTTTAAAGAGCTATCACACCTCAAACTTGAGTTTTACTTGTCCTCAAGTAAAGATCAAAACATCAAGGTCCAATAATAGATCATAAGCATTCTAGATACTTGAATCATTCTAATCAATCAATAAATTATATGCATTGACAAGAGAGATAATTGCATAACCAACTTCACATCAATAGATAAGCTAGCAATTCAAGAATACCCAACATCTTAGATTCATTCCTCCTACCAACATTTATTTAGCACCACACATAATATAAATATTATATATATTTTTCATAATTTTCTTATTTTTCTCATTTTTTATATAGCGAGGGATATCGAGAAATAAATGTACCCTAGACCCTAAGAAGTATGATGTTGTGCAACAAACCCCCAGGAAGTACTTCATTGTAACGACACACACTCATACAGCGACAACTTTTGGCCAGATTCATTTTTCTAACACATGCAGATGAGTGTTCCCTCTTAAAGCTACTTTATTTATTTCATTGCACTCACATTGGAATGTCTTTTGTTTTTACTTGATAAGATATATAAATATATATGCATCACACATGTCACAACAGGAGAAAGTCATCAAAAATTAAAGGAATGATGCAATATATTCTATAGTCAAACCAACAGATATATCAATGTAGAGTTAAGAAATACAATTATCCATCATATATATCCAACAAACTTATCAATGATTAGAACAATTCAAGATTTACACATCGAATACAAGCAAAAAGAATTCAAAACAAAGGGAATCTTTAATTTGCTTATTTTTTTTATTTTTTTTTTGAAATAGGGGTGTATTTCAACTCCTAGGTGTATACCCCCAAACTTAAAGGTTGCATTGTCCCTAATGAAAAAAAAACATAATGGAATGAAAGAATGCAATGACAGAATGTAATGACAAAATGCAATAACATGATATAGTTACAATGATGAATGCAATGCTATTACAGCTACATACTTTTACAATGACAATGCGAATGCAATGACAATACATGAATACAAAATGAACTTACACTACATGAAATGCATGCCTACAAAAACTAAAAACATACTAACTTAATTCTCGGGCTCATGAGAGGAAGAGGTAGAGCGTTTCTTCTTCTTCTTGCTTTTCTTCTCGTCCTTTCTATCCCTCTTGATCTTCTCCTTGGAACTGGGAGCTTTCTTTTCTTTTCCTTTTTGGGTATAGGAGTCTCTTCTTTATCGTGCTCTGCTTTATCTTTTTTTACTAGCTCTTCTACGACCTCGGCATCATTGATCACGTCCTCAGACAGGATGAACTGTGGTGTTACCTTGTAGAGCACCATTTCAAGAGGGTTTGCCTCTTGTTAATCTATTATGGGCGCAACTTCTTCCGGTCTCGCTACAACTGGCTTCATCTCAGGTCCTTCTATGGTTGCATCCACACTCTTGGATGCAACCGATTTCTTTTCAACAATTTCTTTAATAGCAGTTATCTCAACCTCAAAACTATCATCTTCACCTTTATCAACGTCTTCAACAAGGACTTTATCTTCTTCAACAGTAATGGGTATGGCATCAACATCCATAGGGATGTTCAAATTGAACAAACAATCCATGATGATCTTACTAAATGCCTCATCTCGTGGTGGGTCACTAGCTTCGCTGACATTGTTAGGAGAATTCACTGACTTTGCTGGTACATCTTTGGTGGTAGCATCAGAAGAGAAATAATAACTTTGAATGATAAGAAGGTAAACAAGGAATTCTGGTAGATCAACTAGAGTGAGTAGGCTTATTGCAACAAGTACAGACTTGTGCCATGTCTTTACATAGGCATAAAATAAATTCTATAACAGATCCATTTTTTGCACTATGACTGCAACAACTCCCAGTTTACTTATCACTACATCGAGTTTGTCTTTTATTTTCAAAATTTTTTGCCAAACTTTGTCACTCGATGGGACATTTTCTGGTGTAGCATCCACTTTGGCCTTACCCTTGTCCTCCCTAATTGCAATACCCAGTCTTGGTGGAGGAACTTCAAAAGTGCAAACCATCATTTCGATGACAACCTTGTTGAGAGGCCCTTTATTGGCAATCCTATAACCCCCTTAACTCGATCTAGATGTCAGACTGAACTGAGCAAGGTACATTAGGTTTGCCGAGACAAACCTGAACGATTACTTAGAGATAGTCCATTTTTTCCTCTTTATCTTGTCTAAATTCATAATTTAGTCCTATGGTGATCATGCTGGTAGTGTGTAAAACTCACAATTAAATCATGCGTCAAATTGACACCCAATTGATCAAGAGCGCACTCTAGGGACCAAATTGTAATTTTGGGAAACCAAAGGGACTTGCTTAAATCCAAAGTTACCAAACCATAATTAATCAGGTTACATGCAATCCGGTTAAATTTCAACTTATAATAATCATCCAAACTCATTTAATTGCATGATCAAGAAATAAAGACTAAACTGCAAAGATTTAAACTTAGCAAAGTATATTACTAGAAATAATAGACTGGGTATCGATACACCCCTTGCTTGTATCGATATGGGTATATTTTGCAAAGTGTATCAATACAGTCCTCAGCTGTATAGATTCCAGTAGTTCAATATCAAAATAGAGAATTCCAGTAGCTAAATGGCGTACCGATATGGTTGCCCGTGTACTGACACCTAGTGTAATATTTTATGGTGCATACCGATATGCCTGTGCAATTTTGCACAATTTTGAGCCAAGATAGACCATGTGTATTGATCCCTGAGGATCCATACCGGTATGACATGGTTTGTAATGACCTCTTGGTCGAACATATGACATTTTGGCTCAATCTAACATGCTTCAAACATCATACAAACAACATATAAAATTTAAACAACATTTCCACAACCAAATAGCATGCTAGAAGATCATTCAAACCATAGCAAATCTAATCAAAGATCCTATAGGCATGATCTCTACCCAAGCATACAATTCACATTCCAACCCCTTAAAACAAATCATATAGCCACATACAAATCCAAAATACCAAAGGAAACAAGTCCAAAATAGGGAGCAAGCATACAACCCTTGTATTTTGGCTAGTGACCAAAATGAATAAAATGAAAGATTGGTGGCTAAAGTATAAACTTAGGAAAAGTTCAACGACAAAATTATAATTTTTGAAAGTTATGTATTTTAGTCCCGAAAATGAATATTTTACCCCCAAGAATGACGTTTTCGTGTTACTTAGATTTTTGGTACAAAATTTGTGTTAAAACCTATAAAGAGTTAAGTTCGAGAAAAATTTGGATAATCAGATTGAATCAAATATTTAAGGATAAATAAGTTATTTCACATGTCTAGATATTTTCTTATGTGTTGGAATAGTATGAACCATTGGATTTAAAGAAATTTCCATGTTTAATCTCAATCGTTGGATCTTTGAGGACAAAATTGGAATTTTGATTTGTTTCAATGGCAAAATTGTCAACTACTAATGGAAGACTAAATCTTGGTCATTAAATAATAGATTTTGACAAGTGGAATGCTTTGGAGCATTGGATATCAAGGGTAACATAGTCATTAGGCTATTAAGAAGATTTTTATTTATTAAATAAGGTTAAATAATGCCATTTGGGATGGAAATAAGAAAGAAAAAAAATGGAATTTTGGTTCATCTTTCTTACATTTACTTGAGGTTTAGCGAAGGGAGAAAAAATTTTCAAGTTCAAATTTCAAGCATTTAGATTTGGATTCAAGGTTAGTTCATGAGATACAAAATTGTTCTCCATTAAATTCTCTTTCATTTGATATAATTTTTACATGGTTTTCATGCTTCTAAGTTGAAGTTGGTGTTTAAGGTTTATGAAGAACATGTTGGAATTTTATTTTTTAAGGTTCAATCATGTTGAAAATGTTGTTGTGATGTTGTTTCTATGCTTAAAGTGATGAAAATCCTATGGTATATTGTATAGGGACCATTCCGCTATGTAAAGAAATTGGGAAAGAAATATTGTAAAAAAATTCTTTAGAGATGGAAATAGTTTGAATGATGTTCTTTATGCTTGATTATGTAATTGAATGTTAATTTAAAGTGTTGGAACGGTTAAAGGGTGATAAAGATTAGAATTATGAAATCTGCCCAAAATTTTAGTTTTGGTAGTAAATTCGGAAATTCACCAAAAATTCCACAAAAATAATTAGAAAGTGATTCATATATTATTGTATACGTGGTTCAGTCTAGTTTCTTTTAAAATAAACGGTGACTGATTTCGATTTGTATATCAAAAGATATCAAATTTTAAGTGATGAAAGGTCAGAAAATATAGTAGCGTTCTGCTCCGAAATTCAGCACTGGAATCCGACTTTGAAAATTCATCATAAATCGTACAAGTTGAATTCGGGCTATTAGTTTATATGTTTGAATAACTTATCGAATCTAGTTTCTATCAGAACAAATGAAATTGAATTTCAAGTTGTAGATTATTTTATAGAAATATTTTTTGAAGGTAGTGTAGGCTGTCATATTATAAAATGAGTGTCTTATTGGTATTATTAAATGTGCATGTAAAGGATGAATGCGAAGCACTCCAGTAAACATGATAAATCAGAAACTAAGTAGATAAACGAATGACCAAACTTGAAGTTCTCTTAAATTATTCAGTTTAGTTTGGGATAAGAAGTGTCAAGGTGAGTGCAATTGCATACATATCATGACACATTGATTTTTATACATCATTGGGATGGCTTACGATGAGCCTACCCAAATTTTATTGTCATTATATTTATGTCATGGAGCATATGACTGACATATTTTAATTATGTCAAAAGTTGAGTATAAATGCATGGATCACTAATTATATATGATGTTATATCATGAATGTTATTTCAGGTATGAACTGCCCAATGTTAAATTATGTTGATATACATTGCCATAAATGAAATAAATATGGAATATATGACCAAGTATATTATTGAGGGACAAGGTATAGTTGGCATGCCATATAGTCTAGCAGCAAGCTGCATACTCGGTTTAGCACTATATTGTATATAAAGGACACTTAGTGCATATGATGGGCATGACCTTATGTGTATTATGCTGGGCACGACCTTATGTGTATTAGCACTTTGGTGCATATTTGACTTGTGTACCCAGGGTCCTCATAGGTTTATATTTGGGCTATGGTTTATTGGCTAATAAATGAAAAATAGATAAATAAGCTTACGAGCTTTTGGAATAAATGGCAAGTATATTGCTAAGAAATGTATATGTGATTTATATCATGTTAATATATGAATAACATGATGGATTTACATGTCTAGTGATCTTGATGCATTTATTCATATATGGCATATTATGACAAATGGACAACATGAAAGTCTTATGACATTGGCATATAATAAATCATTACTAACGCAATGTGAAAGTTGATGCATTGGTATATATCATGTTATATAAATGTAGCCATGAAGTCGAATAAGTTTAAATTATTGTTACTAGCTTCCTTTATTGCCTCACTAAGTTCGTACTTAGCGTGTGTTTAATTGTGCACACGTAGGTGGTTTGAATCATTGGAGTAAGCAAGGCGTTGCATCAAGTTCAGAAAAATTCACCAAGCTATTACAGTAATGACATCCTACTTGAGTTTTTTAATTTATTTTAGTGGGACGTATAAATAGGATAATTTTGTCTATTTTAGTTCAACTTCTGATATTTTTTTTGAACAGTCAAATTTATTTTTTTAAATAAAAAAACTCCGATTTTGTGTATTACTTGATATAAATATTTCGATGGTTTTAAATTTATAGAATAAAAATCATGTTATCATTTAGTGACATCTCTAACTCATATTCAGTAATCGAATACGGGAATGAGGTGTTACATTTATTGGTATCAGAGCTACAGGTTTAGCCGATTCTAGATCCAAACCGAGCTTGTTATCAGTCAGTAAGTGTATACATGCCACTAGGATGTCATAATTTCTGTTTTGATGCTTGAGTGACTTGATGCAACTGCTTATTAAATTGGTTGTATAAAGTTATAGATGTCCAAAATTGAGAGATCACGTCGAGCGATCGAATAGTTGGGTAAGAACGAGGCCCATAAAGGTAGTAACAAGGTTAATCATTAACCGCTTTACGCTCAATATGATGTTAATGTACTGGTGTATTTGGAAATGCCTAGCTAAACCAAGGTTTATTATTTCAAACCTTGGATATGATTTTAGATGAAATTCAACCCCAGGTTCCTTAGACTTTTATTGCTGGAGAGCTGAGAAGTCTTGAAGTGTTAGACTTTATGTAGTATTCCAAAATATAGCTTAGAAGTATGTTATAGTTCCTTGTTGGTTAAGTAACGCATCTTGCAGGCCATAGACTATTTGTCTTAGAAGTATATTACCAATTGATGAAGATGTTTTTTTAAATAAAACAATTAAGAACTTTGGGCCAAATTAGAATTATGAATTAATAGATTACTAGATAAAAGATGGACTAAATTGAAGGCTTGATGGAATTAGAGGTTTTCATGTTAAACAATAGATTATGAGAGGGTTTGAACAAGTGTCTAACTAAGATAATGACATGAGTAATGGTGGGTCTCGGCTAGGTGGAATAAGCTGCAAATGTTATTATCTTCTTCATCTTGAAGGGAGAAAACCGAACCATCTTATTGAGAGAAGTTAGAGAGGGACTAAGGAATTGCTTCATCACTTGTTTTCTTGTGGATTTTCTTCCGATATAGCTTAAAATGGAAGGTAAAATGCTCTCTCATTTGTTTGTTATTCCATTGAATTTGAGATTTCTTGAATCATGTATTGTTTGTCTTGTTTGAAAATCATGTGTGCTAACAAAAGATGTTGTAGTTTGTTCGAAGGATGTAAATTGGAAACTTCCTTATTTTGGTTAGTTGAAAAATGGATATGAAAATGGTTAGATCAAATTTGATACCCTTGATGGTTGTTTACATATATATATATAAGTACATATGTGAGCTGGGGGCTGTTTTGATTGGACAAGAAATTTAGGGACTGTTTTCAAACATGCATGAAAATGTATATATATATATATATATATGAAGGACTGTTTTGGATATTTGAAAGCATGAGTGGATGGTTTCGAATACCTATGTATCTATGGAAATTGGATTGCTAAGAATAGACATGGAATTATAGAAGACTATAATGATACATATATTTATGTGAACATGTGTAACCAAGGCTGTTGTAGAAGTATGTGAAATTATATGGACTGATTTGGGTAATTAAATCAAGGGCTGAATATTGAAGTATATATATACATATATGTGGCTATCATATAAGTTTAGGAACTGCTTGGAATGTGTTTTAAAATGTTAGGGGCTGTTCTTGCAATGATTTAGGATTGTTTTGAATAATTAAGGGTTGGTTTTTGAGTTTTAAAAACAGGGGAAAATTGTTTAGTTAATTAGGGGATTGTCTTATACGAGTATGAGCATAAAATGAATTGTTTTTAGCATAAAATCATGTATATGTAAGTGAATCTGATTTCTTTTGCACTTATGTGATCTTTAGTGAATTGTTTTAGAACATGCACTTATGCACATATGATGATAAGGCAGAATTACTTGAATATGATTCATATAGGATCGTTTTGAATGCATGGGAAGTATGTTGGATTACATTGAGTTTATAGGAGCATATCTAAGTATGTTGGGACTATTTTGATGTTTGTAAAAATGCATACACGTGTTCTGGATAGTTTTCCATAAATAAGAAAGTCTATAGATTATAATCGAAATAAAATTATGTGTATATGTTAAAATGGATTGCTTTTAATATGAATACGTGATTAGGTGGACTGTTTTGATGTAAAATTTTGTATACATGACTAAATCGGACTGATTTGTGTAAGAATGAAAATGCATGGATTGTTTTTATATGAAATTATATATACATGTTTAAGTTAGTATGTGTTGTGAAAACATGAGAATCTATGGACTATTTTGAATATATACATATTCATGATAAGAGCTGTTTGATATATCTAAGTATGTAAGTCAATGTAAGGGTTGTTTTATAGTAACAAATTTATTGATATGAAGTATGGATGTGATTAATACGTATATAGTTTGATAGAGTATATTGTTTTGTATGATATGGTTGTAATGTTTGGTTAATTGTTTTGAGGTACGCATATTGTTAAGTATGGATCATACATGATTATTCTTTCATGAGGCTCACATAGAGCATTTGGGTTTGGGATACATCATTGAAGTCACATGGTTAAAGTATGCATTACATATGCAATATGAAGACGTTCTATGCTTATTTATGATGCGGAATGATGGTAGAATTGAAGTATTTATCTATATGAGTCATGCCTTGAATTGATATTAACCCTTAATCCTTGGAAACATAAAATACAAAAAAATAGCATTAAGCTTAAAGGTTATAAGAATTCATGCTCCAATGTGCTAAAAGCTATCTTTTGCTAAAAGACACTAAGTAAAGAACCAAGTAAGATTGCTTGTAACATAAGATACCCACCTAATCTTAAGCATAAGATACATAAGTTGCCTGAGTAATGGAAGACCTTGGACAATTTGGCATGGTACATATGTACATATTTCAGGGACTACGGTCTATGAGCTACGGCTCGGGGGACACCCATTTATATGTGATATTTTGGCGACAATAGGAGGTAACGGGGGAGTTGATACGAGGATTAGTGACATTTTGGTTGGATAGTTGAGAAGTTAGGATTGTTATGTTTCCGATACTAGCCATTGCTATGTGCTTTGGGCTATGTATAACTCGGACCGATACTATTGAACTCGGACCAATGTTATCTATGTCCAAATGTGATCCAACTCAAATGATTTAAAAGAGATGAACTCAAATACTAAATTACGAAAGGGAACTTTGATAAGCAATGTTATGAACCCAGGCAAGCTCTGTTATAATCTCTGATAAGCTTTAATAAGAACTACGAAAGCTCTGATAAGTACTTCGATAAGCCTTATTAAGGCTACAATAAGATAAGCTGAGAACTTTGATAAGTTCGATAAGAAATTCAAAAGAACTCAGTTAAAACTCTGAAAGAAATCGACTAAGACTTGAAAGGATATGATCTCGGGTAAAGACTCTAAATAACAAGGCCATGTTTAAGCTAAAAATAAGATATAAACACCTAGTGTTAACATATGTTTGTTTTCTTTTTGATTTCCATTTGATATCATTGTCAATATGCTTTGTCATTTAATATTACTACCTCACTTAGGCTATTTAAGCCTAATACATTCATTCTCACGCATTTTTTAGGACTTAAAGAGTTTTCATTGTTCGATAGTTGCAAGTCACTGTTTAAAGTTCTAAAGTTTATTTTTGACTTTCTTAGTTGAACTCCTTAGATGGTGGCATAGTGAACGTATAGAAGCATATTAATGATTATTTTTGGTAGCATTGCAATAAAAATTGTAAGGTTGAATGGCTTATCTATTCTTTGAGATTATTTAAATATGTATGGTTGATGGATCACCTTGACTCATTAATTAATAAATATCATGTAGTATGTGTGCTCGAGCTAAGTGAATAAAATGGGGCTGCTACGCATGAATATGCTAAATAAAAATAATGTTTATATATATATATATGTTCCTTGTAATAAGTTGAATAATTAGCAATATGTATCTAATGAGTTTCTTGAAAATCCCTTAGTAAAAGATATGTTATGATAATACTCAAGTATATGTATGTTCGCTTGGTGTCTTATATATGCAGGATTGTTTCGGTTTACATGAATGCATTATTTAGCAAGTATTTCGTTTGATGCTATGTTAAGTTGTTATTTATTTGGAAAGGAACTCATATTATGATAAGCCAAGTTAGATGTTTTAGGTGTCAGATAATTTATGCATCGAAAATCTATGATAATGAAACCAGGATAAGTTATAAACCAAATTAATGTATTATTGTGAGTATACATAGTAAGCAATAGATGCTCTTATATTAATTGTATCAGTTTGGTATGTGATTAAGAATAGTAATAGACTAATATAGTTTACATTCGACTTGGGGTCTAGCATGATATCAAAGTTCAATGGATTGTTAGTTGATTAAAATACATTAGGGCATACTTCCTAATGGAATATATATTTTGTTTAAATCGAAGTAACATGTTTCCATTAATGAATCAAGATCATAATATGAATATGACGTCTAAGTTGAAGGCATGAATTTCGTGCATGTGTCAAATTGTTTATTTAAATTTTGAATTGGACAATTGTATGCTATGTATGTTGATTGTTTTACTATGTTTAAAAATGAGAATCTCTAAGTTAAGTGGTCTGGTGTTGTCCATGTGATTGGGAATATGTACCTTGTATAAGTGCAATATAAAGTGTGTTAAGGAATGAGTCCATATGAAATATTGATATTAATAAAACATCATTATTAATTGGTCATAACCCTTCAAGATCCTCGATGTGTAACTACTATTGATGATTAATGTTAATACATGGGACGATGATTATCCTTGCATCAATTGATTATTAAAGTTTTGTTAGTATCTTTAAGTAACTTTTGAGTTTCAAAATTTGTAATAGTGTTAATTGGAACTAATTTCTCAGCCTATATCATGTTATATTGAGATTGAATTGTCATGTTGGAAGGAGTAAATTTTTGCAAAACCGTTTGAATTAATCCGACCAATGTCAAAGATTTCTGTTTGTGTCTCTCTAACACCTTTGATTTTGGTTTTCTTCTAAATCGGGTTGAGGGTGTTACACTTCACATGGGGTATTGATGGAAAACCAATGTCGATAAATTATTGGTTTAGTAAATATAGAAATGATGCTAGAAGGGCTACGTTGTGATGATCAGGGAAAGCTCGATGTGATAGTAACTTATCTCTTGGGACATAGCACAAGGGTAAGTAAAATTTGTAAGAATTACTCGATAATAATTCAAAGAAATCAAATTTTTAGTAAGCTTAATGGAGTTGCCTCTTTATGAATTACGATTATGCTGGGCATTGAATGGTTTTCTACCTATTATGTAGTTATGATTTTTTTCTTGAAACAAATAATTTTGAAAGGAACCATAAAGTTTGGAGATTGTAATGATAAGGGAAAAATCATATTTTCTGATCAATGTGATTCAGTAGTATTTTTTTGGAAACTGCTAGCACAAGGATGTGAGAACTTTCTAAATTATGTTGTGAGCATACAAGTATTCAAAGTTTAACATGGAAAGTATTCCAACTGTCAATTAATAACATAATGTGTTCTCTCAAGAACTGCTAGGTTACCATATGATCATGAAGTGAAATTCAAGAGTTAGGCTTTCTTTGGCATTGAACTTATATCAAAGGTACTGTACGAAATGGCTCTCTCAGAGATAAGAGAGTTAAAGGTTCAGTTACATTAAATATTGGATTGAGGTAAAATACGGCTTGATATATTTCCTTGGAGAATTACACTATTGGTTGTGAAAAAAATGGTTCGATAAGATTATGTACTGATTATTGTCAATTAAATAAATTGGTAGTAAAGAATAGATAATTATTCATGTAGATTGATGATCCCTTCAATCAATTGAATGGAGAAGAAGTGTTTTCTAAAATTAATCTTCAATCAAGATATATTAATTGATAGTCAAGGAAAAGAATATTCCTAAAACTATTTTCAAGACACGGTTTGGGCACTATGAGATCATAGTGGTACCTTTTTGGCCATGCTGATGCTCCAGTAGCATTCGTGGATTTGATAAATAGAGTGTTCTAATCGTATTCAGATCGGTTTGCTGTGGTATTCAATGATGATATTTTGGGCACCTAAAGACTATGGAAGATTATGATTTATGGTTTCGAGTGGTACTACGAATTTTACAAGAAAAGAAATTATATGCCGAGATGTCTAAGTATGGATTCTAGATAATTGAGGTTGTCTAAATGTGAATTTTGGATATTTGAAGTTGTATTTTTAGGCTATATTGCCAAGATCAAAAGAATTGGATTGAATTTAAAAAAATTGGTATCATCATTTATATGGTGAGCGATGTTATGTCTTCAGGATTATAAAAGTTCGAAAATGCTTGATGAACCAAAAAGGATCGGAACCTCGGTAGAGGAGGTGGATATAACTCCTCAAGGATTATGATATTGTGATTGGCTACTATCTTGGAAAGGCTAATATAGTAGCCAATGCACTTAGTTGGAAGAGGTTCTCTGCTCTATGAGCATTGAATGTGCAACTATGTTTAAAAAAGAGGATGGTATGTTAATTATAGAACTTTAGCTTAGACCTATTCATTTAGGTCGGATTAAAGATTTTCAGTTGAAAGTCAGGGTTAAAACAAATTGAAAATGGTGAAAATAAAGACTTTAAAGTTAAGTATGTTAGATGTTTGAGGAAAATATTATGTCTTAATGATGATGAGTGGAAACTAGAACGTCTTAATAAAGAACACTACATTCCATTGTCAATGTATCCAAAAGGGAATAGGATGTATTTAGATCTGAAGAGGAAATATTGATGGCCAGATATAAAAAGGACAATAACTGAATTTATGGCTACATGCTTGATAGGCTAGCAACTGGAAGCAAAACATCAAGTACCATCAAAAATGTGGTAACATATTTCCATTTCCCTAGTGGAAGTGGAAAAGAGTTACGATGGATTTCGTAATTAGGTTATCGATGATACCAAGTAAAAATGATTCGATTTGGGCAATTGTGGATAGATTGAATAAATCTGTAATGAATTAATATGTTGAGCTATAAATCTAAAATATTGTAAAGTTACGTGATGTACCTATTTTCATTTTGAGTGTTTAAGATCCAAGGTTATCTCTAGATTTTGGAGTTCCTTGCATAAGGCATTAGGGACTCAACATAATTTTAACACTGCTGAGCATCCATAGAATGACGAACAATCTAAAAGGATAATTTAGATTTTGAATGATATGTATAGTTTCTATTTGATTGAGTTTGAAGGCTCATTGGGAAAGTATGTGCCACTAGATGAAATTTCTTACAATAACAGTTATCAATTGAGTATAAAGATGGCTTTATCAAAAGTGTAGTATGAAAGAAGATTATGATAAACATTTACGAATAGTGTTACAAGCCTTGTGGTAAAGGTAGTTGTATACAAAGTTACCCAAAAGTGAATTTGATTAATTCAAGTTGCATTTTCAGGCGACATTGTCTCAACAAAGAGGATCTGAGTAGATCCTAATAAAGTTATAATGGAAGCACTAATATTAGTACAATTTGAAGTTAATAAGGATTCCATGTTATTTAATGATATGTCTCATAATAGGTTGGGATGTGTATTGATGTAATAAGGCTAAAATAGTGGCTGATGTATTTAGTCGAAAGTCTTTCTTTTCCTTATAAGCATTAAATGTCCAATTATCCTTGGAAGAGAATAGTGTATTTATTACACAGCTTTATCTTAAGTCTACTTTGACAAATCGAATCAAAGATTTATAGATGAAAGAAACAATATACTTGGAAACAATTCAATAAGGTGAAAAGGGGAAATTAAAGACTTTGATATGAAGTCTAAAGGATGTTCTTATTATCAAGGGATAATTTTTATTCCCAATGATAATGAGTTAAAAAGAGAACTAAAAGGTGATTAGATCTGACTCAATTTAGGATGTGGAGAATAAAGTAAGAATGGTTCGAAGCAATTTTAGAATTGCTTTAGAATGATGGAAATTATATGTTGATATTGAAAGAAAATATATTTAATATGAAGTTAAGGATAAAGTATTCCTTAAAAGTTTCACCTTGGAAGAAGGTGTTATGGTTCAGACCAAAAGTAAAGCTTAGCCTAATATTCATTGACCTATATTAGGTTCTGAAGAAGAATTAAAAACCATGATGTCTTCCATACGTCGATGCTTTTGAAGTATCGATTTGATTCTTCACATATCATAATACCAGAAAAGGGTTGAGATTCAATTAAATTTCACTTATGAAGAGGAACCGACAAAGATCATGGCTTATGGAGTTAAAGAATTAAGTAAAGATTCATGAAAGAATCACAAAGTGGTAGAAGCCATATGGGAGATTGATTAGAGAATTAGCATGTATGTGCTAAAATTCGTGGACTAATTTTCTTAAGGGGGAAAATTGTAATACCTCAAAATTTTGGCTAGTGACCAAAATGAATAAAATGAAAGTTTGGTGGCTAAAGTATAAACTTAGGAAAAGTTTAGGGACTAAATTGTAATTTTTGAAAGTTATGTATTCCAGTCCCGTAAATGAATATTTTACTCCCAAGAATGATATTTTCATGTTACTCGGATATTTGGTACAAAATTTGTGTTAAAAGATATAAAGATTTAAGTTTGAGAAAAATTCAGATAATCGGATCGAATCAAATATTTGAGGATAAATAAGTCATTTCACATGTCTAGATATTTTCTTATGTGATGGAATAATATGAACCCTTGGATTTAAAGAAATTTCCATGTTTAATCTCAACCGTTGGATCTTTAAGGACAAAATTAGAATTTTGATTTGTTTCAAGGGAAAAATTGTCATCTACTAATGGAAGACTAAATCTTGGTCATTAGATAATAGATTTTGACAAGTGGAAAGCTTTGGAGCATTGGATATCAAGGGTAAAATAGTTATTTGGCTATTAAGAAGATTTTTATTTATTAAATAAGGTTAAATAATGTCATTTGGCATGGAAATAAAGAAAGAAAAAAAATGGAATTTTGGTTCATCTTTCTTACACTTACGTGAGGTTTAGAGAAGGGAGAAAAAATTTTCAAGTTCAAATTTCAAGCATTTAGAGTTGCATTCAAGGTTAGTTCATGAGATACAAAATTGCTCTCCATTAAATTCTCTTTCATTTGATATAATTTTTACATGGTTTTCTTGCTTCTAAGTTGAAGTTGGTGTTTAAGGTTTTATGAAGAACATGTTGGAATTTTATGTTTTAAGGTTCAATCATGTTGGAAATGTTGTTGTGATATTGTTTCTATGCTTAAAGTGATGAAAATCCTATGGTATATTGTATAGGGACCATTCGGCTATGTAATTGTAAAAAAATTCTTTAGAGATGGAAATAGTTTGAATAATGTTCTTTATGCTTGATTATGTAAATGAAGGTTAATTTAAAGTGTTGGAATGGTTAAAGGGTGATAAATATTAGAATTATGAAATCTGCCCAGAATTTTAGTTTTGGCAGTGAGTTCAGAAATTCACCAAAAATTCCACAAAAATAATTAGAAAGTGATTCATATATCATTGTATCTAGTTTCTTTTAAAACAAACAGAGACTGATTTCGATTCGTATATCAAAAGATATCAATTTTTAAGTGATGAAAGGTCAGAAAATAGAGTAGCAGTCAGCTCTGAAATTCAACACTGGAGTCCGACTTTGAAAATTCATCATAAATCGCACAAGTTGAATTCGGGCTATTAGTTTATATGGTTGAACAACTTATCGAATCTAGTTTCTATCAGAACAAACAAAATTGAATTCCATGTTGTAGATTATTTTATAGAAATATTTCTTTGAAGGTAGCGCAAGCTAACATATTATAAAATGAGTGTCTTATCGGTATCATTAATTGTACATGTAAAGGATGAATGCGAAGCACTCCAGTAAACATGAGAAATCAGAAACTAAGCAGATAAGCAAAGGACCAAACTTGATGTTCTCTTAAATTATTCAATTTAGTTTGGGATAAGAAGTGTCAAGGTGAGTGCAATTGCATACATATCGTGACACATTGATGTTTTATATGTCATTGGGATGGCTTGCGATGAGCCTACCCAAATTTTATTGTCATTCGATTTATGTCATGGAACATATAATTGACATGTTTTAAATATGTCAAAAGTTGAATATAAATGCATGGATCACTAATTATATATGATGTTATATCATGAATGTTATTTCAGGTGTGAACTGCCCAATGTTAAATTATGTTGATATACATTGCCATAAATAAAATAAATATGGAATATATGCCCAAGTATATTCCCGAGGGACAAGGTATAGTTGGCATGCCATAGAGTCCAGCAACACGCTGCATACTCGGTTTAGCACTATATTGTATATAAAGGACACTTAGTGTATATGCTGGGCACGACCTTACGTGTATTATGCTGGGCACGACCTTATGTGTTTTAGCACTTCAGTGCATATTTGACTCCTGTACCCAGAGTCCTCATAGGTTTATATTTGGGCTATGGTTTATTGGCTAATAAATGAAAAACAGGTAAATAAGCTTATGAGCTTTTGGAATAAATGGCAAGTATATTGCTAAGAAATGTATATGTGATTTATATCATGTTAATATATGAATAACATGATGGATTTTCATGTCTAGTGATCATGATGCATTTATGCATATATGGCATATTATGACGAATGGACAAGCATGAAAGTCTTATGACATTGGCATATAGTAAATAATTACTAATACAATGTGAAAGTTGATGCATTGGCATATATCATGTTATATAAATGTAGCCATGAAGTCGAATAAGTTTAAATTATTGTTATTAACTTCCTTTATTGCCTCACTAAGTTTATACTTAGCATGTTTTTGATTGTGCACACGTAGGTGGTTCGAATCATTGGAGTAAGCAATGCGTTGCATCAAGTTCAAAAAATTTCACCAAGCTATCACAGTAATGACATCCTACTTGAGGTTTTTAATTTATTTTAGTGGGATGTATAAATGAGATAATTTTGTCTATTTTAGTTCAATGTTTGATATTTTTTGAACAATCAAATTTATTTTTTTTAAATAAAGGAGCTCCGATTTTGTGTATCTCTAACACCCTCAACGTATATTCGATGATTAAATACACATTGAAGATGTTACTAAATTATTTAGCTGGTTTCTTGACTTGTAATTTTTTTAATATCTGACATAAAAACTAGCTTATAAAATAACAACGAATAAACAAATACATGCCCACTAAAGATGTCATAAATTTAGAATGTCTTACTGATGTTTGGCAGATTGCAGCTTGATTAACATGCTTGACTCCTCTTTCGGTAAGTTTCCAATAACCTACGTGTGAAACAGCACACGCTAAGTATTCGCTTAGTGAGGCAACTAAAAATTGAAGTAAAGCATTTCCATGTATAGAAATAACATAAAATAAACTTATCAAAGTCATTCCCCTATCATTTAACAGTGATATACATTTCTTGCAAAATGGAAAGCGGTTTCCAATTGCAGTTGATAACATTTTATCATGCATAGAACTACTTTACAAGTATAGTTCATTAACCAATATAATATTTAAATCATAGAATTCGATCTGTCTTACCAGTCTTGTGTACGTTAAGCTTTTTAGCTTAACTACATGCATAAATGCATTTCAAGTATTGTAGCCCAAAGTACAAAATCATGTGATGCCATGGTACGCGAGTCATCATGACACCGTAGTGTCTGCGACGCCTTAGCGTCTGCATCGCCGAAGCGGCTGAGATGAGTACGTACTCGAGGATGCCCTTTGCTCCTCATGCTCGCACATTTTGTGCTATGTAACACTGTAGTGTTTGAACCGACTCCGTAAAGTCTAACTTGACTCTGTAGAGTCTATCTCTACGCAAAAGAGTCTATCTCGACCCCGAAGAGTCTACATTGTTTATCTCGACCTCGAAGAGTCTACATTGTCTATCTCGACCCCGAAGAGTCTACATTGTCTATCTAGACCCCGAATAGTCTACAACCGACTCCGTAAAGTCTAACTTGACTCTGTAGAGTCTATCTCTACGCAAAAGAGTCTATCTCGACCCCGAAGAGTCTACATTGTCTATCTCGACCCCGAATAGTCTACATTGTTTATCTCGACCCCGAAGATTTAATCCCCATCCAATTCAATCTTCTACAAATTGTCAAAATGGTCACTAATTCGATTCAACATCGGTTTAGCATTCTAACATCAATTTCACATCTCCAACATCATTAATTACATAAATACACTCCAATTTCATAAAATTCAGATTCGGTCCCTTAACTTTGAAGCTTTCTGAATTGGTCCCTATATATTTAACTTAGGGTTTTGCTTCCAAACAACAAATCAAGCTTACTAGATCATTAGTCCAACATTACAAACCCTAAGTTAGACTTAAATCCATAAACCCTAATCTTCTTTATACAAACCAAAATATTTATGGTTTAAATCCTAACTCAATAACATGATTTTAACATCATATAAACTTGATTCCAACTTAAATTCAACCATGGAATCATAAAATTTCAAAAGCCCCAATTTTGTTCATAAACCCTAATTGCTTTATCATACATCAACCAAGCAAGTATTCTATGAATTATTTATATCAAAAGATAGAGCTCGAAGAATAGAACAACTTTGTAGTTCACAAAATTACCTTAAAACCGAGATTCAGGGCTTAAATCGAGCTTGGAAAATTTTCTTCTCCTTTATCCTCTTCACCACGGTTTTGAAGGGTCTTTTTCTGATAACTCCTTCATATTTTCATGTATTTATGCCATTTGTATTATAAAAAATGAATTTTTAATTCAATAATTTCCACTTTCCAAAAATACCCTCAAACTAGATCTATATTTCTAATTTGTCATTTTGTAACATTCCAAATAGACTTAGTTGGATTATAATCAGAAACTATTCATCAATAAAAGAAATCTCAAAATTCCTTCCATGTCCCTTTTGGGCAAAATGAACAAATTGCCCTTTACCGATCAACTTATTCACAAAATTGACATTCTATATCATTTCAATCGATTTAATTTTTCCTGATCCTTTTAACATCTATATATTCATAAAATAATATTTTATGACTCTTCTAAGATCCATGGAACTATCTCTGAAATTTTAGCTCGATCCGATTTACCGATAATTATCGAAAATTTTATCGGTTACTAAATAAATTCCTTAATCAAAATAAATTGGATTCATCCTGAATCGAACTAAAAATATTTCAAAAACTTGGGAATAATTTTTCATATCCTTATTCTATCATATAGTAAAATTTCATAATTTTCCAATTCGATCTGGATACCTGAATTCTACTTAAACTTTGACTGCGATTTCCTAACAATCGAAATATCGGTTCAAACCAGAATTCCACATTTGATCCACACGCTTAGGTGATCTACCTATTTATGAAATGAAAACCCCTAACTTTTGGGAAATTACAACTTTAGTCCTTCAACTTTTCATTTTTAGTCTTGTACCACACAAGTTTTGACTACTTAACATTTTGGTCACTAAATTTTAAACTTCAATTCCCATTACAATTTTCCTCGAATTTCTACCAAACTTTGCAAGTACCCTAATTAACTTTCCCTCTATCATCTGATGCTTTTAAATCTTAGAAATTCTTTTTCCATAACCCATAATTGAAGAAATCCTAACTTTTGCATTTTTGTCATTTTAGTCACTAAGATAACTTTTAAGCTGTTATCTTAGTACTAAATGATCCTTAATCAACTTAGAAAAATTTGGGGTATTACAATTCTCTCCCCCTTAAGAAAAATCATCCTCGAATTTTTAACACGTACTTGGTTCAAAAAGGTGAGGAAACTGCTTTCTCACATCTCCTTTTCTTTCCCACATCGTTTTCTCAATTTTATGATTTTGCCAAAGAACATCAACAAGCTAAATTGACTTTTTCTTAATATACAAATCAGCATACTTATCCCTAGGGTAATATGTTCGAATAGGGATAAAGTGTGTTAACTTAGTCAATGTATCAAAAATCACCCAGATTGAATCCTTCTTATTCAATGTCAAAGATAGTCCTAATACAAAATCCATCATCACTCATTCTCATTTCCACTGAGAAATTAAAATCAGTCACGACAATTCAAAAGGTACCTGAAGTTTTGCTTTTTCTTGTTGACATGTCAGATATTTAGAAAAAACTCAGTTATAACTCTTTTCATGCTTGGCCATCAAGATCGATTCTTTAAATCTTGATACATCTAGTTTCCACATGGATGCAAAGGACTATAGCGTACTTCAATGATAAGTTGTTTCTTTAATTCTTCATCATTTGAAAAATAGGTTTTTCGTTGATAATACAAACATCCATCTGACTAATTTCAAAGTCTTCGGTTTCACCTTATTCTACTTATTCGATCAAAATTTGATTCCATGACACTTCCCAGAAGGTCACCCATCCTTGAATTTCTCTGGCCTTAAAACGCTTAATAATCTTGTTCGATCCAAATTCAATACCTTCTACTGCATTTTAATTTCTAAATCCGATACCAAAATTCTTATTTTAATAAGATTTATCCTTACACTGACTATCCACCTTCTTGCCCTAGGTTCAACTTCTTTTTAGTTAACAGATACTTTAAACTTCTTTAATTTATGTAAATATAGCATCATTCACCATATAAATAATGACGCTATATCTTTAAAGCAAATGCAACCATTGCCAGCTCCAAATCATGAGTAGGATAATTTCCTCTTGTGCATCTTAAGTTGTCTCGAAGCATAAACCACTATTTTTCCTTCTTACTTAAGTACACTTCTTAAACGTTTATGAGAAACATCGTTATAAACTACATAATCTTTGCCCGATTTTGGTTGTATTAATATCAGGGCTTCGATTAATATATTCTTTAATGTCTCAAAGTTTTATTGGCACTTATCTGTCCAACTGAATGGCACACCTTCCCTCAATAGCTTGGTTAGTGGGGAGGCAATCATCGAGAAATTCTTTACAAACTTTCGACAATAACCAACAAGTCCCAAGAAACTTCGAACCTCGGAAACATTATTCAGAGGTTTCTATTCTATTATAGTTGGTATTTTCTTGGGATTTACTCTTATCTCTTCTACCAAAACCACATGACTAAGAAAAGCAACGTTCAGGCAACCAAGATTTACACTTTAAAAACTTAGCAAATAGCTTCTTTTCTCGAAGAGTCTGAAGAACAATGCGAAGATAGACATCATGTTCTTCCTTTG
Organism: Hibiscus mutabilis; assembly: GCA_019671005.1. Lineage (NCBI taxonomy): Eukaryota > Viridiplantae > Streptophyta > Magnoliopsida > Malvales > Malvaceae > Hibiscus > Hibiscus mutabilis. The sequence continues at coordinate 35,993,707 of CM033713.1, read as the reverse complement.
TCTTCGAATTGAATATCTTTTCCTTTCAAGTCTATATAAGGCTTATGCGATCATTAATTTTTTTAAGATTATATTGTATAATCTTTACTTTTTCTTCTATTTCTTGTAATAAATCCGACTTAATTAATTTATGATCTTCAAATCAAACTAATTTAATAGTGATTTACCCTTTCGACCATAGAGAGCCTCATAGGGTGCCATCTGTATACTTTCTTGATAACTATGACTATAAGCAATTTCTACTAACGGTATATATCTTTTCCATGATTTCAAGCTCAATTATACAAGCTCATAACATATCATCAAGAAATTTTTCACAAACCTTTGATCATAACCAATAAGTCTTAAGAAGCTGCGAACCTCTCAATATTTATAGGATCGACTCAGATCCCTATAGTCAAGTAATATGACCTAAGAAAGCCACTTTTAATAACCAAACTCACATCCAGTCTTTTTGGTTCAAGTTAACTGATAATCCTGATAGAAAATATATCATTATCTTTTTCTTATTTTCCTTTTATAAATAATCACTACATGGTCGTAAAGAATTATCATCCTTTTACTACGAATAATTCTAGAGCTTCTCACAATAGTACACTGGATTAATTATAACTCCAGTCTAACAATTCTTACAGTTGAGCTTTCAGCTCATTTAACTCCTAGAAAATTTTCCAGGTCACTTCTATTGTAAGTATTACTTTGTGGCATTAATCCACCCAATACAAACATGTTCCGTTAGGAATAATATTACTTCTTCTAACTTTTCAATATTCATATCTTTCAGACCTTCCAAAATCTTAAAGTAAACCTCGAATTTCTATTAGATACTATCGAGGCTGGTACTCCATGTAGCCGATATATTCCCTTATAATCTATGCTGTTATAAACATAAGTGCATGTATAGATGTTAAAGACTAACATCTTATAATTACTGCATGAACTCCTTATGATGCAGGTAACTCAACTCAAATTGAAGTTGATTACAATAACTATTTTACTTCATTGTACTCGCTGTGAGTCATTTCTTGACCTTTGAGATTCGTCGATTGACGAAATCTACTAGCGTCTTAATTTTCTTATTATAATCTTATCTCATCTTATACTAATGAGAAGCATCTTCAAGTCATACAATCAACACATCAGTAATATGACATTCTAGAGGCATGTATTTACTGACAACTTATAACAAACTCAGTTTTGCATCCAGAATCGGGTAAACCTGTAGCTCTGATACCACTAAATGTAACACCCTCAACGTATATCCATTGATTAAATACACATTGAAGATGTTACTAAATTATTTAGCTGATTTCTTAACTTATAATTTTTTTAATATCTGACATAAAAACTAGCTTATAAAATAACCAATGAATAAACTGATACATGCCCACTAAAGAATATCATAAATTTAGAATGTCTTACTGATGTTTGGCAGATTGCAGCTTGATTAACATGCTTGACTCCTCTTCCGGTAAGTTTCCAATAACCTATGTGTGAAACAGCACACGCTAAGTATTCACTTAGTGAGGCAACTATAAATTGAAGTAAAGCATTTCCATGTATAGAAATAACATAAAATAAACTTATCAAAGTCATTCCCCTATCATTTAACAGTGCTATACATTTCCTGCAAAATGGCAAGCGGTTTCCAATTGCAGTTGATAACATTTTATCATGCATAGAACTACCTTACAAGTATAGTTCATTAACCAATATAATATTTAAATCATAGAATTCGATCTGTCTTACCAGTCTCGTGTACGTTAAGCTTTTTAGCTTAACTACCTGCATAAATGCATTTCAAGTATTATAGCTCAAAGTACAAAATCATGTGATGCCATGGTATGCGAGTCATCAAGACACCATAGTGTCTACGACGCCTTAGCGTCTGTATCGCCAAAGCGAATGAGATGAGTACGTACTCGAGGATGGCCTTTGCTCCTCATACTCGCACATTTTGTGCTATGTAACACCGTAGTGCTTGAACCGACACCGTAGAGTCGATCTCAAGCCCAAAGAGTCTATCTCGACCTCGAAGAGTCTACATTATTTATCTCGACCCCGATGAGTCTACATTGTCTATCTCGATCCCGAAGAGTCTACATTGTCTACTCGACCCTGAAGAGTCTACATTGTTTATCTCGCACCGTAGTGCTATGACGCATCTGCTAGGACTCTATGGATATCCAATTATACCAAAGACTCTCACACTAGTACTTGGGCATATCAATATATTATTTTTCATATTCTATATCCAATCCTTCAATACTATTGTCCATAATTCAATAATGAGCAGTGCATATCCAAATATCTAAAATTGATTTACCTTGAGTAAATCATTATGCTACAATCATTGTATCAATATGCCATTTAATATTTCATGCTATTTGCATAAATAAGCCATCAAACATTTTTATTTATACAAAGACCGATTCATCGCTAGTCGTCCCTATTTATCAACGTGTCATAAATATATATATACATATAATGCAATCACTCATATCACATAGATAATAAATAAGTAAAATGCACTCACCTGGGCCATTTATTAGCATGCCTCACTAAATTCTACCCGATCCTTTCCTTCATAGTACCTCGAATCTTCTTTTGATTCGGTTTGACTTCATTAACCACATGAATATAAACTAACATTTGTTAGATTCACTTCTAACAATATTTCAATTAAGCTATCTAATCATTTAACATAAAAATTTCCATAATTTTCCTTCCTTCGTTATACTGTCAAAAAATTCATTTTGGTTCTTAATGACCATTTTGAACTTCCAATAATTCTTCCGAGCTTGTTATCAAACATTTAGATACAAAATGTATCAAATTCTATTTTCTGGCAACTTGTCCTACCCTCAGAGTTTTACTTCTAAAGATCAGAATACACATTGGATCTTAATATCCTTCATACTATAAGAACTTGATTTGATAATGATTCTAAGGTATAAGCCACATAAATTAATAAAATCTATAAAAATTATGAAAATTATTCAAACTCCCGTCACAGAGCAATCATAATAGAAATTGCTCTGTAAATTTTCTGACCTTTATTCGATTAAAAATTCATATCTTTTAACTCGGAACTCGAAATTAGTTTTCGTTTGCTGGAAACGAAACTAGAAGAACAAATCTTTGCATCGATATAAAATTCATCATCTAATCATTTTTGTAGAATTTATGGTGAATTTTCGAAGTCATTGCCGAAATTCAATCTTCTACATAGCTTTCCATAATTAACTTCTAATTTATACTAACTTCTTCTTACTTTTGTACTTGTCAATTTAGTCTCATCACTTGCTTCAAACCACCAATTCATCATCTTCTTCATCAAATAATTATTCAAAATAATTCCCTCTAATTTTCTTTCTTTGCCAAAATAATCACTAAAATGCAAAGGTAAGGATTCAAACTTCTTAACTTTGCAATTTAGTCCTCAAATCAACATTACTACCTTAATTCTATTATTTTAACTAAAATTCAGATTTAATCCTCATCCAAGAGTTCATTTCCTATTTGGTCACTTGATTTTGACAAATTGTCAAAATGGTCACTAATTCGATTCAACATCGGTTTAGCATTCTAACATCAATTTCACATCTCCAACATCATTAATTACATAAATACACTCCAATTTCATAAAATTCAGATTCAGTCCCTTAACTTTGAAGCTTGCTAAATTGGTCCCTATATATTTAACTTAGGGTTTTGCTTCCAAACAACAAATCAAGCTTACTATATATTTAAAAGCAAGTATTCTATGGATTATTTACATCAAAATATAGATCTCGAAGAATATAATAACTTTGTAGTTCGAAAAATTACCTTAAAACCGAGATTCGGGGCTTAAATTGAACTTGAAAATATTCTTCTTTTATCCTCTTCACCACGGTTTTGAAGGGTCTTTTTCTGATAATTCCTTCATATTTTCATGTATTTATGCCATTTGTATTATAAAAATGAATTTTTAATTCAATAATTTCCACTTTCCAAAAATACCCTCAAACTAGATCTATATTTCTAATTTGTCATTTTGTAACATTCCAAATAGACTTAGTTGGATTATAATCAGAAACTATTCATCAATAAAATAAATATTAAAATTCCTTCCATGTCCCTTTTGGGCAAAATGAACAAATTGCCCTTTACCGATCAACTTATTCACAAAATTGACATTCCATATCATTTCAATCGATTTAATTTTTTCCTGATCCTTTTAACATCTAAATATTCATAAAATAATATTTTATGACTCTTCTAAGATCCATGGAACTATCTCTGAAATTTTTAGCTCGATCCGATTTACCTATAATTATCGAAAATTTTATTGGTTACTAAATAAATTCTTTAATCAAAATAAATTGGATTCATCCTGAATCAAACTAAAAATATTTCAAAAACTTGGGAATAATTTTTCATATCCTTATTCTATCATATAGTAAAATTTCATAATTTTCCAATTCGATCTGGATACCTGAATTCTACTTAAACTTTGACTGCGATTTCCTAACAATCGAAATATCGGTTCAAACCAGAATTCCACATTTGATCCACACGCTTAGGTGATCTACCTATTTATGAAATGAAAACCCCTAACTTTTGGGAAATTACAACTTTAGTCCTTCAACTTTTCATTTTTAGTCTTGTACCACACAAGTTTTGACTACTTAACATTTTGGTCACTAAATTTTAAACTTCAATTCCCATTACAATTTTCCTCGAATTTCTACCAAACTTTGCAAGTACCCTAATTAACTTTCCCTCTATCATCTGATGCTTTTAAATCTTAGAAATTCTTTTTCCATAACCCATAATTGAAGAAATCCTAACTTTTGCATTTTTGTCATTTTAGTCACTAAGATAACTTTTAAGCTGTTATCTTAGTACTAAATGATCCTTAATCAACTTAGAAAAATTTGGGGTATTACAATTCTCTCCCCCTTAAGAAAAATCATCCTCGAATTTTTAACACGTACTTGGTTCAAAAAGGTGAGGAAACTGCTTTCTCACATCTCCTTTTCTTTCCCACATCGTTTTCTCAATTTTATGATTTTGCCAAAGAACATCAACAAGCTAAATTGACTTTTTCTTAATATACAAATCAGCATACTTATCCCTAGGGTAATATGTTCGAATAGGGATAAAGTGTGTTAACTTAGTCAATGTATCAAAAATCACCCAGATTGAATCCTTCTTATTCAATGTCAAAGATAGTCCTAATACAAAATCCATCATCACTCATTCTCATTTCCACTGAGAAATTAAAATCAGTCACGACAATTCAAAAGGTACCTGAAGTTTTGCTTTTTCTTGTTGACATGTCAGATATTTAGAAAAAACTCAGTTATAACTCTTTTCATGCTTGGCCATCAAGATCGATTCTTTAAATCTTGATACATCTAGTTTCCACATGGATGCAAAGGACTATAGCGTACTTCAATGATAAGTTGTTTCTTTAATTCTTCATCATTTGAAAAATAGGTTTTTCGTTGATAATACAAACATCCATCTGACTAATTTCAAAGTCTTCGGTTTCACCTTATTCTACTTATTCGATCAAAAATTTGATTCCATGACACTTCCCAGAAGGTCACCCATCCTTGAATTTCTCTGGCCTTAAAACGCTTAATAATCTTGTTCGATCCAAATTCAATACCTTCTACTGCATTTTAATTTCTAAATCCGATACCAAAATTCTTATTTTAATAAGATTTATCCTTACACTGACTATCCACCTTCTTGCCCTAGGTTCAACTTCTTTTTAGTTAACAGATACTTTAAACTTCTTTAATTTATGTAAATATAGCATCATTCACCATATAAATAATGACGCTATATCTTTAAAGCAAATGCAACCATTGCCAGCTCCAAATCATGAGTAGGATAATTTCCTCTTGTGCATCTTAAGTTGTCTCGAAGCATAAACCACTATTTTTCCTTCTTACTTAAGTACACTTCTTAAACGTTTATGAGAAACATCGTTATAAACTACATAATCTTTGCCCGATTTTGGTTGTATTAATATCAGGGCTTCGATTAATATATTCTTTAATGTCTCAAAGTTTTATTGGCACTTATCTGTCCAACCAATGGCACACCTTCCTCAATAGCTTGGTTAGTGGGGAGGCAATCATCGAGAAATTCTTTACAAACTTTCGACAATAACCAACAAGTCCCAAGAAACTTCGAACCTCGGAAACATTATTCAGAGGTTTCTATTCTATTATAGTTGGTATTTTCTTGGGATTTACTCTTATCTCTTCTACCAAAACCACATGACTAAGAAAAGCAACGTTCAGCAACCAAGATTTACACTTTAAAAAACTTAGCAAATAGCTTCTTTTCTCGAAGAGTCCGAAGAACAATGCGAAGATAGACATCATGTTCTTCCTTTGTCTTCGAATTGAATATCTTTTCCTTTCAAGTCTATATAAGGCTTATGCGATCATTAATTTTTTTAAGATTATATTGTATAATCTTTACTTTTTCTTCTATTTCTTGTAATAAATCCGACTTAATTAATTTATGATCTTCAAATCAAACTAATTTAATAGTGATTTACCCTTTCGACCATAGAGAGCCTCATAGGGTGCCATCTGTATACTTTCTTGATAACTATGACTATAAGCAATTTCTACTAACGGTATATATCTTTTCCATGATTTCAAGCTCAATTATACAAGCTCATAACATATCATCAAGAAATTTTTCACAAACCTTTGATCATAACCAATAAGTCTTAAGAAGCTGCGAACCTCTGTAATATTTATAGGATCGACTCAGATCCCTATAGCTGAAGTAATATGACCTAAGAAAGCCACTTTTAATAACCAAACTCACATCCAGTCTTTTTGGTTCAAGTTAACTGATAATCCTGATAGAAAATATATCATTATCTTTTTCTTATTTTCCTTTTATAAATAATCACTACATGGTCGTAAAGAATTATCATCCTTCTTTACGAATAATTCTAGAGCTTCTCACAATAGTACACTGGATTAATTATAACTCCAGTCTAACAATTCTTACAGTTGAGCTTTCAGCTCATTTAACTCCTAGAAAATTTTCCAGGTCACTTCTATTGTAAGTATTACTTTGTGGCATTAATCCACCCAATACAAACATGTTCCGTTAGGAATAATATTACTTCTTCTAACTTTTCAATATTCATATCTTTCAGACCTTCCAAAATCTTAAAGTAAACCTCGAATTTCTATTAGATACTATCGAGGCTGGTACTCCATGTAGCCGATATATTCCCTTATAATCTATGCTTTGTTATAAACATAAGTGCATGTATAGATGTTAAAGACTAACATCTTATAATTACTGCATGAACTCCTTATGATGCAGGTAACTCAACTCAAATTGAAGTTGATTACAATAACTATTTTACTTCATTGTACTCGCTGTGAGTCATTTCTTGACCTTTGAGATTCGTCGATTGACGAAATCTACTAGCGTCTTAATTTTCTTATTATAATCTTATCTCATCTTATACTAATGAGAAGCATCTTCAAGTCATACAATCAACACATCAGTAATATGACATTCTAGAGGCATGTATTTACCGACAACTTATAACAAACTCGGTTTGCATCCAAATCGGGTAAACTCAGAGCTCGATACCACTAAATGTAACACCCTCAACGTATATCCATTGATTAAATACACATTGAAGATGTTACTAAATTATTTAGCTGATTTCTTAACTTATAATTTTTTAATATCTGACATAAAAACTAGCTTATAAAATAACCAATGAATAAACTGATACATGCCCACTAAAGAATATCATAAATTTAGAATGTCTTACTGATGTTTGGCAGATTGCAGCTTGATTAACATGCTTGACTCCTCTTCCGGTAAGTTTCCAATAACCTATGTGTGAAACAAAGACACGCTAAGTATTCACTTAGTGAGGCAACTATAAATTGAAGTAAAGCATTTCCATGTATAGAAATAACATAAAATAAACTTATCAAAGTCATTCCCCTATCATTTAACATTGCTATACATTTCTGCAAAATGGCAAGCGGTTTCCAATTGCAGTTGATAACATTTTATCATGCATAGAACTACCTTACAAGTATAGTTCATTAACCAATATAATATTTAAATCATAGAATTCGATCTGTCTTACTAGTCTAGGTATACGTTAAGCTTTTTAGCTTAACTACCGCATAAATGCATTTCAAGTATTATAGCTCAAAGTACAAAATCATGTGATGCCATGGTATGCGAGTCATCAAGACACCATAGTGTCTACGACGCCTTAGCGTCTGTATCGCCAAAGCGAATGAGATGAGTACGTACTCGAGGATGGCCTTTGCTCCTCATACTCGCACATTTTGTGCTATGTAACACCGTAGTGCTTGAACCGACACCGTAGAGTCGATCTCAAGCCCAAAGAGTCTATCTCGACCTCGAAGAGTCTACATTATTTATCTCGACCCCGATGAGTCTACATTGTCTATCTCGATCCCGAAGAGTCTACATTGTCTACTCGACCCTGAAGAGTCTACATTGTTTATCTCGCACCGTAGTGCTATGACGCATCTGCTAGGACTCTATGGATATCCAATTATACCAAAGACTCTCACACTAGTACTTGGGCATATCAATATATTATTTTTCATATTCTATATCCAATCCTTCAATACTATTGTCCATAATTCAATAATGAGCAGTGCATATCCAAATATCTAAAATTCGATTTACCTTGAGTAAATCATTATGCTACAATCATTGTATCAATATGCCATTTAATATTTCATGCTATTTGCATAAATAAGCCATCAAACATTTTTATTTATACAAAGACCGATTCATCGCTAGTCGTCCTATTTATCAACGTGTCATAAATATATATATACATATAATGCAATCACTCATATCACATAGATAATAAATAAGTAAAAATGCACTCACCTGGGCCATTTATTAGCATGCCTCACTAAATTCTACCCGATCCTTTCCTTCATAGTACCTCGAATCTTCTTTTGATTCGGATTTGACTTCATTAACCACATGAATATAAACTAACATTTGTTAGATTCACTTCTAACAATATTTCAATTAAGCTATCTAATCATTTAACATAAAAATTTCCATAATTTTCCTTCCTTCGTTATACTGTCAAAAAATTCATTTTGGTTCTTAATGACCATTTTGAACTTCCAATAATTCTTCCGAGCTTGTTATCAAACATTTAGATACAAAATGTATCAAATTCTATTTTCTGGCAACTTGTCCTACCCTCAGAGTTTTACTTCTAAAGATCAGAATACACATTGGATCTTAATATCCTTCATACTATAAGAACTTGATTTGATAATGATTCTAAGGTATAAGCCACATAAATTAATAAAATCTATAAAAATTGAAAAATTATTCAAACTCCCGTCACAGAGCAATCATAATAGAAATTGCTCTGTAAATTTTCTGACCTTTATTCGATTAAAAATTCATATCTTTTAACTCGAACTCGAAATTAGTTTTCGTTTCTTTGAAAACGAAACTAGAAGAACAAATCTTTGCATCGATATAAAATTCATCATCTAATCATTTTTGTAGAATTTATGGTGAATTTTCAAGTCATTGCAAAAATTCAATCTTCTACATAGCTTTCCATAATTAACTTCTAATTTATACTAACTTCTTCTTACTTTTGTACTTGTCAATTTAGTCTCATCACTTGCTTCAAACCACCAATTCATCATCTTCTTCATCAAATAATTATTCAAAATAATTCCCTCTAATTTTCTTTCTTTTTGCCAAAATAATCACTAAAATGCAAAGGTAAGGATTCAAACTTCTTAACTTTGCAATTTAGTCCTCAAATCAACATTACTACCTTAATTCTATTATTTTAACTAAAATTCAGATTTAATCCTCATCCAAGAGTTCATTTCCTATTTGGTCACTTGATTTTGACAAATTGTCAAAATGGTCACTAATTCGATTCAACATCGGTTTAGCATTCTAACATCAATTTCACATCTCCAACATCATTAATTACATAAATACACTCCAATTTCATAAAATTCAGATTCAGTCCCTTAACTTTGAAGCTTGCTAAATTGGTCCCTATATATTTAACTTAGGGTTTTGCTTCCAAACAACAAATCAAGCTTACTATATATTTAAAAGCAAGTATTCTATGGATTATTTACATCAAAATATAGATCTCGAAGAATATAATAACTTTGTAGTTCGAAAAATTACCTTAAAACCGAGATTCGGGGCTTAAATTGAACTTGAAAATATTCTTCTTTCTCCTCTTCACCACGGCTTTGGAGGGTCTTTTTCTGATAATTCCTTCATATTTTCATGTATTTATGCCACTTGTATTATAAAAATGAATTTTTAATTCATAATTTCCACTTTCCAAAAATACCCTCCAACTAGATCTATATTTCTAATTTACCATTTTGTAACATTCCAACTAGACTTAGTTGGATTCTAATAAGCAACTATTCAACAATAAAATAAATATTAAAATTCCTTCCATGTCCCTTTTGGGCAAAATGACCAAATTGCCCTTTACCGATCAACTTATTCACAAAATTGCCATTCCATATCATTTCAATCGATTTAATTTTTTCCTGATCTTTTTAACATCTAAATATTCATAAAATAATATTTTATGACTCTTCTAAGATCCATGGAACTATCTCTGAAATTTTAGCTCGATCCGGTTTACCTATAATTATCGAGAATTTTATTGGTTACTAAATAAATTCTTTAATCAAAATAAATCATAGGATTCATCCTGAATCAAACTAAAAATATTTCCAAAACTTGGGAATAATTTTTTATATCCTTCTTCTATCATATAGTAAAATTTCATAATTTTCCAATTCAATCCGGTACCCGAATTCTGCTTAAACTTTGACTGGGATTTCCCAACAATCGAAATATCGATTCAAACCAAAATTCCACTTTTGATCCACACCTTAGGTGATCTGTCTATTTATGAAATGAAAACCCCTAACTTTTGAGAAATTACAACTTTAGTCCTTTATCTTTTCATTTTTAGTCTTGTACTGCACAAGTTTAACTGCTTAACATTTTGGTCACTAAATTTTAAACTTCAATTCTCATTCCAATTTTCCTCAAATTTTGACCAAACTTTGCAAGTACCCTAATTAACTTGCCCTCTATCATCCGATGCTTTTAAATCTCAGAAATTCCTTTTCCATAACCCATAATCGAATAAATCCTAACTTTTGCATTTTTGTCATTTTAGTCACTAAGATAACTTTTAAGATGTTATCTTAGTAATAAATGATCCTTAATCAACTTAGAAAATTTTGGGGTATTATAGTATTAGTCGATATAAATATTTCAAAGGTTGTAAATTTATAGAATTTTTTGAATAAAAATCATGTTATCGTTCAGTGACATCTTTAACCTCCCAATTACAACTTGGTCACATTGCCCTTTTGTTACTACAAGTTTGTTTATTAAAACCATACTTGATATGATTCGAATCTTGGATTCCTCCTTACTTGCTTGCTTCCCCGAAAGCTTACTTCCCTGCATTGATGAGAAATGAGAGTGTAAGTAAATAATGCCTAGTAAAGAACGCTCTAAAAACACTTATCAATGCATGTAAAACCATTTGAGTCAAACCACATTTTCAACATCATGCTAAAACATCTCATGCCCCTTTTACCTTTGTAAAACATGCATATTAAACCATATACAAAACATGTATTATGAATCTCATGCATAATCCCATATGCAAAAACCTGAATTTAAGCCTTCACATGCTTATTCATCCAATAACAAAGCTTAAAAAGCAAAACATGTATAAATCTCATTATACAAAACATATTTATCCATCATGATACATTAATTCAAATATTGGCATTCAAGTGACCCAAAAATATAACCTTTCCTTTATCAAAACACATCGGATACACATATTTCACAAGTGCTTCCTTCGAGCACTTCACATATATCCATAACCGGAGCAAACAACACATTTAAGCCCTCAATGATTATTATGTATAATATCTACAATGGGAGTAAACAGCACAATTAACCCCTCAACCATTGTGATACGTAATCCACCAGCAGAAGAATACGACACAATTAACCCCTCGACCGCTGCAGTTCCCATGGTGGAGAAAACGACATAATTAACCCCTCGACACATATGAGGTGACTTATTATAGTGCACTTTAAACCCTATGACATGCCAACTATATCCGATAACACTTATCATTGTTGATGGCCAATATATTCCACTTTAAGCATGATACCTTACTATTTTTCATATGCATTAATAAAACCAATTTCCAATGCAATAAAACATGCATTTATATATCATTAAAATCCTTCTCACAAATCATTTGCCATACTCAAATGTCATCAATGTAAGATCATTTGCAACATTTTCCTTTTCCCATAACATGCATAAATAGTAGGTATCAAAACATAACATAGGCATGAGAAAGTCAACTTTGCCAAACCGAAATTGATAGCGAATTCGTCTACTACATATTTTCAAGTATAAACAAGCATTTCAAGTTCAATCTAAACTCCAAAAATCACTTTCAAAACTTTTTAAAGCTGTAAATCATGTTTCACAGACAACAAAAAGCTCCACTTGTCAATGCGAAATCAAGCTTCTAAAGCCTCCGAAACTTTTCTAATTGCTAAAGGACCTGTCTCCCCTATTTTACCCACAAAAAACAGAGGATTAATGCCTTACAATTCATCTCTAATCCCAGCAACATCTATTCTCAACTTCGCTACACTAAAAGCCATCAAATGCCTTCCAAGAATAACCGAAAACATCACTAAACTCAACTTAAACGAAGCCCAACCATAACTCAACATTTTCAACATCTTAACAACATCAATTAACATCTAAACACACTAATAACACCACCTTATACCTCCAGCAACCTTTTAACACCAAGAACACTTCAAAATCTAACTATTTACAAGCTAGAAAATTAGCAATTCAATTAGTTTCGGGATTCTTTTTATTAATCTCTTCTCATAACATTGAAACATATCTTACATAACATCTATATCAATTAGAATCAACACAAATCAGATCAATTATCAAGATTTATCAAATTTCCTATCAAAACTCAATTAAAACCTTTTAATCATGATTTATTCATTAAAACATAAAAAAAATCAATTGTAAAGGATCAAGAACTTGGAAATTTCAGTAAAGAACCTTTGATTAGAGGAGAGAAATGAAAATCACCTCTGATTGCTGACTTTTCCTTAATTGACATGATTTGAATGAAATCTCCAAGAAAACAAATAGGGTTTGGTGTAGAAATTAAAGGAATCAATTAAGAAATCAAAAGGAGATCAAAAAGAGATGATTCCTGGATATTTTAGAGTAAAATTGAGAGTTTGGCTGCTGAGAAAGTTGAGAGCAAAAGTAGTTACGTAAGAAAAGTAAATCACCTTTTAAAATCCTTTTAACTAAATCTATTTTATTTTTATTAAATAAATATTTTAAGATTGTTTAAAAATAGCCTAAATTAAGGGAAAAGTCTGATTAAAAATATTGGTAAATTAGTTCCTTAAAGATTCTAAGTTTTGACCATTTTACAAATTAGTCACCAAAATAGTTTTGAAAACTTTACATTTTAGTCACCAAACTAAAATATCATTTAATCCGAACTTATTTAATTAATTGAGTTAACCAAAAACCCTCAATAGATTAAATAAATATTTTCCACTATTTTCCATATTTTATTTTATGATAAAAATACTTATTACAATTTAATTCTTGAAACTAAATCGAACCGACCAATTTAGTTCACCAGAACCGTCTAATCTATCTAGCTAACTTCTAGTCCCAAATTCATGGCATTACAACTCTCCCCCTCTTAAGAAATTTTGTCCTCAAAATTTACCTTACGAAAAAAGATGAGGAAACTGCTTCTTCATGTCCTCCTTCTTTTCCCACGTGGCCTCTTTGACACTCGATATCACCACAACACCTTTACGAACTCAACGCCTTTCCACGAAGAACCTTACTACTAGAATCCAAGATATTCACCGGTTCCTCCTCATAGGTGGATTCAACTAAATCTCCTCAACAGGCATTACATGCGATGGGTCTGATATATACCTCCAAAGCATCGATACATGGAAAACATCATGCATCTTCTCCAACTCTGCGGGTAACTTTAACCTATAAGCAGCTGGACTTGTAATACCCAAAATTGGGCCTAGTAGAAATTTAATTCCGGCAACCAGAAATTTTACATTGGAAAGTCAAATTTTAACGTTGACCATTGACCAAGTAATCAATTATTGGAGTATTGAACCCTAATTAAGTGTTGATATTGTTTAAGGATCCTATTGTAAACATTGAAACTTGTCCTAGTGACTTAATTGAGAAAGTTTGAAAGTGTAGGGTCAAAAGTATAGAAAGTAAAGAGTTGAAGGACTAACCTTGTGATTAGCCCCTCCTCAAGCCTAATCACCACATACGTAGAATTAGGAGAATGAATTCCTTCAATGGAAGAAAAGCTCAAATAATAAAAATTAGAAAAGAATGATAAGCTTACCGGTTAATGTTGTAAGCACATACCACTTTCATCTTCTTCCTCTTGCTTTAAGCAAGCAAGCACCTCCATTAGAGGCTTAGTCGAGCTTTGTTTTCCTTTAAGTTACCATTCCCAAATTATAGCTATTGATCGGGTAAGCAAAATCCCTTAAATGTATCATCGATTCCATGGCTAAAACCTTGTTTAATTCCATTTTCAAGAATCAAGAAACCCTAGAATTTCTTAAGGATATAAAATTCAATCTTTATTATTTTTCTTAGCTAATAAGTTGCTATGAATCCATTATTGATATTGAAATCTTTGTGATTTCTATCTCTTTGTGCTCAAGTGAATCAAGGTGAAGAATTACCAAATCCATCAAACTCCGATAAGTTAAATAATAAGGGGATTATTATCCGGGAGTCCTAAGAGCTTTGGGAGTATTGGTGAGTGTAGTCAGAGTCTCAGGATTTGCTAGGTGCCTTTCCCACTTTCATTGATATTGTTTATTTCATTTCTATCCCTGATTTCAAGGTATAGTTACATCGACACCTCGTAGGAGGTGTTATGGGTAAGCTTGGGTAAGCTTATTGCATTGATATAGGGATTTTTGAATCATTACATTGTCATTGATATCATTGAAATATTGAGAAAGGCTATATTGATCATTGTATATTGTTATTATCATCGCTACCATTATTGCTATTGTTATTGTTATTGGCCTAAGTATTGAATCCTTGGATACGAATGGATGTGGGATACAATTGGCATGCCATAGAATTCATGAGCTCATTGGTACGGAGTGGACTATGGTCCTTGAGCTAAGGCTCTGTTTGGCGATGTTGGCGGGATATGATGGTATTGGTCTTAATGGCGATGTTGGAGGATATTGACCATTTATTATTGTCGATATTGGTTGGGAATTCGTGTATCCATATTTACATATCGATCCAAGGAATTAAGTTATTGAAATTATTTTTAAAACATGATTTAAGATGCATTTACATTGATATCCATGTTATTGATGATATTGGCATACATGTTATAGTTGTTGACTAACTCAATAGGCTATATAAGCCTAACGTATCTCACTTCTATGCATTTTTAGGTTAAAAGTGTAGCAGATCAAGGATCAAAGGTAGACGAGTTTTGAAGTAAGTCACGAAAGCTAAAGTAATGTAAACCTAGCCTTTGAACTCCTAGTATGGTGGCATATGGCCTAGATATGTTAGTTTAGCCCCATTTTGTATGTACATATGGTTCACCATGTTGAATGGGTTAAAATATGAAATATGGCATGTTAGTGTTTTGACAAAATAGGTAAAATGGCCTAAAAAGCACTAATAAGTGAAAACTTGGTAAATGGATTCGTATTGGCATGAAATTTGACATACGTATAGATTTAATGTTTATAAGCTTGCTGTTAAAATTAGGTAAACATTGGACAAGGTTAAGGCCCTTAATTTGGCTAAAAACCATACAAGAAATGTCATTACAGGCCCAGATATACTGTTAAGTGTCTAAAAGTAATATTTTAGTCACCTTTTTATTTTTATTATTGCTAGACTTAGGCTCATATTAGTTGCATTATTAGCCAATCATGCATACTTGCATTATTTCCTTGGTGGACAAGCTTGATTTCATATTTTGCTTAATTTTGTGGAAAAAGATACTGCTTTGGTGTGTTTTTGTGTGTGTGCAGAATCACTTGCCAAACAAAGGCTGGAACCAGTTGCCGGGGCAATGCATGAAGGAGATGCCGAGCTAGTTGCCAGGGCAATTTTTGATAAAGGATAAAATGATATTGTAGTCGAAACTGATGACTAGATAAGCCCAAGATGATGTGGAGCAAAGTTAAATCCCAAAGGAGTTTGATTTCCATGAAAATGTCAAAGAGAAATTAAATCCCCAAAAGATAGGAGAAGATCTAGAAGGAACTTAAATATAATAAAGAATTATATTCTTTTAAAGTATTTAATTCCAACTTAACTTCCTCCTCAATAAGGATTTTGACCTAGCCATCTCCTATTTAAAGGAGACCAAGCCATCAAACACAAGAGGGGAGAGCAAGGAGAGGTTTCGACAAGGGAGATTTCGACAATAGAGGGGAGAGCAAGGAGAGATTTCGACAAGAGCAAAGGGGGAGTTTTCGACAAAGAGGCTTCAACCATTCTTCATCTTTTTCTTCTTTGTTCGATTAGGTTTATGTTAGGAATTCTTTGTCTTGTGTTTCTTTGGAACCTAGCCATGAACTAAATCTATTTGGCTAAGGTTATTGTG
Source organism: Hibiscus mutabilis (assembly GCA_019671005.1). Lineage (NCBI taxonomy): Eukaryota > Viridiplantae > Streptophyta > Magnoliopsida > Malvales > Malvaceae > Hibiscus > Hibiscus mutabilis. The sequence goes on along the minus strand of CM033713.1, from coordinate 35,976,884 downwards.
TTTTGTGGTTGTGAGAAACAATTGGATTTTGTTTAGGTAATAAGAGTTTTCACTTTCAATTCAAGGTTTACTCATTCTTGGTTTTTCTTCTTGTTTGCGAGTGAATTGGGAGAGGATCTCGTAACTTCATCTATTTATCTAATATCGGGAGAGTTAGATTCAAGAAATGAATGAGTATGGTCTTTATTCAATCTATTGATGGTGAAGATTAATCCGGCTTAGGAATAAGTTAAGGATTTCGATGGCTAAAAGGAGCGCAAGATTGGTTGTTGTTCACCCTTGATTCACGCAGGGATGTATTATCAAGGCATGCACAAATAGCTAGAGTTTCGACTTAGGGATAAGAATGAACCATTGAAGAACGCTCTGCCAAACCTTAAAGTTGCTACCCAGCCGCCCAAGTAGTTGCCCAGGCAACCGTCGATTAGTTGCCAAGGCAACCCTGCTGCACAAGTTGCCACGGCAACTGAGTTGCCCTTGCACTCTTTTACCAAGATGATCCAATCATCTATCACACCTCAATTCACGATAACCTGGCATATTCTCTCTCATTTGATTACATATTCTTTTACTTTATTGCTTTCTAGTTTAGTTGTTAGTTAAACTCCTACAATCTTCTACTTGTATTCTTTTACTTTTTATAGTGCAAGAGATTAGATTCTTAAAGTGGCACCAATCCCTGTGGAGACGATATCTTTTATACTATAACTTGCGACGTGTACACTTGCACAATTGCGGAGCACTTATTACGCGCAACAAGTTTTTGGTGCCATTGCCGTGGATTGGCAATAGCGACTTTGTTTTTATTTTCTTGCACTTTTTATATTTCTTGTTTAAGATTCAAAGGGTTAACAAACTTTGGTTTTGCATTGGTATATGACCAGGGCGAAACCGATTACACCAGAATATCCCTTTGATCCAGAAATCGAACGAACCTTGCAAAGACTCAGAGGAAGGTTAAGAGTAGCAATGGCTAATCAAGATGGAAATATGAATCAGGATGTTCCAGCAGGAAGAGTGATTCTTGCACAAAATAGAACTATTGGAGACTATCTTGAAGAAGATCTTGAAGGACTTAATCCAGGAGTTGTCACACCTGAAATTGAAGCTGACCACTTTGAGTTGAAACCGGTGATGTTCAATATGATCAACACAATTGGTCAATTTGGCGGCTCAGCAACTGAAGATGCACGACAACATCTTAAATCTTTCCTCGAGATTTGCAACTCATTCAAAATACAAGGAGTCACCCCCGATGTTTTACAACTAAGATTATTCCCCTATTCACTGAGGGATAGGGAAAAAGCATGGTTGAATAGTATTCCTGTCGGATCAATAGGATCTTGGACCAATCTTTGTTGTGATTTCCTTGCTCGATTTAATCCTACAAATTTGACTGATAAGCTTCGTAACGAAATTACTTCTTTTCAGCAGGCAGATGATGAATCCATGTACGAGACTTGGGAGCGATATAGAGAACTTCTACACAAATGCCCCCTACACGGATTCCCAATGTGGACACAAGTAACAATGTTTTACAACGCTGTGAATACACCAACAAGGATGATGCTAGATGCCTCGTTAAATAGCATACTCCTAGATAAGTCACCGAAAGAAGCAATGCAAATTCTAAACAGGCTTGCCAAGAATGATTATCAATTCCCATCTGCTAGAAGAGGAGGAGTTAGACGCCAAGCTACAATACATGAACTGGGATCATCAGACTCAATTTCAGCATAATTGGCCACTCTAACTAAGATGGTCCAGAACATGCAGAAACCAAACAACACACAAGAGGTCAAGGTAAGGGATTCCTTTTGTGAGTTATGTGGTGGTAACCATGATTCTTCTAAATGTATGCAGAATCTAGAATCCAGCTTTTATGTGGGGAATTACAACCAGAACAACAATGTGATGTTCAATACGTACAATCCAGCTTGGAAGAAGCACCCGAATTTTTCATGGAGTAATCCCAACAATGCTCTAAACCAGAACAATCAGAATGCACAAGCATCGGGATTCCAGCAGAATATGCCACGACAACAGTTGCCTGCAACAACCGACAACATCTAGTTCTTTGGAAAATTCTCTCAATGCTTTTATGTTGAAAACTGAATCTTATATGGCTGAGAATAGTAACTTCATAAAAATAACTGATGCTTTTATTAACAGGACCGAGATGAGATTGCAAAACCAAGAGGCGGCAATCAAATCATTGGAAAATCAAGTCGGACAATTTGCTTAAAACACAAATACTAGACCGCAAGGAGGTTTACCTAGCGATACTGAAGTTGCAACAGGAACTGGCCATGAGCAATGTAAGGTGGTCACCACTAGAAGTGGCCAACAACTTAAAGAGGCTCAAGCTCGCTCATCAAACAAAACTCCACAAAAAGAACAAGACGAACTCAGCAGCAAAGCCTCAGATGATAAACCAGGAATTGTTGCGGCAACCAGCGATAAGCATGCCTCGGCAACCAGCGATAAGCATGCCTCGGCAACCAATGATAGGCACGCCACGGGAACCCCAGTTGACAATGCCTCGGCAACTCCAGTTGCCTCGGCAATGCCATCAGTCAGATTCCAGACCAATGAAAGGATTGAAGATCTCCGACTTCCACCACCATTCCCACAAAGGTTGAAGCGACAAAAGCAAGAATATCAATTCAAGAAGTTTCTTGATATCCTAAAGCAAATCCACATCAACTTGCCATTGGTTGAGGCGATTGAACAAATGCCGAACTATGCCAAGATTCTAAAAGACATTGTGTCCAAGAGAACAAGGCTAGGAGAGTTTGAAACAGTTGCTGCGACAGAGGGATTCATGGTCATGTTGCACAATCGCATGCCACCCAATTTGAAGGATCTTGGAAGTTTCACAATGCCTTGTTCCATTGGAAACCACTATGTCGGGAAAGCATTATGTGACCTTGGAGCAAGCATAAACTTTATGCCTAAATCGGTTTTCCAGAAACTAGGAATTGAGAAGGCAAGACCTACAACAGTTATGCTATAGCTAGCCGACAAATTCTATGTGCATCCATTCTATCTTGCATAATCGCATCATTAACATTGGAAAAATTATTTTTGATGAGATTTTTGTATGTACCACAAAAGACAAGGGTTCTCTTTTCTTCCTTTGCTTAATTTCCGATCTTTGCAAGGAGATGCATGTCCCAAGTGAGTCCATTGATGAAAAAGCCCTACCAAAGTCCGGTTGGAATCGAGCACAAATCTGAAAGCTAATAGGAGAGACAACGGTAAAATCCCCAACACTTTCAATTGCCACAGCAACTCCTGCTGCCTCGGCAACCCCTAATGCCCTAGCACTGATGCCCGGGCAACTCGACCAACAACCCCAGGACAACTTGAAGCACTCTTACAACCGTTGGAGAACCACCTTAGGCAAATTGAAGACCGAAAATTAATGTTCATGTGGTACATGAAGGATCACAACAATTCCATCACCCAAGTCATCCTGGAAAAGTATCCGGCCAGCCGCGTGTCGTTCCCCAACTTTCCTACCGAAATCCTTGCCACGACAACCAATAAAGCAGTTGTCACGGCAACCGCAACAGATGATGCCGCAGCAACCTACACTGCCCAAGCAGTTGCCACGGCAACCAACACTGAAGATGTCGCTGCAACCAAAGCTAAAGACGCCCCGACAACCACTACAAAGGCCAAAGGTAAAGCACCTATGTCTGAATCAACTCGTACTGAATCTTTGTCTGATTTTTTAGATTCGGACGAGTCCTCCATTGCACCAATAAAGACCGCACCAATCGAATCCTCCAAGCCCAAGCGAAAAGCCAATAACATTGATGAAGAGGACGATGAGGACAACCCCGTACGAGGATCGATTCCACCATCGGCAGCAAGGAAGCAACCACCACGTTCAAGCAAAAGAACCAAGACACCGACCAAAAGGAAACTAATCATCCACGACGACGAACTCTCAGAGTAAGTCCTCGTTTGCATTTTACTTTTCTTTATTTTTATTTTTCTTTGTTGCATGCGTTGAGGACAATGCCTCACTTGAGTTTGAGGAGGATTGTTATTAGTTAGTTACCATGTTTAGTTGCGTTCATCTTAAGTATTGCATTTAGGATGCATAAATTGCTTGCCATGTCTTTAGTTGGAACAAGAATTGCCTAGATTTGATGAATATTCGATGATTACTTTTCCAATGTACTTAATTGATAAAACTTTTTATTCTAGGATAAACTTGGAAA